>VMRN01000138.1:0-100212 GCA_010277015.1 Poeciliopsis turrubarensis | reverse complement strand
GATGCTATTGTGTCCCAGCTTGTCGTCCAGAATGTGTGTGTGTGTGTCTCCCATCCATCATCACACACATTTCCCTCCTTCAGCGTGTTCGAAAATAGAAAGTTGTGCGAACATGACCTCTCCCACACATAAACACACTGCGCGCACACACGCACACACACCCACACACGCACACCTACACACACATGCACGCAAACACGCCCATTACGATGCTATTGTGTCCCAGCTTGTCGTCCAGAATGTGTGTGTGTGGTTGTTTGTGTTTGTAAGATGGAGATCTCTGTGCTGGTGTGTGCGCGCGTGTGTGTGTGTGTGTGTTATCAGAAGACGTAAGAAAAAAAGCGCCCGTCGCCATGTCTTCTCTCCTTCTTTCGATGTCTCTCTCTATTTTCTTTCTCGCCACAAAGTCTGCAGCCGCTGTCAAATTTCCTCTGTGGCAAAGGTGTGGTGCCACGGCTCTGTCTCACACACACATTCCACTTGTTAAGTTACGGAAACGGCTGGAAAGGGACATTCATGAAGCCTGATATAATAGCACAAAAAAGGGCTGAAGCTCCTCATAAAGCCAAATTCTTTCCCTTGCAGAAAAACAATGTTACTAACTTAATTGTTCTTTTGTCAAAAGTGAAATTCAGAGCAGAAATGGTCGAGTTTTGTGACAGTTTGCAATAATCTGTGGGCTGATTATTACAAAGAATAACTTTGTTATGAAATACAGCATTTGGTGGTGATAGTGCGATGACTTGATGGAGTTCTTGGAGTGGCCTAGTTAAAGTCTAAATTGGAATACAACTGTGATGCTGTCATGACTTTAAATTCACAATTTACTCTACAAAAAAACAAGCTAACATGGCAGAAAGTGAATTATTCTGCCAGAAACTGCATAACGGGAGACTAATCTCGTTATGCCTGATGGTGCAAGAGGCACAACGAGTTATCAGGTTTCGGGGGCATTTACTGTTTCACATTGTCAGATTGGTTTCTCTTGTTAAAAATTTAAAAAATGCTTCATTTTTCCAAATACTCGAGTTCTCTTAATATAAAATGAGAAACATACTGAAGAATGAGTCGTAAGGATGCAAAAACATTTTCAGTTTTTGCTGTAAATGTTCAGTTTGCAGGAAATGAGACAAGAATAAAAAACACAAAGAGAAGCCAAAGGTTTGATACTGAAGTTGTCACACCTAAACAGTTACAGTAACTCTGAGCATAGATCCTTTTGGCACACACACACACGCACACACGCACACTGACAGTGAGCCTGAGACAACAGTGGTATGTGGGAGTAGTTCCTGGTTGGTCGAGCAGGAGGTTCTGAGACGCCACAGGAGCCTCCCATGGAGCTGGGCGTGGGGAGGGAAGTGTGTGTGCGTGTGTCTGTGTGTGTAGAGGTTACTATATTGTTGCACTAGAAGGTGCTTGTGATCGTTTTATGAAGCTTAACAAAGAGAATGGTTGAAAATGACTCTTCCTTTTCAAATTTCTGTTTTAAAGAGAAAATCGTCATTTCAGCAAATTATTAAATGTGAAACATTTAATAATTTTATTGATAACAAAATGCATAGCAGAACGACAATCTGCAGCAACTTACCTGTGATTACCATTAAAAGTGCATTAGTGGAGGCTGTGGACCCTGCAGGAGAACATAATGTCCCAGGCGTCATGGCTGCCAGGCCCCCCCACCACCTCCAGGTCCCAGTTTTCCCAGTGAGTTGTTGTTAATCTCAGCCACTAATCATTCTGGTTGGGACTGCGGCTGGCTGTGTGACCACTGTCCTACCCTCAAATACACACACATGCACACGCACACACGCATTCAAGTGCAGAAACACACATCAGGCAGATTCACATGCCATTACTAAAAGTGTCTTTGTGTTTTTGTCTGTCATTTGTTGGTGAGGTTAATTATAAATGCGACATCTGCTTGTTTCATGCTGCACATTAGAGGATGTGTGTGTTGTTTTGTGTGTGTGTGTGTGTGTGCGCGTGTCTATGTGTGTGTGAGATGCTCCAGTCTCAGTTGGGTAAAAACAATGGAACCTCTCTGATTACATCTCCCTGAACAGGCGGACAGGGTGTGTGTGTGTGTGTGTGCGTGGGTGGGTGTGTGTGTGTGTGCGTGTGTGTGTGCGTGTGCATGCGTGTGTGTGTGTGTAGTTCCAAGGGGGAGGAAAGGGTGGCCGTTAAGAAGGAAAAAGGGGGAGGCAAAGTTCTGAACTCCCCCTTCGCTGTCTCTCAGACAGACTCACTTCTTTCCCTCGCAGCCGCCTGGCATCTCATTGGTTAAGGCCCCAGCTATATATTTATCTGATTGGTCAGGGCGGGGTATATATACACAGCGTGGGTCGGTTAAATCTGGCCACAAGTTTCAAAACTTTCAAACAAGGTAGAGAGACAGAGAGACGGATAGCCGGACGGCCTCGCTGACTGAGTGAAATCAACTGCTGAACCGCAAAATCCAAACAAGAGCTGTTGTCTTTTTGGGAAGGAAAAAAAAAAGGAAGTGGACAAAAGAGGCAGAGTCTCTGGATTTTTTTTTCTTCAGAGGGAATATCCTGCACCACAACTTTTGTTTTCTCCTTTCTCTCTCCTTTCCCGTCTCCTCTCAGATCTCGATGCTTTATTTTAGGATTTGTGCACCAAATCCGTCAGATTCCTCATTTGATCCTTTGGTCGTTTTCCATTTGAAACACTCAGAGTTTTCCAGCCAACATAAAGCAGAGATTTTCTGGACAGAAAGTTAACCTGAGTGGGATGAATTTAACTGAGCCCAACCTGCCTAGAGAGGCCTCCCTGCATCCCAGTCAAATGCCCTTTGGAGGCCGCTGGACGTCGGAGACCCCGAGTCCCGCTTCCGACCCCGAGATGGATTTTGAAGAGAGCCTGTCAGCAGACTGCAGTTCTCCCGACGCCCCTGGAGAACCGAGGAGAGGAAACGAGCCCAGGATGGCTCTGACGGTCGGCTCCAGGGGACAGAGCCCCGACCTGACCCCGGGAGGAGGGCCGCTGGCCGGGGCAGGCGATGCCAAAGCCTCAGGGGCCGAGCAGAGGATCCGCAGGCCCATGAACGCCTTCATGGTTTGGGCTAAAGACGAGAGGAAGCGACTGGCCCTGCAGAACCCGGACCTGCACAACGCCGTTCTCAGCAAGATGCTGGGTAAGACAAGCAGCAGCCTCAGCTTTCAACAAGCAAAGCAATTATCATGTAAAACTCATGGCTAAATGTACTAATTTAACCTTTCTCTGAGTGCTTAATATTAAAAGGATTATATGAAAAATATTAAAGGCTAAGAGTTCAGACAACTAGAAAATCTTAAAAATGCATAAATCAGACATTTATTGACTTTCACCAGCTTTTGGTTTTCTTCAAGATCTGATGAAATAACAGAAATAAACAAAAAAAAAAAAAATGAGGCAGTTTTCAGTCAACCAGAAAACTAAAGAACGGTAAGATTATCTCTATTAATGTATCGAAGCATATTCAAACCAAATCTTCAGTTTTTATTGATCTGATGCAAAGTGTGTGAAAGCTTTTGCTTTTATCTGTTGCATTTACAGGATGGAAATTGAAGGAGTTTTTAGTTTAGATGCCTTTAATGCATCCAAAAAGAAAGTTGGATTTTTTGACTTTGACCTGATCCAAGTATAATCAACCAATTGAACAGTGAATTTCTAGTAAATATTGCAGCTTTTTCAAGAGATTTTTACATTTATACAATATTTTGTGCATCTCAGTTTTTGTATTTGTACGTTAAAAATGTCAGCTGAAAATAAAAAAATGCAACAACCTTCAGAAAATATTGGCAAACAATTTATAAATGACTGAACTGCTGCCTGTTACTGTACTTATTATAACTCTGCATACTGAAAAGTTAACTATGTCATTAATGAATAATAAAAAATAATATTTGTTTTAATAAATACTTTTTAATTACAAGCAACAACAATAAAAAGTCTGTGAAAAAGAACGGCTGATGTCACTGTGTTAGATATAGTAACTAATATTCTTTAATTCTTTATTTTATTGCATATTTGTGTAGCTGTAAGCTGAGCTTCAGGTTGAAACGTGGGAGCTGCTCAGCGCAGACCCACTATACAGCTGGAGTTCATCTGCAGCTTGAAACGTTCAGTCACTCAAATCCAAACCGCAAGTTTCTGGGAAAAAAAAGTTTGTTTTGCAGATCTGGAAGCAGCCAGCATTTGCAACCACAAGACAAACTGTAAATATGTACTCTTAATGCAGAGCATAAATACATCGAGCTCAAGCCCGAGGGCAAAACTTTCTTAATTAGACACAAATAAATATGAGGGTGCCTTCCACTGAAACTGAAAGGTTAAAAGATGTCAAGATAAGGAGATTTATAGAGGTCTGAATGTGGTTTAAAGCGGTTAGGGGGCCAACCAATCCTGCTGTCCGGGTCTTTGTTTACACTAGAAGTACAGTATTCGATATATTTTCATTGGTCATATCTAAATAGCTATTAAAAAGATATCCATGAATTAAAATGATTGTAGGTTTAGGTGTAAAAGGGGATTCAGGTTACATGATGGTAAAATGTGATTTGGACTTACAAGATCAGTTAGATTAAAATAAAGAAAAGTGTAAATGTTTCCGCTCTTTGTCCACATCTTCCAGGTCAGTCCTGGAAGGCCCTGAGTGCCACAGACAAGCGGCCGTTTGTGGAGGAAGCCGAGCGTCTCCGTGTGCAACACCTCCAGGATCACCCGAACTATAAGTACAGACCTCGACGCAAGAAGACCACCAAGAAGCTGAAGCGAGTGGAACCCGGGCTCCTGCTGCACAGCCTGGCCCAAGGTGGGGCCCCGGCTCTCGGTTTGGGCCCTGGTGTTGGCCCTTTGGCTGCTGATGGCGTATCTGGTGCTGCTGCTTACGGCCACCCGGCCACCCACACTCCCCACCACCATCACCCCCACCAGCTGCTGCCGTCTCTGGGCCACTTTCGGGACCTTCCGGCCCCAGCGCACGCCGAACTGGAGAGCTACGGCCTGCCCACCCCGGAGATGTCGCCGCTGGACGTCCTGGAAGACGGAGCCGGAGAGTCCGTGTTCTTCCCCCAACACATGCAAGACGAGGCGGGGATGGGAGGTTGGAGCGGTTACCACCGCCTTCACCATCACAACCCACATTACAGCCAGCAGCACTACAACAACAACCACAGTCACCACAACGCCATCGGCGCCAGCTTAAACATCGGGATGAACGCAAGTCTCAGTCCAAGCAGGACTTCCAGACTTGACTCTAGAATAAGTTCTGTTGAATCAAATATGACGTCAAGCATTAGCTCAGTTAGTACTAAGCTACCTCCTACTCATGCTTTTGGTCATCAGGTCTCCTTAAGAACTCCTGTGAAATGTCCTCCGCCTCTAGCCGAGTCCTCGTCTCCTGTTTCCTATCCTCGCACGTCCTTCAGCATCCCTGAGCTGGTAAAATGCCAGCAAACACCTCTGAGCTCAACGCCTGTCGGGTATCTAAACCAAATGTATGGAGGCACCGTGTCCAGCGCCACACACTTCACTCCCTCTCATCTGGGACAGCTTTCCCCTCCTCCTGAAACTTCTTCCTCTTCCTGCTCATCCTCCTGCATCCTTCCTGCATCCACCTTCGGTCGTTCTGCACACTCAGACCAGTCCAGCCTGGAGGCCGGCGGCCACATGGGCTCTTCCTCTGCTGAGTTTTGGTCTGAGGTGGACAGGCATGAATTTGACCAGTATGTCAACATGGGACGGAGTCGAGAAGAGCCCTACGGACTTGTTGGAGGGTGTGGAGGAGGGTCAAAAGTGCTGGGTGGGTGTAATGCCATTGGCAGTAGCAGCAACAGCATTGTTAGCACTATTATTAACAGGGACGTCAGCACTATTATGAGTGGCGCTGGTGGCTGCGATGACGGAAGCAGCCCTCTGATATCTGCTCTCTCTGACGCCAGCAGTGCCGTTTATTACAGCGCCTGTATAACTGGCTGAATACAGAATCTCATCTCACACAGGCTTCAATGCATCTGCAAGGAAAATTTTATATCAAAACTTTATTGAAGTCGGTGTCGAGTCATCTCCTACTCTAAAACTGCTTGAGTTTGTTTTTAAATGTGAAACAAATGTTGAACTTAATTCTGGGCCCTTTGCCAGACAGTTTATTCAGATCTTGGATTATTAATTATATGATTTGCATTGTAAAAAGATCAGACAAGAAAAACAAACCACGACATGTTGCAGAAATATCTAATCAAACACTTCATATTTCCAACAAACATCTCACTTTTTTCTTAATTTAATTTTCTTAAATTAATCTGTTTTCTGCAGATTAATTTTGAGTAATCAACAAATCTGATGAGTCAGTGGTGCTACATATGGGAATTAGACTCACTAACGATCAAAATCTGTTGCTCTCTTTAGGTCATGGTGCTTTGCATCAATATGTACTTAAGAAATTACGATAATAGCTAAAAGTAAACATCCACTGACAAAAACAGCTTAACATCCAGAAGTGATGGCTTTATTTGGATGTAATATGGTCCAAATTAGCATATATTTGGTATATTTAGTCAGTCACCTCTAAGGGCATTAAGTATTGATACCTGAAGCAGAACAATAATGTCCCAATCGGTATTTGGTGCCGTCTCCGTGCTGCAAGCTGATGCTACTAATTGTTTTATGACAGATTCTACAAAATCGAAAATATTTTCCGTTGTCTGTAACTTCAAATTTAAATGTCAGATACTTTCAGGATGAGCCATGAAAGGGAAAGAAACTGAACTCAGTGGGGTGGGGGTTGCTTCCAGGCTCAGAAAGCCGCTGGCTGCTGACCCAGAACAAACCGCTAACGTCTCCCACAAACTCTTAGGATGTTTTACAAGTCAGAGTGGGTTTTCTTTCTCGACGTGATGCATCCCCTTCCCTTCTGCAGCTCAGTTCATCCTAGGGTCTTGTGTCAAATGGCAAATATAATATTTTGAGATTTAAAACATGCCTTTGTCTACCGGCAAGCAGATATCCTGTGATGCTGATTTCAAGTCTTGCTTTATTTGACCACAAATCCTCTGATTTACCAAACAGATTGTTTGTTAAAACAGTTTTTCCATTTTAGGTCTGCAGATGATAGAAGCTCAGGTTCTAAAATACTCCTGGGACACATCAGAGAAAATATCGTCATTGTCACTTTCTCTAATTTTTCAGAGTCCACTTTGAATTCGGGCATATGTTAAGATTTTTTATGATTGTTTATTGTGTTTTTCTTTTGGAAACTTTAGGTTTCATGTAGTCATACTGTGTATATTGATTCAGTGCTTCTTGTGAAAGAGAGATTTAGACTATGAAATGTTCTCTTTGCACTGCATTTAATGTATTAGCTGTATAGAAGGTATAATACTTTTTCAAGATGAAATATCTATTGTTTGAAATATGTTTTTGTACAGAAATGATCTTATTTTTCTGAAAGGAAGTTTTTGGAATGATATTTACCAGCTTTCTTGCTGGAAGTAAGACCAACACGTTGTTTTTATATTTGTGTCGTAATTATGGTGCTAGCTAGCCTAGCCTGGCTAACGGATGAAAACTGGAGAAATGGCTGCACACACCTGCTATAAAATCCTAAAGTTTACTCTAAACACTCCTCCATATACCAACAAAGTATTGTTGTTTCAATTTGTTGTTTTGTTTTTGGACGAGTTAAGATAAATTAGGTTTTGCAAAAGTGCCACTATTTAGCTAGGCTAACGATGCGCAACACTTTGATACAAAGGAAAAGCATGTCGAACTTTTTTTTAGCAGTTTTTGGCTTAATTGTAATTGAATAACTTTGCAATTCTTGGCATTAGTTGAAAGAAAAGGTTGAAATATATTTGTTGGTTGAATATCTGCAGCGTTCTCTCTGTCCTGTAGTAGCTTTGTGTACAGGGAAAGAAAAACAAGACCTCTTTTGAAAGATGGAGCCTGCATCTGTTCTGCATTAGTCTCGACGACACTGCTTGTTTCTTGTTTCTTGATGTACATGAAACAGTGGAACAAAATCAAGTATCTCTTACGGAGCCACCAGTTACATTTGCCATGCCATTTCTGAGGTTTAAGACTTCTTTCAACTTTTCTTCAGCAAGATACTTACTGAGAAGCAGGAGTTCAAGTGAACTAGTAAAAATAAGTTTCTACATCTGCATTTGACATTCTTCTCTGTTGACACCAAGCACTCTTTTATTCCGTTTTAATTTACTGTGACACAAAAATGACTTCAGAGAGAGACAGGCGTTTTTTTGGAATCGTGCAATAACTTTGGGCCTTTTGGTAATAATTATCTTAGAGAATAAAGAAAACACCCAGGATTTTGGGATTAAATCAAAGGACATTTTTTCACAGTCATATAACAAATTAAAACCAGTATTTTCCCAGAAGTGTCACTGCGATGCTTCTAAATCTGCCTGGCAGGGATCATTTTTAGATTTTCTACAAAGAAAAAAGGTTTTCTTTATGTGTTTGAAAAGGGTGTGTTGGCTGTAAATAGATCTGTTCTGTTGTATACAATAATTGTACCAAATAAACACCTTTAAGGATTTACTTTAGTTTCTGACTCTCTGTAGTAATAAAACAAAAATCCTTTTACTTATAATGTCCAAGTCAAATTGGAGTAAAAGCATGACGGCCATCAAGAGGACATGAAAGGATTAATGTTCATTGCAGATCAATATATATGTGTGAAGTGTGTTTTTTGTTAATGCAAGACATGAAACGCCATGTGATGTTAAACCAGCAGAAACACGCAGTCATAATCAATACAGTTTAAACAAATTAATAACTTTTAAAGAGATATTAAACATAAGTTTCATTAGGGCCACATTTTGCTTTTTAAAAATAGGTTTTTTTTTAATGGCCTGACGTAATATTCCAATTTTGTTTGCATGACTTGTCTGTGAGAAATCAAATAACAGGCAGGAAACAAGAGAGAAACTCAAAAAGCAGGGAGAAACCACTGCTACTAAGATTATAACCTTTCCCAGGCATCATTTCATCTCATTTTTAGTTTTTGTCATAATTTTAAACCATTATCATTTCTGTTGTTCGAACTATTTCAAATGGATGTTATCTAAAACAATCCTAATATGAGCAGGGAAAAGAAAATAAGCTTTATTGTTAATGAATGAACATATTTTACACAGAGTAGAGGACAGGTGTTATGAATAAACACATCTAGGGTGTGAAACATTGGAAAAGACTCAAAATAAATAAAGGGAGTTTGTGAAAATTAACAAGACTCTCAACAACGTAATAGTTCATAATAGGCTGATGCATCTTCTTTAAAAGAAATCATATAATTCCAATGAGAATTAAGATAATTGTTTTTAGAGCTGATAAAACATTTCGTAAAACTCGCATCAATAATCATATAGTAGTTTAGTTAACACTTCTGAGAAACAATGACAAGAAAAGTGTCAGAAAAACGTTTTTGTTGATTTTTTTGTGAATATTCAGATAAAAAATATTTCCCATGATTAAAGCGTTGAAGATGTTTAAAAGTGTCTGGATTTGAGTTTTCTGTTGATTTTGAGTTTCTGTGACTCGGAGTCTCCGTGTTGTCCTGCCTTCCCCTTGATTGTTCCCAGGTGCGTCTCATTCCCAGGTGCATCTCATTCCCAGGTGCGTCTCATTCCCAGGTGCGGCTCATTCCCAGGTGGGTCTCATTCCCAGGTGCGTCTCATTCCCAGGTGCGTCTCATTCCCAGGTGCGGCTCATTCCCAGGTGCGGCTCATTCCCAGGTGCGGCTCATTCCCAGGTGCGGCTCATTCCCAGGTGCGGCTCATTCCCAGGTGCGGCTCATTCCCAGGTGCGGCTCATTCCCTGATTACACTCAGTGTATTTAACTCCACCTGTGTTCCTTGTCCCTCGTCGGCTGTATTTCCAGTCAGTTGCCCTGTTTGCTACCTGCGTTGATCCCTGGTTTTTCCGCTCAGCAGTGCTGCCTGTCAGGATTTGAGGTTTCTGGGTTTTGGACTATTTTTTGTGCCCGTTTCATCATTAAATCACCATTTCACTCTGTGCCTGGCTCTGCTGCGTTTACCTTCCACCTTATGACACTTTTCTGTCTGGTCTTATTTTGTTTACGTTTCTAAATCCATTTCACTGAATCTCCGTTGGAGCAGAACAACGTTTGGACATGTCGACTGCTGTGTAAAAGATGACCAAACATTGTGTGGTTGGGACTTCAGACATGTTTTCCTACAGTGACTCATGTACTTTCAGCTCTTGGTGTGTGACTGTGTGTGTGTGTGTGTGTGTGTGTGTGTGTGCGTGTGCGTGTGTGTGTGTGTGTGTTGCTTAGGTAGCTGACAGGAATGTTAGCAACCAGGAGGAAACTCATGTGGAAGTTTGGGATGTTCGGAAAGGGTGTGTGTCCCTCTTCATGTGTGGAAAGTGAAAAGGGGAAGAGGAGTATATTTTTGTGAGAACACCTCACCCGGCTGCTTGTTGCTCTGCCTGGAAAAGAAAACAAGGCGAGATTCCCGCTCCTGCAGCTGGAAATTAAAAAACGTGAGATTCTGCCGCAGGCTTTTGAAATTCCCGTCCTCAAAGCCGATCGGCTGTGAGATTTAGATGTTGCCCTGTTTCAGCTCATGTTTCATTAACAGATCTCTGCAGATTGGATGACACGATGAAGAGGTCATTCCAAACTCTGACTGTGGAGCGACGGAGCAGATCAGAGTGTTTCAGGCCAACGTTTGGAAAAATCCAACTGAAGCTTCAAGTCTCTTATTTGAAGTTCACGTCTCATGATGCTTTTCAGAAAGTTGGAGCTTCTGTTTCGATGAATGGACCTCGCAGTTCCAGGTGAAAACACTGGAGGTTCACAGACAGAACAAAAACGCAACCGTTTCCTCAAAGTCCAACATCTGATCCCCCCATAGTTAGAATACACCTTCAGTGTCTCCTTTCCTAAAGTTTAGGACCGTTACTGCGCTACCGTTGTTGACCTCTAACCCTTGGCGCCTGATAGTCCAGCAGATTGCAACAACTGGTTGTTTTCCCACTGCACTGTCAAACGATTGAACCCTTTGAAAAACCTGTTCCCCTCCTCGCCTGTAGGGGCGCTGCACAAAAACCACTGAAGGAAACAACATTTAAACCGCTGAAGAAGCAGCTTCCTTCTTCACCAGCAAAAATGATTTTAGTGTTGAGGATTTTTCTTTTGTCTTTGGCAAAAAAATAAAAAATAGCCCGTTCTCCTAGCGCTAGCACCTGATGCATGTTTGTTTGGTGGTATTTACCCAGAATGCCATGCATTTTAATGCTGTGTCTGCACTCTGACCATCGGTTGGACCTGTTTGCAGCTCAGACTTGACCTGGGTTGTTCCTTATGTCTGCTTTGGGAACCCCATGAGCTCATGTTTGCTTTTTGCAGGTGGTTCTGCTAACGTCTTCAAGCCGTAGCCTTCGGCTCGGTTCAGTTCAGGCTGTTTCTATGGCACCGATTCACAACATGCTTCATCTAAAGGCACAAACAACTCAGTCCAAGTCAATTCAAGCTAACCATTAATACTTTCCACTTGAACCAAGACAGAAAGCAGGTTCCATGTATTGTAGAAATTAGTTGAAAGTGTTTAAAATCCATGTTTTATGGGATATTTGCTAACAATTTAAAACCAAAATGTTTGTGAAGTTTATATAGGGAACCTGACAGTAAGTTGAAATTTTGTCTTTATTCTGTTTTTATGTCTGATGTTTTGTATTTTGATGTTTTCTTTCCTAGTCTTTTGTTGTTGTTTTTTTTATTAACTGTAGATCATCTCGTCCGTATCATCTGACAGGAAGACAAACAATCAAATTCAGCCTTGGCTGCATTGGATGATGTTCATCTGGGAAGTTTTCAAAGTGCTTCAAGTTTTCCATATTTTGTCATATTACAGTCTTTTTCCAAACTGAACTAACTTAATCTCTTTCCTCAAAATCCTGCACACAAATAAACCGTTATGACAACGTCCTGCATTGTTTTTGCAAATTTATCGATGTTCAAAAATGTTTATGAATAAACAATATCACTCTGACGCAAATAAAAAAGTAAACATAAACCAGAAACAGGTAGATTCCTCACTTTCAGTAGGGAATCAGAATGTGAGGAAAAGGATTTGTGAATCTGAGACTGTTTGAGTCGAAGCTTAAAGAAATGAAGGAAGAGAGAAATAAAGAAGGGGATTTTCCAGTCTTGTCTGCCCTGTGTTTTATTGGCCACATGTGGTCAAAAAGTTAGATCAGTCGCCACAACCACACACTGACACACTAAATGTGTATTTGCATCTCTGGTCATCCGAGTGTGTGTGATTTTACATAGTCTGATTAAAGATGACAGTCAGTTTATGCTGTATTTGTGAGTTTGGGCTTCTTTGTGTACGTTTTTAGTCTTGCATGAAACTTTGTGTGGGTGTTTTATGTAAAGGCATTTGCTGCATCTGAGCGCATATGTCTGTTTATATTTATTTGTAATGTTACATTTAATTAGCTCGTTTAGCAGTGACTCAAATTGTAGGTTCTGGTTGTTACTTCTGTTGCGTTTTATAAAGTTTGTGATTTAATGAAACATCCAGATGTTGACGTTTAGGGTTTGATAACTGATTCAGTCCAACTGAAGTGTTTGTCCTTTTGTGTAAATCATCATCTCATGAGTCTACTTTCACAAATTTGATCAATAAAATATTGATAATAAAGTTGTGTTTTCCCTGAAAACCAAAGCATTTTTCTGTTCTGAGATATTTGTGACCACTCATCTGTCCATTAATTCATATGCAACTGGAATTAATTACTGGCAAAGTTAAAGTTCCTCATCTCAGCATTTAAAGAATTTAGTAGTTACAGTTTAGACCCTTCAAATTATTAGTTTGAAGCTGTGCACACTGAGAAAAGAACAAATAAATGCATTTTTCATATTTTGGATTCTTGCAATAACAGTTTTGTTGGCTTTATAAGGTGAATTACACACATCGCAGTAAAGTGACATGCAGACTTTTTACATTCACTGCAAAAAGGCCAAATACATTTCTTAACTCTTGCTGACCTAGTCTTGCGTAGACTGAGACGATGTAATGGTGAAGGTGTGTGTGTGTGTGTGTGTGTGTGTGTGTGTGTGTGTGTGTGTGTGAAGGGGGTCTTTCCCTCTCTGCCGCAGGATGTCAGCCTCTGTCTTCTATTCCTCCTGCTTCCTGTTTCCTGTCTCTGCAGGAAGTAGCAATGTGTTCATATCCTCTGATAGGAGCTGTGAGGACAGCGGATGGAGGAAAAGTTTGCTGAATTAAAAAGCTTGGCATTTCTGAGTTTCATACTTTTAAGGTCACACTTTAAAACCAATCGTGTGTTAATCAATTGCAGCATCGATTCAGGCCACAATAATTGACTTTTGAAGTAAAAGAAGGAAGAAGAGCAAGAAACTGCATCAGATTAACGTTCAAAACAAAACATTTCAGCTTCACGAAGATTCGTTTCATAATTTACATGGCTGGTCTGCATCTGCACCAGTACATGCTAATTACACCTTCGTATTGTTTGTTTTTTTATCAGAAAGTATACAAGCTCTCAATGCATATGAACGATAACATGATGTTATTAAAATCAATGATATCCTGATTATATGTGCATATATACTTATAATTTATAAGTATAAGTATTATATTTATAATATATTTATAAGTATTATATTTCTACTAATCTGTTTTGTTGTAGCTACGTTTCCATTGACAATATAATTGGGCAAATTGGAATTATGAATTATGAAAATACGGCAATTAAAAAACAGTTTTTGTGCTATGAAAAGGTTGTTTTAAATTTAGTGTATTTTGCAAAACTGCACTGGAAACTTTTTTCCTCATCCCACGAGTCATGTGATCAGCTATCGGATGTTACTACTGGCGGAAAAGAAGAAGAAGAAGATGACAGGAAGTAGTAGGAGGACGAAGGCACTGCGTGTTGTATAATTACGTAAACAAACTCACTCACATATGATTCTTATTTTTATTGAATGCAGACACAGCAACTGTGAAACGGCCTTTTCTTTGGTTTTGTATTCGCCGACTAGCTACAAAGTTTGCAGTGAAATTGAGCGAGTGACAAATGAAGATGAGTTTTTTTGGTGGACACGTTGAACAGTTCCTGAGCATCAAAATTCACACATACGTCACTGTGAATGTCTAAAGCAGCTGAAACCAAAGGCAGACAGACATCATTTCTGATGATTTCATTATTTGAGCACTTGCTGACTGTCTAGAGAAATGAACGTCTGTGTTCAAGTTAAATAAAACAAGATGGACATCACAGCAAACGGACACACCCCGTCCTAATGCAGGAGCATTTCTTGACCCGTCATTCCAAGACACAATCACATTACCAGGCGTCTGACTCCACTTTCAACCTCTACATGCAGCTTTGCTTCAAAGCTGCAATGCAAAGAATTGGAGCGTTTGCTTGAATTTTTGGGAATTCTGGAAATTTGCCAGATAAGACACAGTTTGCAGATGACAAAATAGGCATTCAGGGATTTATGAGGAAAGTTTGTTTTTCAGTCTTTGTTTTTCCCACTCATCTTTCTAACTTCTTTTTCTCCTGCTGTAGTCTATCCCTCCTTCTCCTCCCTGCTCTCGCCCTCCGTCTTCGGTGGGAGCCAAGGTGTGGGTGTTAAACCTCAGAGGTCTGCTGGTCTGGTGGCCTTGGCTTTGAAGGGCCTGTGGGTTGTGGGTTCAGATCCCGGGCAGGCCTAACCACTAACGTTCAGTGGTGGAACTCCTCAATCAGCGTGGAAATGGTCAAATCAGCCAATCACGGTGCCAGATTCTGAGTCAGCAGGATCCCAGCTCTTCTTATTCTGGGCTTCTGTCTAACAATTATAGCCAGGATTTTAGGCTTTTCTATTTGGTTTTCCTCCCTGACTTCATTTTTATGTTAGATTGCAAACTGAAATCAGATACAGATAAGAAAAGAAACTGATCAATTTAATGTAAACAGCCACATATTATCAGAAAAATATGAGCCTGGAAATCCACCAGTTTCATCGTATGAGGGATTTCAGGTTCATAAATATGCAGAAATATCAATAAAGAATTAGATTTTTTAGAAGAATCTCAAAAAAAAAGCAGTTTTCCACTTTTCATTCCCATTTAAATGTATTCAGAGCCTTTTTTCACATTTTGTCACATTGCAACCGAATCCGTTTTACTGCGATTTTCTCTAAAACACCAACACAAAGCGACATCCAGTTGTGAAATCGGAAAGGAAATGATTCATGACTTTTATACATTTCTAATGTAGAAACAAGAAAAGTATAGTATGTCACGCTGAAAGGTTAGTTTCAGCTTGTGTCAGTTTAAATGTAGAGGTTAGAGAGCATTAGTGAACAAATTGGCCTAGTCAAAGCACAAACCTAAATGCAGATTCTCTCCATCCAGTCTGAGCTTTAGAGATTTTTAAAAAATAATAAATAATAACTTCACAATCAGGATGTTTCATTGGTTTGTCACCAAACACATTAAATTTGTGACTGTAGTCTGAAAAAGTTCAAACACAGTTATAGCATAAAAAGCTTTCTTCATGCTTTGCAACATAGAAAAACTTCAAGGAATGCAGCAAACTGTGATATTTTATCTTTTTCCATTATTCTTACCAACTTTTTTTTAAGTAAAAAATTTACTTTTCTGGAAATTTAGTTCAGCGTTGTTCCATTTTCTTGCTCATTTTTCCTTTTATGCTCCACTTTGTGCAACATCTAAACAAGTTCCAAACTTTTATAAATAGAAAATGAAAAACATGTTGAATAAATGAAAAAGAGAAACAAAAAAATCAGAGCAAACAAGAGGAGAAATGAGATCCAAATTTAAGATGACAGCCTGCGAGAGAAAATGAAGAAATTTTTTTACGACTACAGACGCTCTGTGGTCCCATGTGTCTCCTTTTTAACCCATGAAAAAAGTACCCATGCTATTTGGGGATGACTGTCTCCAAAACTTTATAATTCAGTGTATTTATCTTTCTGGCTCCCCTGGTTTTCCTGAAACTGCATGGATGTCTAAACATAGGGTTTATGAGAGCAGCGCTGATGTGGAAATCTCCTGAAATTGAGTGGAATTTTAGCCCACTTTTATATATTTGTCTGTTGTTGGTTTTGTTCGTGGCATTGTCACTATAACAGGCACTGACGCCGCGTGGGAGAGTGTGTGTGTGCGTGTGTGTGTTTGCTTTAGTGACCCAGCATGACATTGTAGTGAGCGTAACGCAGGGCTGCAAGCAGACACAGGAGAAACAGGAGTGTGGGAAAATAGAAAAGACATGAAGGTGATGCTGAAAAAACAGGAGAAATAAGAGTGACAGCAGTTACTTGGCAACCAAATCTATAAAAGTTAAAAAAAAAAAAACTTTTTCCAGTTTTGCTGAATATTCACTTCATCCTCATGCAAAAACTATATTTTTTTAATTTAATTTTTTAAATAAAATTGCATTGTTTCCATTAAGTGAATCTACTTTCATTATTACAATGTGCACAATTATATGGTTGATGGAAAGACAGGAAGTATCCATCCACCTGTACCTGCTGTTCCGTGCAGGACGTCCAGGAACACACACCTGCAGGGGAATCTAAAGCAACCATCTAACCCAGCAGTCATGCTTTTTGTCAGTTTGAGGAAGCCGTCATACCGGGGGAAACATACAAACTTCATACTAAACGTTCCCAGGCTGGGATTCATTCCCCTCCTGCAGGGCAGCAGAGCTACTAGCTGCTAACTTCACCATGAAGCTCCAAACTGCAAAGATGGAGAGAAAAAACAAAAAGAAATGGAAACAGTGTTGATCTTTTCAGGTTGTTCTTGTTATTGTTTTTTTTCTCTTTGGTTTAGCTTTCCCCTTCTCAGGTTTCCCCCTCACTACGTTTCCCAACATATCATTGACCTTCCTGTGTGTGTGTGAGCGTGTGTGTGTGTGTGTCTGGAGCCATTGGATGAAGTGTGTGGTTACCCACTGGTGTGACCAGGGACACAGGGGCACCTCTCCGCTCCCCACTCTGTCATTTAGCTCTCGCTCTGCCGTGTCAGATCTGCTGAGCTCACTGTGAGTCTGTGGAAAAGGTGATGCATCAGATTTGAAAGATGAAGCTTTTACTACAAAATACTCCGTCTTGTTGACAAAATGATTCACGGGGGCAGTCCGGATGTTTGGAAGTGGGGTTATTTGGAGTTATGAGCTGCAGTCGCTGTCATCCCTGCAGATCAGACCAGTTTTAGGGCACATTTCTGATCATTCTCAATTTTATCAGTTTATAAATGTTTTGTTTCGCATTAGACAGTAGCCACTCAATTAAAATGATAGAGTTTGATTTTTCTTACTGGTTTTGATCAGTTGGCTCTCGATTTACCGTCAGAACAGAATCCTTGCAGCTGGGACTCCACATTTGCCTAAATGTTGTCTTCAAATACAAGGACGCAAACTCAGCACAAAAACCTCGACCCAAGCCTCCAAACACGCAAACTCCAGATGAACCATTTCTGAGACCGACAGCTGAATCTGCTGGAATGAAATTTGCTCTTGGGAGACCACAAACTCCAGGTTGCTGCTCTAACCGGTAAACAGGAGTAACTAAATCAGCAGGTGAAGCTGGAGACAGACATGGGAAGGAGATTTTATGTTTCCAATGGAACTCTCAATGGTTTGCATCTTTATTTCTGTCTAAAATATATTCCCAATAAAATGTTTCTCATTCAAATTTCACGTGGAGCTGAAACAAATTAAAACATCTGAGTTAAAATATTTTAAAAAATTAAGTTTTTCAACATTTTATATGTATTTTATTGAGATTTTTGTGACACAAAGTAGTGAATAAACACGAAATGAGTGAAATCATTATGGTTTTTAGGATATTTTCACAGTGAAACAGTGCAGCATGCATTCGTGCTCAGCCTGTGATATCTTGTGCCGTCAGAAGTTACTAAATTTGGCCCAGCTGTGGGTAATTCATCCCCACCACAAATCCAGCTGTGATGGCCTCTGAGTTTTGTTAGAGAACATCAGGGAACAAACAATGAAGCCAAAGAACAAGAAGATGAAGACCGAGGGACGCAGCACAACGGTCAGGCAGAAAGCTGAGGAAACGTTCAAAGCAGGGTTTGGTTATCAAACAATAATCTGTCCGTTTCACAGAACTCAGCTCCACTTATGATTCAACTACCAAACTACTCTGGAGGAGCTGCAGAGATGCATCGCTAAGGTAGGGGAAATCTGTGAAAGAAACATTTTCCCACACAGATATGGAAGCAAATGCATCAGTTTGTCTTAAGCTAAAGAGCTAAGAAGGCAAACATGATTCATTTCACTGCAAAGTTAAACCATGAACCTTTTTAGACTAAAGCTCAGTTTACAATCAGTTAAAAAATATGATGAGAAAATTAGGATTATGCCCGCAGAAGGTCAGACTCTGTTGTAATAGTTTGTTGTTTCTCAGTTTATTTGGCAAATATTTTATAATGAAATTTGAGATTTTTATAATCCATTAAAGGGTCAAAGTTTAACCTGAGCCACTGTCTTTACTTTCTTATCCAGCATCATTTTCCCTTCCTTTGATAATAAAAACAAACAACAACAACCTGTCCTTCATTGTTTTTAAGTTCCAAATTAAGATATGTATATATATATTTTATTCTTTTGTTTGTAAAGAGCGTCCGCACAGTTAGCTGTGAATTATGGCGACACAAGAGGTTCTAGAAACCCAAAAACCTGAAAGCCTCCAGGAGCTGCTGTGTTTCTGCTGTGGTTCTGGATTTGAGGTCCGCTGCTTCTTTTGGCGTGAAACGAGCTGCAATAAAAACTTGGATCTTTCATGAAGCACAACACAGAGAGCAGAAGAAACCAAACCAGAAGCAAGCAGCAGCGGCTGCTGCTGCATACCAGCGTTCATCAGCTGTTTCACAAATGGCTCCGCGCTCGACGAGACTCACTGGCATCAACTCCCCAGTTTTTTCCTGCTTTGTTTATTTCTTTGGAGAACAGAACTATGCTATCTGCTGCTATTCTGGTTGCCCAGACCTCCAGCTGACTCTGTTTTACCAGTGAAAAAGTAAATGAACGTAGTTATTATGAGAAAAAACAAAAAAAAACACCTTTATCATTTTTTTGCAGCTGAAATGATGGATATTGAATTTGAAAGTTCAAAGTTTGAACTGAACAGAAAACGATGCCAGTTTTCAGAACGGCCCTCTCCTGGATAAGGAAGCCAATTACTGCCAAAGCATTCACATTAGAGAATGAAGAAGCTTTGAAAATGACTGAAAGATGGAAAGGTGTACTTAATGAATGCATTGAAGTCTTTATGTCGTTTATGTTGGTTTTTGTCCACATCACCAAAACTTGGAGAATAAAATTTTTTCTGTTGAAAAATGCATGAAAACTAAGGACAATATTCTCTGCAAAGAAAAATCCACCACAGAATATAGAAGAACTTGCTCAAAACATTGGTGCAACTCTACTACTCACCAATTTATGTTTCATTAATAAAAAAACCAATTGCCATTGTGAAAGCTGATTCTCAGCACTTTTTCTAACACTTCTAGGTTTAAGAGTAACCTGGAAAATGTCTAGCAGATAACACCCTGCGTGCTGCATACGTCCCACAGGACTCAGACCTCTCTGCAGACCCACAGTTATAGCAGGTTTTAGGTTCTGAGAGCCATAAAACTCAAGTCCCAAATCATAAACTATGGTTTTAAACTCTAAACAACAAGTTGAAGTCCTGTGGTTTGAGTCCACACCTGCAGGAAAATCACCACCAGCCGCCATACAGAAAGAGTAAAAGTAACACAATTTGATGTTCACTGTTAGAGAAACTGAAGTGTCGTGACTCTTTGGACTCTCCTCCAGTTTGAGAGGCTAACGTCAGAACATTTTAGCTCTCCAGACGATGTGATTTAAGCCATACGTAATTTTGGGCAGTGGGGAATAAGAAATAAAAACATATAATGAAAACACTTAAAGCATTTTCAAGTGTTATTTTGGTCCTGGTTTGGTCCCATCCAAAGGCCGGGGTTAGAAGCCATAAGAGCTCCGAGAAAGATCCAGGTTTTTATTGCTACTTTGCTGAAGCCAAGAGAGATCCACCAGACCAAAGAGTGACCTGAAGTCTTGGCAGCAAATTACTGAAACACTGTACAGTTTGTGAGAGGATGACTCATTTCGATCATAATGTTGTTACTTCTGATGGAATCAAATACAAAGAGTCACTCAGTCACAACATGTTTCTCCCCAGGATTTCAGACGCCTTCGTTTTTTGCAAATAATTTGCGTGTCTGAATTAGTTTATTTATTTACCACATACCTCCAGAACACAAACAGAACTATTCAGAACGTCACGTCGCTCCTCAGACGTACCTCACCATAGCCTAACGTTTCCTTTTACAGAAATAAACAAACATCCTGATTATGGAGGAAGATTTATGTTAAGAACGTCACATTAAAAGGTAGAAAAGTTTTCAAATTATTTATCTGGGTTACATTGTTTTACCTCAACATTATCTGGTATTTCAACATGTTCAGACTTTTTATATTCACTGTGTCTATTTGAGCTCTGTGTTTTGGGCATTGAATGAATTGTGTGTCTTTAAGCTTCAGCCTTTCTTTGCAGTCGTTATTCTGCATGAAGCTTGTTTCCTAATCCTACAGCGAGAAGGCGGGACAGTAACAGAGTTCACTCCATCCTTTACCGTGCAGCCAATAAGCACCTACACATCCATTTGACTTATTCCTGCTGGAAAATCTGTTTTGTTAACAGAGCAGTCTGATTCGTGCTGTGTTGTTTCCTGCAACACTCCATATGTGGTAGTGCACATGTTGGATGAAATAAATCTGAGAACTGCTTTGTTTCTACAGTTACTTTAAGGAAATAACTCTGATCTATTTTACAATACTTTTTTTTGTTTACTCATTGACGAGATAACAGTTGGTTCCTATCAGAATGTAATTCCAGTGATTAAGCAGCAGATGGCGCCAGATTAACATTTGGCTGCTGCTTATTGAAGCAGCAGTGTTGTCTGCAAACACAGCAGGATTATCAGCTTTTTAGCAGATGTTTCTGCTTGGATTAACAACTTCAGCGTCTCTCCTCAGTTCATTCACTCATTCACAACACAGAGATGCTGCAGAGATGCGTCTGAAAGTTGCCGGATTGCAGCTTTCGAGGACTTGGGCCGGACCTCTCTCAGGTTGAAAAATTCCTTAATTTTAATCTAAGATGTGAATCAAAAATCAGAGATTCCACTGTGACTTTAACCTACATGGGCAGAGTAGCCACAATCTATATTTAAGCAGAAGTAACTGAGTCAGTGTCACTAGTTACTACCTACATCTGGTCTTTTCACGTGAAACAAACAAAGCAAACATTGACAAGAGTGAGAAAAAATATCCACTGCACAAAAATATAAACATGAACAAAACATCCGAGTAGTAGGACGCAGCGTGACTGAGCGCTGGCATTTTTTATGTTAAAATCATAGCTTTGCAGGTTCAATCAACGTGAATGTGAGCTTAAAAAATAACTTTAGTTTTACATTATGAAAAAAAAAATGTCCTTTATGAGAACAAATTGTTTTTCTCCTGCATTTAGTTTAAAGCAGCTGTTCTGATGCCCTCACATTGGCGTTTACGTGTCAGTTCATGTCATGTTTGAGGTCTGTTGACTGAATTACAAAGTTTTCCGAACACCATTCTGAATAATATGCTTGTGATACTCAGTGGTACTTGTGCCTTCAGTGTAAGTGTGTGTGCAGGTAATCCCGTTTCATCAGCAGAATGCTCTTCCTGCCAGGTTTGACCCAACTCGCTGCAGTCACAGCTGATTTCTCACACTCCTGCTGCCTCAAACTGGCTCTCAGAAACTATTCATCTCTCTCCTACAGGCGTCTGCAATCCCATGACAATTCTGCTACCTCAACAGTAAGTTATTGGTTTTTTAATAATAATAACAACATTCTGAAGTCTGTATTCTAAACGGCTCCGGCAGAAACAATAACACAACCCCAAAGAAACACATCAAATAGCTCTTGTGTATTCCATCATGAAAGCATAAAAATGAAGTTGAACATTGAGGCTGAAGTGCAAAACAAAGAAACATAAAGAAAGACAAAGCACATCTAAATATCCACCAGAAGACGTTGCACCTTTTGCTTTTTCTAATGGATGCATTTTCCAAACTTTATGGTCTCCAGCTGGCAAACTCTGTAGCCAGGAGACAGAGCATTTCTCCTTTTCATTGATTTTTTGACTCCAGCTTATCCTGCCTCTGTATCATCCATTTCATTAGGCTTTGCTTTCAGTTTATTGGGTTTAAGACATGAGGCTCTGAGGGAATATATGCTGAGCTTATTGCTTTGGCCAGCTGATTGAGATGAGTCTTATTGCTGGACACTGGAAGACCAAATTACCTCTAGAAACCTGATACTTCTGCTTTTTTATACTCCATTGAATGCATTAAAGTACAGAGCACTATACATACCCTATAAACACAGTTCTGTATAGAACCTGATTGCTGTCATCAAAATATTAAAAGTAAGTTTTAAAAAAATTATTTTGACTGCAATGCAGCTGCATGATAAAAATCAAATTGCTAAACCTAAATTAGCTGCCAAACAGTTGGAAATTATAGCATAAATGCTGGTAGTGTGGGATCAGTTTACAGTCTAGTAGCAAGTTTTTTGGTTATATTTTGTTATAAAATGCTCGTCACTCACAACTGTGAACCTGTTCAAGCATCAAGGTTCATTTAAAAGTTTTGGTGCAAGTGTGCAATGAAATGATCGTTTTAAAATGTCTCACAAAAGATAAAAGTACAACATCTAGATTAACTGCAAAAAGTGGACAAATCTGTCAAAAGCCTAAAATATCCATCCTCTTGTCCATCATTGGGGCCTTTGGCAGCAACTGACCAATCAGGGCGCGCAATTTATCCCAAACTACGAGCCAGTTCTGATTTTCCTGCTGGAGCGCATCTCGACATCCATGTCTATCAGTCGGTGCTACCTAACGAAAACCGCTGCCGTCGTATTTTGCTCCTTATCGAAGATCATCGCAGTTTGCGCCAAACAAGGAGACTTTCTTGTTTACAGTGGACAAAATGGTGACGACAATGAGATGGGAAACTAAAACCATTCATAAATAAACTGCCTGACATTAAAACATAGAGTAGCAGAGCAGCTTAAGGAAAGCTATAAATTACCGTAATCTTCATGAAAGGAAACTTCCACAGGTGAGAGCCATAAGAAACCTGCTGAGTCAGCAACCCGTCACGGAACGTCGGAGTGCGCATGTGCGTTGGACGGATCGTTGGGCAGCACAGGTCGACGGAACACCTGGTGATCATTGCTAATCCCAGCGGTCATCGAGATTTCTGGGGAAATCCCAACAGCGGTGGAAAACAATTTATTACACAAAAAATAAAAAACTGCAATGATGCAAGAAATGGATGGAGGCCTGCAGGTTAAAGGAACTGAGATCGACCAACTCGTTCATCTGCACTGGTGGCAAGTCATTTTTTGCCATAATGACACTTATTGATAATCTAATCAGAGATCATTAAGTGAAGGTAGTTATGCTTGAAGGTAGATTATGATTGTAGCTTTATGGCCTGAGTTCCACTACCTTCATTAACTGTTGGTTTGTCAGCAGTTTGCTCTACTTCCGTCAGGCTCATGCAATTAAAACTTAGTCATCTGCTGAACATGTTAATGACAAGGAGAGGGTAAACAAAGCCAAACTCTGTCAGTTTGAGATCATCTTTAGGGAACGGTAAATTTGTTCTGCAGTATCAGCGCTTTGGTGTTTCCAACTTAAACAGACATTTTTAAAACATTCCCTCTGGTCAAACTTAGACTGAATCGGTTAGGAAAGATTTCCAATTTTGCTTTAGAAAGCCTTTAGTCTGTTCATAGAAAACCAAAAAAAAATGTTAATGCTATAATAAAATCATTTTCTTAAACTCAGCACCATATGCATGTATTACTCCACCCTTAACTCCTGTGAATATTTGATGCTGTAAAACAGATACGTTTGAGTTGTAAAACCTAAACAAACAGCATATGGTCCACCATGATAGGAATGCATTCATATGTCTTTTTAATAACTCCTGAATTCCTGCAGCCATTCACCATTTGCTTCATATGGATGAGATTTAATTGTCTTTTATCCTCCCTCGTGTGTTTGCCTCTCATTTCCTTCTCACTCACCCGGATAGCGGCGCTCACTTTATGGCCACCTTTCGTTTCCCTCAGCCAATCTTTCTCTGCGGTCTCCAGAAGCTTCCATAAGTGATTACACATAACCCTTAGTAATTAAGCTAAGAACACTGACGGGCCTTCGGGTCGTAAATAAACCACTATAAGTGATATTAAAGTATGGGGGAGAGCATTGGCAGGGGAAAACATGTTGTCAGGAGTTTTAGATAAACACTGACTGTGCAGCACTTCGCTCAGGTTTAAGCAGTTTTAGGTCACAGGGATTTATTTATCAGGAGCCTCGTCACAAACATGATAACTTGTCAAAATTACAAACCTGAAAGCAGGGATGTATGATTGGATTAAAGACTGTTGTCAAAATGTTTTGATTCCATCTGCATTGTGGGACAAATGTTGAAAGTTAGAATAGATCAGATTTAATCAAATGGGGCTTACAATAAATAAAACTCCCAGTGTCTTCTCAGAGTAGTTTTTGTCTGAGAAATGTCACGTTTAATAAGAATGTGCTTTTAAAAATCTCACATTCTTCAATGCAGGGTGCAGAAACGTGTCTTTAATGGGAAACGCGCAGCAGGCAGCTGCAGTATTTGGAGGAAACGACGAGCTCTGTGGAGCATTTTTCTACTTTTGTATGAAACATGTCTGTCACTTTTTACCTCTAAGATCCTGGATTTAGTTGAAAGGAGGACAGAGAGAAGTAGCTTTTTGATTGGTTTTCACGTAAACAATGTTATCAAGGTAACTTGTGCAAAAATAAACTGGTGAGAAAAACAATTTTAAAGGTTTTACTATTATAATTAATTTAAGTTGCCTTATTATAGACTCAGTTTACGTCATTCTGGCTGGATAAATGTTTTAAATGATGTGGCACTGCTTTGAGAGGCAGGTATGTTTGCAGATGAAGTAGGCGTTTTAAAGGAAGGACCGAACCTGATTGAAATAAATCCTCTTCTTATGCTTCTCTGCACCAGAATTTTGTTTATGTATTTATTTTCCACAGTTTTTCTGTTATCAGAAGACTTAAGCTTTTAACAGCAGGCAGATTGTGTTAGCTGGTCTGACATTAGCCCTGTGTTCTTCCCTCCTGCCAGATTAAGGACAAAATAATAATTTGTTCTTGATAAATGGATAAATACAGGCTAAATGAAGCAAAACATAAAATTAGCACAGGCAGCTGAGCTGTCAAATGTGCCTGTGTTAGTGAGGATAACCAACGCAGGACCCTGCACTCTTGTGTTTGAGAAAAAATATTTAAAGTGCAATAATATCCAGTTATATAATCCTAATTTTATCAATACTGAAACCTTTTTCAATGTCATATTTTTGGTCAAAAAGCCCTTGAACTGGATTTGTACTAATGTGGAGGCCTCTCTGCATTCAAGCTTGTAATCAACGTAACTAATGATCTAGTTTTAGTCCATGCTAAATAATCATTTAGTTTGCTAAATTGATTGAACTTGGACATGTTAAAAGCTACGGATTTGAAAGCAGAAAATAATCCAAAAGAATAAAAATACCTGCACCCCAAAATAGAAACGGAGGTGCGGTGGCAACATTCCCCTTCGCCCATCCAGTCATCGCTCTTCTCTCCCCTCATTCTTCCTGTAGTGAGATTATTAAAATCATAATGAGACAGTTGCCGTTTTTAGAGCCCGAGATGAGAAGGAAAAAAATCCTCCTCATTGCTGAAGCTAAATAATTAAAAGGATGAAAGACAATGACTCTTTTTGGGGAAGGATTATTATTATTGGCCAAAAATATCTAGACCGTCTTCTGCATGACAATATCTTCACTGAAGTTATTCATATGAGTGCCATGCACATGATAATTAGACTTGAAATATGAACAAAATTGCTGCTGAAACGTATTTCAGACGCCCATAAGAGCAGAAAATGGAGAAATGGAGCCTGCATTTGCATCCTGACTTTATTTAGCCTTTAGCTGTTTCCAACAAAGCAGATTTTCTTGCTAAGTGACACATAAATTTCCATCGTGTTCTGCAGATTCTCCAGACTGACGTTGAATAATAAGGAAGTTGTTTACCTTGCAGCTGTAATACGAACAGAACTCATTTCTGACTCACGGCATTGACATGGTTACCATGGTTACTCCTGAACAAAAATGAAACTTTGGGTATTTAACACCAACACGCAAAACTTCTGTTGCACGTTCATAAACAATTAATCACTTCTGATTTGACTTTTTATAGATCTATATTTGAGTGAAATGAACATTGTTCTCATGAACTACTGACGACAGCTCAAACAAAAATTTAACATTTATTTGCAGAAAATGAGAAATTGTCAAAATAATGAAGAGGATGCAGAGCTTTCAGACCTAAAATAATGCAAAGAAAACAAGTTCATATTCATGCAGAAACAATAATACCAAAGTTTTAACTTGGGAAGAGTTCAGAAATGAATATTTAGTGGAATAACCAAAAGGTTTTCCACGGGGTTCAATGCAATGGACCCTTAATTTTTCCCAGAGCATAGAAACTGTTTGCATTTTTTACTATTTGATATTTCCAATAATGTTAGAGTTTATGCTTACTTATTGACGTATGAATGTCTCTTATCTGGATAATATCTCCTGGGATCTGCTGCAGGAGAGGAGGGAAGATGCAGAGGAGTGACTGAATCGCTAGAGAATAATTCCCTAGAACCGATCCGAGGTTCATCGTGCAGCAGCTTTGCAGTTGCTGCACGATGCTTTCCGTCCAGTCTGAATTTGGATGTTTCTTCTGTCACTTTCTTCTGGCAAGTAATCAGTTATGAAATTGTTTTTCACTTTTGTGTGAGAAAATGGATCTGTGGCGTGTGGAGAATTTTGAGGGTGTCATGCTCAGCATGTGAGAATTAGCTGCTCTGGATTCTGCAGCGCATTCTTCCTTAAACACCTAAAGGCTGAGTGCATTAAATTACAGGCCAGCTGCAGCAGTTATTGATGGCGACTGCTGCTCTGTGCACTGTGCTGCTGCAGAGGACCAACAGCCAGACTTTAACTGCTGCTTGATTGATTCAATGCGATTTTGAAAGCTCTTTTGTGTTTAAATCTGACAGATTTGCATTCTTACCTGTCTCATCATTCTCTATCGTACATCTTGGTTCGTTTTAGGAAGTCACTGTAAAACTGTTGATAGAGAGGAACAGCCTCCATTATTTATAGCGGCGTACAAGGAGTCTGCCCAGTTTAGTATGAGATCAGTGTTGTGAGCCAACAGCAGCTCTCAATCATGCCGGCCCCTAGTGGAGCGTCAATCAGCCTTTAGACAGTGTGTGATGGATTTTCCCAGAGCCTGTTCAGACAGACCAGTCAGGCCGAGAATCCTTTTTACAGAGGTTTAAATGAAGAAGGAACATCCAAACCTCACCCTTTTTTCTTTCTGGCTTATTATAGCATCAGCTGCAGGATGTTCATACTATGACAAGAGGCTGGACATAAATTTTAAAGGTTGTCCAACGAGACTTTCTGCTCTTTTGTAAACATGCATCATCTTTAGCTGAGTTGCCATTAAAAATATTCATCTATTGTCAAAAAAAAACAACACAATTTCACAACTGTGATGTTTCCATCAAGTAATGAATAAAATTAAAAGCACACACGAACGCAACAAGACATGAGAAAAATCATGGCAGCGACGGACGTAAACAGAGATGCATTAATAATTTAGCCGTGATGCTAACGCTCATCATCTACCAGCCAATCAGAGGAGATGTTGGCGTCTCATTCAGACATTGGAGGTCAAAGGCCTCAGACTTGGGAGCAGTTTGTAGTCGGTGATTTTACAGAAGACATTTACTATATTAGTTGAGAATTATTTAAATAATTGATGTATCACGATTAATCTGATTATTCAGTGCAGTCCTAGAAAATTATTTAATTTTTTATCGTTTCTCCTTCATAGCTGTTGTTCGATCCGTGACTTTGACTCACCTGCTTCCACATTTTGTTTCCTTCAGTCCTGACCAGATGCTCGATTGTATTCACACGGTTCAAGTCCTTTAACCTCTGGGTCTTATAATATTTTTATTTATTAAACATTTTTAACCCTCTGCTTCAGTCAGGACAAGGAAACTAGTTTACAAAGGTCAAATATAAGAAAGGGTTCCAACTCAGCACCACAAGGTATACCTAATAAAGTGGCCAACAGAGAGATTACATTTAGCATAAAAATAAAAAATCTGCGCCTGCGACTTTTGTCACTTTTTGAATCCACTCCCACACACAGCGTGTTTTGGTAAATGGGCTGTTATCTCGTGCACTATTATTGGAATCGTCGAGGTGTTGGCGTGTTGGGGAATAAATTTTAAGATGTTTCTGGAGCCTCCGTGTTTCATCAGCTTCTCGCTCCGATACGACATAAGCTGTGCAGACAGAGCTGTCTTTGGGAGGTACAGTACCTTCTGTTATCTTCTCCCCGCTGAATTAAACCCATCTCTCCAACATCTCTCCTCACCGTCTCCAGCGTTCACATTTTCCTCTGGGGAAATTCAGCTTTTAGAAAGTTTCCTTTTACTTCCTCACTTGTATGGAACCAAAGTCTTCTCTTGTTCTTACGAATGGAAGATGGTAAATAAAGCTTCTGGAAAAGAAAGTCAGACCACTGTAATATTCGACAGTCCATCAGAAGCTGCAGATCTAAAGCCTCCATGATGCTTTCAAAACACGGGAAAGCTCCTTTTTTTTCCCACTTTGAGACTTTGTTTGAGCTCAGTCACGTCATCTGGGTGCCCAAATGCATTGAGTTATGATCCACTGATTTGTTTTTTGTTTTAAGGAGTTGAATTGCTTGAGCTGATAATAACGTAGCCAGTGAGCCACAGCTAACAGTACCCACACATGTACAGTCAGAGCATTCAAACTTCATGCAGATTCAGGATTTAAACCCAGAATTACTTTGCTAACAGCTTCACTCTGCAGTCGTTTGTCAGAAAATATTTCAAAAACACCCCAGAAATCCAAAATTCCTTCACATTTCTCTGAAAAGGATGTCGGCCAACTTGGTGAATTGCCATCGCTGGGCTCTTTAGTCCTCTCTGCCCCGCAGCAAGTGAAGAAACCCTAATGGTTGAGTAATAACTTCTCTTTATATAAACATTATAACAGGATTAGAATGATCCCACGTCCGCCATCCTCGTTTTTCAGCCGCACTCGTCTCTGGGAGTCTTTCTGTCTCTCCTTCTGTGTCTTTCTACCTCACTTTATCTCTGCTGTTTGCCTGTTATGTCAGGCTGTCTGTGTGAATCCGTCACTGAGCCTGAGCTCTTGAGGGCCAGCAGGGTGGACGGTTGTTACAGTGTGTGTGTGTGTGTGCGTGCGTGTGTGTGTGTGCTCGCAGCAGGCAGTGAAAGCGTGATGTGTGCAGCAGGTGAAAGACTTTGAATGTTTCCCTTTGTGTCCCGTTCTCTGCGCTCACTGTCCCTCTGTTTGCAGGGAGTCTTTTTTTGTTTGTTTTGTGTGTGTGTGTGTGTGTGTGTGTGTGTGTGTGTGTGTGTGTTTGCATACATCGTTGCAGTGACTAAACAACAGAAAGTGAACATGGCAGCTGCCACGCCTCACAGACCGCTGCCCCAGTAACACGCTGGCGCTCCCAGTGCTTGAGCCACTTCTTTACCAGACTTTAGCGTGTTTTCAAACTTGATAGTCTGGAAGATTCAGTTCAATTTGGGAACAAATATGCCAACATTTGTTACATTTTCATCTGCTGTGGTTCACTTTCACACTCCACTGTGTCAACCCATAAACTCTGTTCCCCTCCTGGCCTGTGGTGGCGCTGCACCAAGTACCACTGAAGGAAACGGCACTAAAACCTCTAAAGAAGACGAGTGCTTCCTTCATCTCTCCATTTGGAGTGGTGTCAGATTTTAACAGTTTTAGGATTTCGCTTTTGTCTTTGGTCAAAATCCAGCAGCTATTTCACAATCATTTGTTTTGGTTGTATTTACCCAGAATGCCCCGGGGTATAGTCCACTTCCTGTTTTTGGAGCAGTCTCCAGTCCACTTTGCATTCACATATGCATTCAGACTGAACCAGAGTTCACGTCAGACGGAGACGGAGGTTTTTAGGCGAAGCCGATTCCTACTGGGCATCATCCACCGTTTTATATTTCTGACTATTGAGGTCTGTTTCCACATGGAAATTTGCCGTTATTTTTAGTTTTTCCAACATTTTTCTTTTTTATTCTTGTGGTTAAAAAAAACAAAAAACAATGCATGAAAAAATAAAAACACCAATTTTAGATTATCAATGGTTGTCAAATCTCCAGTTCCTCTCTCCCACCATTAAGGGACATTTTAATGGTTTTCTGTGAAATGATGACTGGTCTGAACTTATCAGCTGAGCTCTGTGATAATCAGATGGGAAAATCGAACCAGAGATGATTGATTATGCAAAAATGACTGTAGGAAAGTTTATTGGTTTAAAATAAACTATTGGAAACCAGAACCATAAACATCCAATAAAACGCAAAGCTTTTGGTTGTAGTGTGACAAAATGTGGAAAAGTTCAGTAGCTATAAGGATTTTTTCAATATCCATCCATCCATCCATCTTTAATCTTTGCACTCCTGCGCTGTTTGTCTCGCAGGCTCTTCACACTCTGCTGCTTGCTGCGTCTTCCTGTGTTGTTTCATCCGCCTACATCCCTCTGCTGCGAGAAGCCATTTTTAAAACTGTTAAAAGAGAAAAATGAAGGCCTCTAAAAGTCAAGCAACGTCTCGACTTTAAGTCACATTTAATGATTTGACAGAAGTCAGCAGGGCTGACTTCATTCTGATCCTTTATCACTGTACAGCAGCAGCTGACGTTCCCTGTCCTTATTTTCATAATGAAATGTAAGTTAGTGTTTTCTGTATGAACTTAAAAGTTAAGCAAAATCAGAAGTTGTGATGAAAGAAGCTATTTTCATAAACTGGATCTGAATGTAGACCAAATCCAGGGGGGGTCTGTACATCGCCACTGCTAATTTTAATTTCATAAAAAATAACCCAAAGAGAGGCAAAGTGTTTATGGTCCAGTTTCTAGTTCAAATATCTTAGCAGAATTGAAATAAGACAAAAGTAACTTTAACTTTTCAGCAAGACCAGGATTCCTTCATATTAATGAAAACGCACTCGTTCATTAATATAATAATCTGCCAGTGTAACTAGTACTTTTTTATTAATATTAAGGAATTGACTGAAAACAAGCCCCTATATCTTGCTGAAAAGTTGTTTTAAAGTTACTTTTGTCTTATTTCAAATGTCCTAAGATATTTGTTCTAGAAAATAGAGATTTTGTGCTTTTGCAGTGTAAAGAGCAGCACTTATTTACTTACCAATTTTTGTGACTTTCCAACAAAACAGTTTAGGTCCAAATTGTAAAAGGTTTGGACACTTCTGGACCACCTCTTTGAGAATCAGCAAAGGTTTTATTGTAAATTCATGGCGAAAAGGATTTTAACGTTTCCCACTTGCGTTTCTAACTGGGCGTCTGTTTAACCGGTGCAGGTTCTGATCCGACATTAGCTGCTCGCGTCTGCTGCATCTCGCCGTTCCTCGTTTTTCTCCTCGCTTTCTCTTTTGTTTGCCGGCAGACGGCCGCCCACCCTGAGCCTGCTTCTGTCAGAGTTTACAGATTTGATCATAGCATGTTCGCCACCCTGAGGAGACAAATGTTCATAATTTTCGCAGCATATATATAAAAATTGATTTCTGCACAAACGTTATTTTGGCTCCAGCCATAAATTTTCTGCAGGAAAAACTTGTTCTTTCTGCTTCTAGACAAATGATAAAATCTGCTGGAGGGAAGAATTGCTCTCCCTCCAGAGCTGAAATGAGTTTGTCATAAAAATAAAGACAGAATATTGGCTGCTAGAAGTATAAATTGTGTTATTTGTTAAAGTCTTGCTTGTTTTAAAATACATCTACATGATCAGCTTCAGCAATAAAAACTCCTCTCCTTTTTCTCCTTTTCCTTTAAAAATAACACAGTTTGAAATGCGAGATTATTATGTTGTAATAAACCAGTAGATGATTTCCTCAAAAGCTTTAAAACCTCCCTGAAGCTCAGATTGTGTGTGTATATTCATCAAAGTCCGTCCCGGCAGAACGCCGCTGATGTGAGACCTGTAATTAGCTCCCCATGCTCCCCAGCTCATAATGACCCTCATTCATCAGGAGACGCTCTCCTCTGGACTGATGCGCAGACGGGGGGGGAGTTTCAGGTGAATCAGGGAGAAAACGGCGACTCCCGGAGGAAACATCAACCCTGATTCAGGAAAAAAAAAAAACACAGCAACTTTTCAGTGAAACATGTTTTATCACAAGCAGAAAAAAAGTGAAAATTTTCTCTGTTTTCCCTCCAGTGGAGCCCGATGCTGTGATCACGGCCGATTAAATACTTTATTTATCTGATTAACATGCTTCTAAGTAAAATTGTATGTGCTTAAAAATGTAATTTCCTGGAAGTTAGCAGAAAAAAATTAAATAAGTTAAATTATACAGCATGAGGTAAAGTTCTCCTTTATTTAAAATATTGCATGTAGTTGCATTTGGATCTTGACCTGCTGACATGTCTGATTGATGCTGGAAGATGAAAATCGGTTGTTTTAGTTGCATTTTCTCCTGATTAAATGCATTTGGCAACATTTAACATGCTAACAAAGTGAGGATTTATTATTTGCATTAGTGTTTTATTTATGAGAAGATTAAGTAAAACCCCTTTTTACCTTCTTTCAGTAACTACACAGAATAAGCTGAGGTTATTTGTGTTTTAAAAGGAAGTGAAAAAATATCCCGTCAGTTTTGCTGCACTGAAATGAGAAAATACTGGAAGTCTGTTGACTAAATCTTGACTCTAAACATAATGATTCAGCACCCCGATCAATCACCATGGCAGTGATTAGGATGTGGGTAAACTGTTCCTCTCTGATGTGAAGCAGAGAGGAAGCCATGACGGTTGTTTCAGGGAGAGCAGTGGCATCCTGACTGGAAGGCTGTCGGTTTAATTCCAGCTTCTCTGTGTCAAGGTTTTGGTGGGAAAGACACTGAACGCCATGTTGTCCACAATCTACATAACAGGCAGGCTCATTCAGTAAATGAGCTTTGGTTGGTTAAGATTTTTTAATTTCATCTTTATTTAACCGGACAAATGTCTCATTACAGCCGTCGCTTGGCAAAAGTAAAAATGACACAATTTAGACAATGCAAACGTAAAAATAATAAACGAATTGCAGCAGTTAGAAGAACAGAATACACAGAGAAAAGATGAAGATGCCCAGTTTGTGGATTTTTCTGTAGGACAACCAGCCAGATGCAGAAGAAGTTTTACAAAACGTGAACAGAATCAAATTTGCAGTTTGACCGTTAAACATAGAGGATGTAAGAGAAAAACCAAAAGAGTTTTAATGATATACTAAATAATATGAAGTTTATGGAGCAAATCTTTGGGTTCTGATGTGTAAATGACATCATTATAATCAAACATGGGAGGAGACGGACGGTGGCACCAAAGTTTTCATTGCAGATGACATGACAGAGGAGCGCTTTCTAGAGAGGAAGTTGATGTTTGATTTGATCTCAGTCTTCAAATTATCAATATTTTTCTTCTGAAAGGAAAACATTTTGTCTGTCTAACATTAATGATGCAGATTCATGGTGATGCATGCAGAATTTGATGGTGCATCTCCTTTTTTTTTCCCTAAGCAAATGACTTTGTTCTTATAAATCCTTTCTTAGCATGCAGACTGGAAATGGCCGGATAGATTCTGGTAAAACTAATCAGATGTTGAAGTGAATCTAAAACAGTGGAGTATAGGACTGTGTCATCAGCATAAAGGTGAATCTACAAATTTACAACACAATTTGCTGTGTCATAAGTGCAGAAAAGAGAGGGACCAAGTATTGACCCCTGTGGGACTAAAAACTATAAATACTCTAAATAAAAACATCTTCCATTTTCCTCTGGCTTGCTTACAAACAAACATCTGCATGTCATGTCTAGAGCCGCTTCCTTCTGGTTGGACCCCCAGCTGGAAGAAGCTCTGCACCGTCCGGCTTACTGAGGGCAGCGAAGCACAGAGCGGTAAGTCACCAACGGTTTTTACTGCCTGTTCGGCCCAGAGTTTATGGGATCTTATCAATTAGCATGCTCGCTGCTGTAAACAGGCCGGTCGCTTTGTGTGCTGTCAGCTTCATGCATCACTGCCTTGTTAAAATCAGACGAATGCACTTTAAAGAGCCAGATGATAAAAAACAGAAGCAGCAGAGTTACTGTTTGGTCTGGCACCCGTTCAGTCTGGTCCCTGGATGTGAAAAGGCATTTAAAGCAGCTACACACTTGAGCATCTGCAACTTGACAACACTTTTTCAGATTTCATCTGCATGCAGCGACTTTGAAGCTGCACAACCTTGTAAAGCATTGCTATTAAACTGTCCCTTTAAAATCTTCTTCAGCCGTAAAAATTAGACACAATAAATCATCGAGTTATGTGCAATTATGTTTATTCGTCAGAGAAATGTCTCATTCAGTTTTGGCTGTCAGGTTGGAATTAATGCTTAATGAACTCTCAAAATAAATTAAAGCCAAACATCCCTGCAAAAGTTTTCATTCAACTTCTATTTTTTCTCATTAGCACATCATCAAGTGGAAGCAAAACTTTGTGTTTTCAATTTTTTTTGTAGATGTATTTCTCAGCGAGTCCAACTTAGATGAAGAATAAACATAAATGTTGAGGTCTGGACTTTGACTGGGCCATTCTAAGTCACAAATAGGCTTTTATCTTCTCCGCTATAATATATGATGTTGCTTGTTTGAGGTGAAACTCCAGCATTTCGATCCAGTTTCCTGTCACCTCAGACCAGATGGACAAAATCATCCCACAGCATGATGCCACCACCACCATGTGTCTCAGAGGGATTCAGTTCTTTCCCAACACATCCTTTCACATTAAACAAAAAAAGTTCAGTTTTGGACTCGTCTTAATAAAACGTCTTTAACGGCAAACTGAACTGAGCTTCAGGGAAAAAATGGTGTTTGAGACCAACGCCGTTTGTGATGTCTCTTTAAGAAAGTACCGCTCTTTCAGGACGACATCGAAACCCTTCAACAACTTTTTCACTAGCGTTGCACAACATAATGATGTGCAGTTCCACCAAGTGTTTGCTAATTGCTGCTGGCTAGTCTGCAGGAGCCGTGTTGGGGAAGGGCTGCTCTGTGAGGCAGATGTTTGGAGTCTGCAGCTCTGAGAAGGAGCTCTGGGGAAAAGGCAGTGAGACAGAGTGGTTGCCATGGAGATTAAAAGATGCATGAAAGAGTCAAAACAACACACTTTGTATGTTTTTGGTGAGGAAATGACACAATAGCATGATGCAAGGCTGAAAACAAATCGATTTTACATAATACTTCCACTTTAAAGCTCTGTGTGCCTCATTCCGTTTTCTGTCTTTGCGAGTGAAACCATAAAGAACAGTTTGTTATGTGAGAGGAACACAAGGCTGTGCTCTCTGAGGCTGCTTGTGTTTGTGCATACAGCGAGAGAAGGAGCCTGACAGACAGAACAAACAGTGTTAGCCTTTAACCTCCCAGCAGACAGCGGGTTCACCGGTGAGCTCATGTGATTTCTTACCTCTGTCTGCCTGGGAAGCAGAGCACTGCATGCGGTCTCTGCCTCTGGATGGAAAACCCAACAACTTCCCCGTGTCTGTGCGATCTGTGGCTTCCCCTGGCAGGAGGCGGGTTGACGCCTTCTCGGCCTGACAGCAGCTGGGTGTAATATTTAGAAGTTTAACAGCGGTGTCGTCATGTGCGCTGCAGCAGCACGCTGCAGAGAGAGCAGCCAAAAACCTGGCAAACATTACCTGATGGATGAACTCACACCTTCCTGCGGGTCGGGCTTGGCTCTTTCTGCGTGCTGGATGTCCTGAAAACATCTCGCTGGTGACACGGTGTTAACAGCGCTCTTAGTTATGGTACCTCACAATTAATTGGCTGATGATGAGGCTAGTTATGATGTAATCTTTCTCACTCCCTCTTCCTTGCACACAGCTACAGCCCCCTCCCTTTCTTTCCTGTTTCCCCACCTCTTTCCCTGTCTTTCTCTCCTATCCTAACCAACATGGCCGCTAAGTCGGATGGAGCAGCGGTGTCTGTGGAAGATGACAACACGCCCAGGAGCCTGTCGGAGCCGGGGAACCCCGTGGCCCGGTCCCGCTGCACGGCCGCCGGTGGGAAGCCCTACACCCTGCTGGACTGCTGCTGGGTGCTCTGCGCCCTGCTCGTCTTTTTCTCCGACGGAGCGACCGACCTGTGGCTGGCCGCAGACTACTACCTGAGAGGCGACTACTGGTGGTTCGGCTTGACTCTGGTCTTTGTCGTGGTGCCCTCCGCTGTCGTGCAGGTGCTGAGTTTCAGGTGGTTCGTGTATGACTACTCGGATCTTAGCGGCGGGGAAGGTTCGGGCAGCGGCAGCGGCGGGAGCTGCGCGGCGGCGGCAGGCGCGGCAGGCGCCGATGCCACAGCGGGCGACGGCACGTTAAGCACCAAGGACAGCGACCAGCACGGTGGGAACGCGCCAGCGGTGAACGCCGCGAATGTTACCCCGGTGTATGCGTCCTCCGGCCCGCCTGCTGCGGCGGTGAGAGTCGGCTCCCCCCGGAGATGCTGCACCATCTGCATGTGGGTCTTTCAGACCGTGCTTCACGTGCTGCAGCTGGGGCAAGTCTGGAGGTAAGACCGCTCCGGACCGGAGGTGTGCGGAACAAGAGGGGTGTGCTCTCATCTGTGTCCACGCGTACTCTACGCGTGCGCGTGTGTGCATGCGTGTGGTTTTGTACTGGATAAACGTGCGGGTTGCAGACACAAGCACCGCATCCTGCACGGCTTTCTGCTCATTAAGCAGCCTAGAAATCCGAGCGTGTGCGGGTTCTCCATGTTGGTCTACCAGCGCATGCTTCTCGGTCTGTTCATCAGCGTGTGCGCGCCCGCGCCCCGGCATATTACCGAGCTGATCTGGTGACAGAAATGTGCAGAACCCGACCAGACCGTAGAGAGATCAGATTCCTCCCCCTCTGAGCCCATTTGTCTCCCGGACCGAACCTTCAGGTCCGGCTGCCATTCCTGCTGTGGCTGAGCCTGAACAGCATACAGCTGCTGGAGCTCCACTGGGAGCTCCTCTCTCCCCACTGCTCCCATATGTCATGATACAGATATGTTGACAGGAGCTCTGTGCTTTAACCTCCTCCTCCTCCCTGCTTCCCTTTAAGTGGAATTATTTCTGTTGATGCTGAATGTTGCTTATTTCCCTGGAGAAAGCGGCGTTTTGGGTGGGAACTGGATCCGAACTGAAAATGAAATGAGAATATGGATGAACCCAGAGCTCTGGGGCATTTTTAAAACTCCACCACTAAATTGTTGCTATTTTTAAAACGTGATGAAACATCAGAAAATGCTTCAGGTTCAAACTAAATGAAGCCTTCATGTCTCCAGTGTTGCCTTTAAATCTGTTGTGCAGGTGCTCACTCTTAAGAGTTTTCCTTCGTCATTTTTGCAGAGTTGCTCAGTTTTCTGGTTTCCTGTTTGTGCTTCACTCGTCTCTCTGGGTTCTACCTGCTGTTCGGGTTTCATTGCCATCCCTCAGGTCTCCTTGTTCATGTTGATCCTCTGTATTTCTGAGTTTTTTTGGTTTGAAATCCAAGGATTACAAACTTGCACAATTTTTTGATCAGTTTGAAAGATGTACTTTTGAGGTATTATTTTTCCAAGGTTACAAAACTAAACTTTCTTCACAGAGAAGGAAAACCTAACCTTGGAAAAGCGGTGTTTCATTGTCAATATCGAGCATGAAGCTGATATAAATTTTAATGCGTTATGGAAAATGAGCCGTCCAGCCAAACCTTATCTTGGTTTGGGGTTTCTAACCCATTTCTTTACAGAAAGCTAGAAGCATTACATCCATCTGCAGAAAAAAACCAACACCACTTAAAAAATGGTTTAAATTAACCAGCTAAGGGTTTTTCTATCTCTCTCAACAGCTTGAGATCTCAAACCGGCGTCCTGCAACTTTTAGATGTGTATCTACATCAGTGCACCTGGATATATTAATAGGCTAATTACCAGAGCTTAATGCATGCTGAGGAGGTAATTTAGCCGTTTGATTCAGGTCCGCTGGACCAGAGATGCTTCCAAACGTTGCAGGACTCCGGATAACCCCAGCCATGTTAATGTCTTAATAATAATCTGCATGTCATGCTGACCTCCTTCCTCTGCAGCTCATCAAGCTGCCTGCATCTTTTCATCAGGCTTGGAGTGCATTTCTTTATACTCCAATATCATCTGTGACACTTAGGTTACACTTATTTAATTAAAAACAGCTCGTTTATTAAATATGTAGACCAGTGAGATATAGAGAGATCAAATTTACGACCCAACTCATGAGGAAAGGCAATGAAGCCATCACAATCTAAGTCAAGAAGTCAAAAAAAATCCAATGTTTAATTTTATTTTTAGTGGAAAATGTCAGAAGGAGAACAGATTCTTGCCTAAATATTCCCATATCAAGATGCCAGCTGCATGTTTGGGAGGCATAACATGACAAAGCCAAACCTGTCCCTCGATCAGCTGAAGCTTTGCTCCAATGAGACTGAGATCAAGCTTTTCAGAGGCAAACATGTTAGGTGGGCTTGGCGTGAAACAACGGATGAATATGTAGAAAATCATTTTATATGCTCCAGCCTGGGAGAAGAATAGGAACAAAATGGTTTGTGGAAAGTATTAATAAGCGGCGGGGAATGACTCTCTGGTGGTGAAACTGTAAAATTGTTAATGTTGGAGGCTTTTCTTTTCCTCAGTACTTAAAGTCCTTTATAGGTTTTTCTAAATATTTTAAAATCAGATCACATTTCTTCAATGAAATTTTAATTTTAAGACTTTTTACCCAATAATTGTGACATTCCTGCTCTTGGTTAGACAAGGTCGATGTTTTTCCGATTTAAAACCTACCAAAACCATTTGCTTCCTTCAAATTAAGCAGTTTTGAATCATAACCAGGAACAAAGCAGCTTCAGAAAAAGTTCATCTAGCAAGTTTTCAAAATCACAATGAAGCCATTTGGCCACTTTGTCACTTTCCTCCATGATTTTGGCATCATCTGCTGCTTCAGAGCGAAGAATCAGCCTCAGAAACTGGAGGCCAAAGTAACCAATCACATTTTTATGATTATAAAGCATATAAGCATCATATTTATAATAGTATTTTTATTTGCTCGTCTTCTTCCACTGCTGTTCATATGGATTTGTTTATCCAGCCAGTTTATGGTTTTGCATTCGTTATGAAGGAAAAACTCTGGAGCCCAAATCTGCAAGTCTTTGACAAAAGGTGGAGAAATGAGGAACACAAATAAGTGGCTCTGTAAGAAAGGAAATATATCTACTGGAGAATTAATCTGAACAAATGCAAATAACCTCAATATGACATTCAATATGAAGAAATGAATCAGTTTATAGTAGAAGTTTTCTAGGAGCATTTTTTGCAGCTGCAGCTTCAGCTCAAAGGATTCCTCAGCTCAGGTTTAAAAAATAAACAGGATGTTTTTGACTTATTGATGAACAGAGAAATGACGTCTGAAATACGTATGACCGAAAAAAAACATGCTACAGCTGAATCAGTAAAGATGGAGGAAGCCAAAAACAGGATGCCATTAAATGAAGATTTGCGTTATATCAGCATATTCAAAAATAGAAGATGAGGGAGTCCTATAATCACATGCAGAGTCGGTAATGAACAGCTTTAATGAGACACAATAAGGAGCCGGGAGCCGGAGGAGTCGGGTTAAATGTGGAAGAGTGAGATTGGGCTCAGAGTTTCTCTGGTTTGCAGCTTCTGTGGTTGTTCCCCTTCAGCGCTGCTCAGATTTTACTTCCTCGCTCATATCTGGGTAAATTTCCAGGTTTTTATGCATCTGTTTGCAGAGAAAGAGTCAAAGTCAATATATTTAACAGTTTGTTAGACATCATGAAACATTTTTTCAGCAGTTTCAATGGATTTTGAGAGGCTAGCAGAAGTATTCACGCCCTTTGAACTGTTTGACTCTCTTCTTGTAGCTGAATGTTGCAGATGTTTGATTCTGAGTTAACGCATAAGACTGTTAGTTCCCTGCAAAAACACCAATGATTGTCGGTCTGGTTTCTTGGCACACTTGAAAAAAGACAAAAAAACTTACAACTTTTCATGATTAACTTGTTTCCAATAGATTTTTCCCTAATATTGATTTAGAAAGGTACTAACTCTACTGACAGACTATTTCACTTCTAACTAGAAATGTCAGTGGAACTAATACTTTTCACCAAAATTAAGGAATTATTGACTTTAGACAATCTCCTATATCTTGTTTAGTCTATTTTTGCCTCATTTCAAGTGTAGTAACACATTTCCAGTAGAAACTAAACCAAACATACACTTGAAATGAGACAAAACTAACTTACAAGACACTTTTCAGCAAGATGTAGGAACTTGTTTTGGGTCAATAATTCCTTGATGTTGATGGAAAAAGAACTGGTTATGAGATTTTTGTTGTGCGTTTCCAGGAATGCATTTTCCAAACACACACACAGAAACACACCTTGCTGTGCCAGCTGTGCTTTACCTTTCCAGACTTCTGGTGGTCGGTTAAGCTAAGCTCACTCATGCATGCTGCAGGCTCCGGTGGGGTTCGGTGCGCAGAATGAAGTCCTCATCAGACGCCGTCCAGTTGTATCCACATCACTTTTTGTGATTCTGCAACTTTGTTTGCAGTAATAAGACACTTTGGCCTTTATGCATGGAGTTTATGCTCTTGCTGTGCATCCATGAGTCCTCCAATAAATTGGTGTGTTTATCATTGTTTGCTGGTCCTTTTGATTTACTGTGATTGGTCTAGTTTCTAGTGCAAATGTCTTAATACACTTGAAAGAAAACAAAACTAACTTACAAATATCTTTTCAGCAAGAAATAGACACTCCGATATTTTCCCATATTACCAATAAAATAATCTGCCAGTGAAATGTCCTTAGAAATATTGACTAAAACGAGCTTCTTTACCTCACTGGAAAGTTAATTTTGTCTTATTTGAAGAGTATTAAGATATTTTAAGCTAAACAAAAGCCTTTGGTCAGACTTGGGGTTTTTGCAGTGCAGGGTGACCAGAGACTCTCATCAGCCATCTTCATATTTTGCCTGATTGGTGCGTCGGTGCTCGTTTCTCTCTGCTCAGATTTCCAGCCGTCAGTATTTTTGTTGCAGCTGTTTATCTAAAGAAAAGTTTTGGGTCAAGCTGTCGTTTCCCTCTCGCTGTTCAGCCGTCACTCTGCAGAAAGTCCGTCTTAAGAGATGCAGGCTGGTATTTTGCAGCTGCAGGAGTGAAGCGGATCCTCCAGTGCATGGAGGTGGAGGTTTAGAATCAAGGTCAACTCACGTTTCCTGGTTTCCAGGAGAGGCTCCGCTCTGCTGTTTATCGCCTTTTCCCATCTACATTTAAAACTCTGCTGCTGAAAGGCATCAAGGTCACATTTCTTTATCTGCGAGTGCCTTAACAGGCATCATGGGAGTTGTAGTAATTCCTTAGCTGAGGTGGGACTTGAAGAGTCACAAGAATTGATGGAAGTGTTTAACTTTCTCCTGCGTTTACATGCCTCAGTGCATTAAAACCTCAGTCTGCAAGGACAGAATCTCAGTAACATAAAGACCAAACAGGCTGGTTTATACTGCAGCTGTAACTCATGAACACTGAATGTTTTCTCTGCATCCACTTCTCTCTGGTTTCATCACATTCTTAATAACTGCATTAATATCTTATATTTGTGTTTTTGTTTGATAAATGATTTCTTTTTTATTACTGGTTTCTGTTCATAGATTCAAAGATGATTTCTATCCTCACCACCGATCTTAAGCTGCACTGGAGTTGCAGAATCAGCTCACCGCATCAACAGCATAAGTAAAACACTAAGAGTCTGACTTTTAAAATACATTCAGAGAATATTGCAAGATGTTCAGTTTCTGCAATTTATATTTGCCTAAAAAGTCAGTCACTAAAACCAGGAAGCTGGAGCACATCAGGGGTTTCTAAGCTCCTCCCATTGGCTCCCTGGAGCTCAGAGAATAGATTTTAAAATATTTGTTAGTTTATAAATCACTGAATGACTTGGGACCAAAATGGAAGACCTGCTGTGGTCCAGGCCTCTCAGGTCTTTCCAAGTGTTTCTGATCTAGTGATTGTGAATGACTTTGAAACGAATATGCAACAGATTGGACGAGGAGTTGGAAAAAAATGCTAAACTATAAATCAATTCAAAAGACTTTATAAGAAAAAATGAAGCCTTAAAAGCTTCTGAGTTAATGATGAGAACAATACGTTGTTTGCAACTTATTTTGTTAATTTCATCTAAAAATATTTGTAATTATTGAGATAGAGGCGGGTTTATTATAAGATTTCTTTCTCTTGCTTCCTTTTCACTTGTATGAGCATATTTGTGAATTAATGGTGAAATTTGTTAATTGCATTAATAAGCTGAATGACTGATTGAGACGTGAAAATCCAACTTTGCTCCGATTTCCACAAGCATGAAAACGACGCAGTGCTTCACTGAGTAACCAGTTTGCACGATTGTTTTAAAGCTACTTAGTTAAAGAACAAGCAGCTGAAACCGTCGCACAGATTGTTAAGGTTTTACCAGACAGTGAAATGTACTGCGCAGGTTTTATCGTTTATTTTTCTGTTAGTTCCTGTCTGACCTGTTCAGATCAATCTGATGTTCAGATCAGTCTGATGTGCAGAAAAGTGATGGAACAAGTTCTAAACAGACTCTCAGCTCAGGCGGTCCGACTGTCGGTTCTGTCGGTCCGGTCGGTCCAGCTTCGGCTAATAATCAGGCAGAGTGGCTAAATGGCAGCCTCCCTGCAGCTCACTGTGCTAAATCACTCAAATCTGTCTGAATGCATATGTGTGTGTGTGTGTGTGTGCGTGTGCGTGTGTGTGTGTGTGTGTGTGTGTGTGTGTGTGTGTGTGTGTTCATTCACAAATGCAGTGACTCAGTAATTATTGCTCCTACTGTTAATCTACATTTCAGAGTCTGTCACTCAGCGTTAACCTGCTGGTGTCTGGAGGTTTTGAATGATCTGAGGGTCAATGAAATGAATAATGTTTGAAGATCTTTTCTCTGCTAATTTAAGCTGTTTGCATTTAAGAACTTTACAACCAAATCAAAAGAAAAACTACAAGTGACGCTCATTCAGCTCATGCATGTATTATAATGAAGAGGGTAAAAGTTTTCTGCTTTTAAAACTTATTTTCTAAAACTATTCATATTATTTTTTACTGGATCAGCAGTGCACCAATTCTGAGTGTTTCATTCATTTATTGGCTGATTTACTCAGAATCTTTATTTCGTTTGGTTGGACGTCAAATAGATGATCAAGAGATTCTTTAAAACATAATTTTAGATGTGCTGCACAAATATTAGCTGTGATCCTGGAAACCTGTTTAAAGCTGAAGCAGATTGTCTGATGCACCACAGAACGGACAAATCTAAATCTCTCAGCAATTTAAGACCATTTTCAATGTGTTCCAATGAAATCCATACATTTTTCTAAGGAATTCACTGATCTACTGTTTTTACTTTCAATACCGATTCTGATATCGGCAGTTTATTCTCGGCTGATACAAGACAGAATTGATTGTATCTATTCTTGTATTAAACTTCTTGTATTAAACTGAATTTCATGCTGAAAAGTTGCTTACAAGTCAGTTTTGTCTTACTTCAGATATTAGACTAAATATATTTCATGTTTCTGCTTTTGTTGTTATATATAAACTAAAAAAAACTGCAGCCTGATGTGATAGTGACTCTAATAAGCTCTGGTAACCTAGCTAACTGTCTAGCTGTTGCTGCTAACTGTGGTTTGTTAACCTGCAGTGTGTGTGTGTGTGTGTGTGTGTGTGTGTCTGTGTGTGTGCGTGCGTGTGTGTGTCTGTGTGTGTTTTGTTGCTGTTTGGATGTCAGCATCTTGTCTCCCTGGTGCTGGCCTGCAGCAGCTGAAGGAATGCACAGAATTTCATAACATTTCTCTTAAAGAATTCAAAGTCCCTGCAGAGTGTGAGCACGCTGGTTTATGTAAAATTTAGTGAAGTTATTGATTATGAATAAAACTGTGCCTGGCGGGGCAGGGGGTGGTGATGATGATGGTGCACAGCTGTCTGTCTGTCTGCCTGTCTCCCCTTCATTCAGGCTCTGTCTGCTCTCCTGTCTGTCGGTCTGTCACGCTGCGCTGAATAATTCACTCCGGTTCTTCAGGGAGCTGTCAGTCACATCTTTCAGAGTTTGTGTGTGTGTTTGTGAAGAGATCTAGCATTTCCTACAAGTTTGCTCCTGTTATATTTAATTTCATCCTGTAATCAGCGGAGAAGGAGGTTTGGGTGGATTTTGGCGATGAGGCTTGATGGATGGAGCGGTTCCGAGTGTGAAAAGCGAGAAACACACCTGTCATGCCCCCCCACGTCCTCACATGCTCAGAACACGTGTTTGTAATTGTTTATGTGCTGCATGCTAGCTCAGTTAGGGTTTATCCTGCCATGCATGTTATTAGCCTGTGCCTTGCAGCTATATGTCTGTGCATGCTTATTGAAGAGTGACTGTGTAGAAAAACAACTCGGGCGCAAAATGTGAGAACACACTGTTTACCAACGCTCCTATATTACCTCTGCCTCTGCAACAGCAAACATGTCATCGCTTCAAAAACGGGACCTGCTCCCATTAAACTGGCAAACTCTGGCATTTAAGGAGGAGCGCTAAATCAAATTTAGGCTGAATGCCAAGCAGCAGCAGCAGTGAGCATGCTACCAGGACTGCATTAATACCTCTCTAATCAAGAAGGGAAGTGTAGCGAGGCGCTGCATTTATTAAGACTATAAAACACATGTAGATACCTGGAGACGGATTTCATCATGTCAAACATGAAGACCTGGCTGCTGTCGCCTTCTGCTGAATTTATCACAGCATCAAAGATTTCCACTTAGCCTGAGCTGCACGTCAACACAATATTTGGTGGATTGATTGAATCAGATCAAACTCTGCTGTCTGCTTCTCTGGATCCCCGCCTGCCGTTTGCTGGGAAAAGTACAGAACAGGATTTGGGCCGATGAAAGAAAAAGGAGAATTTTGATGTTTTTACTCAAAATTTTTTAGAATTCTGATTTTTTTTTTTTTTTTACACAGATTTCTAACATTTTGTCAGAATTCTAACTTTTTTTTAGAATTCAGAGTGAAAATTCAGAGTTTTTGTTTGTCAAAATTCTGACTTTAATCTTCTGAGTCCAAAAGAACAAAAATGGAATTCTGAAATTTTTTTTCCTATGACTGTAATCTTCTTGTGTTGTAAAGCAGTGTCATTAAAAAACACTTCCATTGTTTTTTAATGTGGATTTTGAAGTGTTATATGAGAACAGGTGGATGGAAAACTGTGAAATTTAAAGTAGCTTCCTCAGTTTTGAAAAACAAAATCTTCCATGTACACTTCAGGTGGCTTAAATTGACATATTTGCTGAATAAGTTAAAGTGTTGCGAACCTTCCCACTCACTAGTGGGTCTGTACCTTACCAGAGGCACAAAACTAGAAAGTAATAAATAGTAATAGTTTCATTTTTTTAAGTGTGTTGAAAATTCGCTGTTTTAAAAACCTTCCAAATGTAATGTCACAAATCAGCAGGCACTACCCTTCACCCAGCAAAACTGGTTTTAAAGTGACATACAATGGCTGCTGGAAAAGACAAGCGTTTCATTGTTGACTTATTATCCAAAACCCACTTGGTGCGTTCTTGTTGTTTGTGCAGGAGATTCCACTTCTGCTTTTCGAAGATGTACAGTTATATAATCATGCATCTGTTTGCAGCCATTTTCATGTGAGTGTAAATGCTGAGCTGTGGGATGTGGCCAGCTGCAGCTTATTTGGATTTAAAGTGGCATGATGCCCTAAAAACACTCAAAACAGGCGAAAATCTCATTTTCTAAGAATGACTTCATGATAAAACATGTAATAAACACGCTTTGTGAAGCCCATAGATGTATCCTAACCTGTTCAAGGAAGCATAATTAATAGATGTTCACTGATGACCTTCATCCTCAGTCTTCACTGCAGGGCAAAGCCTGGTCTCCTCAGCCCCAATAAAACCTCTACCTTATTTAATATGCATATGACCAATGCTTTGAGTCATATGTTGCAGGGTCCGGTACCCAGTTCGCTTTGAGACATCCTGCAGGGGGCAAACTGCCCCCGACAGCGCAGCTTCCAGGATCCCCTCACTACTCATAATGCTCTATTATAATGAAGTGGCATTTAACGGAGGACTGAACTGAGCCGAGTGCGACTTTTCAACACTAACAGGCTTTTCTCTGCTTTCGAGGTGCGCTCCAAGCAATTACTTGAGAAGAGTTTTGGCACTTGCCTTTTGTGACCTCTTAGTTTGTGCTGAACATCAAGATTATTGCCAGAAATTATCGCCTGAGAATTTGAAACAGTGGAAGTGCCTGAACTTCATGAAATAAAATGGAAGAAAAAAGAAAAACATCCATAATTCCTTAAAAGCATTCGTAATAAATTCTTCAAAGAGTTTTAAAACTTTTGACTCTCAGCAAAAGTCTTCATGGCGTTTGAATCTTTTAGCATTATGCTTCATCACAACCAGAGGTTAACTAAATATTTGATGTAGATGGCGTTTTATTTTTTGCACATAAAGAAAAAATCTCAAACTTGTCATTTGTATCAGTTACATTTCACATCTGAGAATATTTGACATCTTCAACTTTCAGTTTATCACGAAGGTTAAAGGTGATTAAATAAATATCTAGACCATGAAATGCACACATGTAAATCTCCAGTTAATGAATTAAATGCATCATAAAATTATAAAAAGATAATAACATAATTAAATCTTCTTAAATAATGATTCTAAATCATAAAGAAAAGTAGTGGATGACAAAGCTGCTTCTCCTGGCTGGTTCAGTTCTGATTCAAAAAATGATCTGATTGGCTGCTGGGAAAGACGATTGTTTTGCTAAAAGGAGTTAGCATAACAGCAAAGCTCGTTACAGGTAAAGTAGCATCTCAGTGCTAACATGAAGCAGCAGCACAGACGCTAACGCTAATGTTAGCGTCTCTAACATTAGCGTTTCTAAAGGAGTTCCATGAATAATCAGGGGATCCTGGAAAGATGAAAGGCTTTAACAACACTTTGCACCAGTATGCAAAAGAGTTTTTGAATTGAAAATGTTCCTGATTGAACCTTAAGAGATGAGATGATCTATAAAGAACCTAAAAGATTCACTTCTGTAGCTGCAACAAAAGGTCCAGAGTTGACTTTGTGTGTTAAAAACAATTGTTTTTTATGGCTGTAAACTCATTGATGCATAAGTTTTAATTTATATAAGCAGCTCTGTTTCTTTAACAGGTTTATTTAAATAACCTCTCATACTCACTACTGCAGCTGTATGTACTGTAATTTAAACTGTTCAGACTAATGAACAAAAAGCATGCAGTTAAAACACATTTAAAAAACTAATTATGGTTATAAATTAATGATGTGGCGTTATCTAAACAGCAGCTACTGAATTACTGAGGCATTAAATTCATCCCGGCCTCAGAATGTTTTCCTCTCCATCCATTTTCTGTTTCTACCTGTTTGACTCGAACGTCTCCGGCCAACCTGAGCGGCGACGGATCGGTGGGCAGACGGAGCGTCTTGATAGATGGCTTCTTATGCAAATTGATAGATGGTGTAATCTGGGACACTGCATGGACTCGGGCCTGCACACGGCGTGTTGGTTTATCTCTGTGTGCACATCAGCGGTGTGTGTTATTAGCATGTACCCTGCAGGTACACACACACACATCTCTCTCTCTCGTTCCCTGTTTCTCATTGGTACAAACGCATTCAGACACATTCTCCTTGAGTGTGTGAACTTTCTGTTCAAAGCCCAGAGGAACGGTTGTATCGTGGTGGATTCTAGTTCTCTCTCCCTGAGCTCTCTGAACTCACACACTCTCTGATCTGTCTCCCTGGATTTTCCTCTGTTTGCGTGTGTGTGTGCGTGTGTGTGCGTGTGCGTGCGTGTGTGTGTGTGTGTGCGTGTGAGAGGAAAACTCTCCAAACGTGAGGACCTTTGATTTGCCCACACTAAGCAACGGGGACTATTTTGTTCCAGATGTCGGAAACAGTTTTTGATATTTTATCTCTATTTTCGCGCTTGTTGATTTCTCCGAGCAAAACTTACATTCTGGTTCCAGGAAGATATTTATAGTTGAGTTTATGGGCGCTCCTTATTTTAACTTTCCAACACTGACTTGTTTTTTTTTTTTTCTTTTTTAGTATTTATAGTTTATCATTAACATCCTTTGCGTTTACTTTAATCTCTGCCAAAATTAAAACACGTTAATCCACTCAAGTTCAAAATGATTCAGCTTTGTCTTTATCCTTTCGTTGAAATTTTACTTTTCTTAACTGCTTGAATTGTGTAAATTTAAATAATTTTTTTGTTTTACTGTGAAGCAGTAAGTTAATATTTGATTCTTTAACCTGCTCATGTTGACTAGATTGTTTTTGAAAGGGTTAAGAAGGTTTTGTCTTTAGATTTAGTATTTTTGTTGAGCTAATGGGAATAAATAGATATTTAAAATGCTTTCTGACCTCTGACCTCTGACCTGCCACCATGGTGTCACATTTAGTTTGAAAATCCCAGTTCCTTCTGAGTGTTGAACTTTTCTGTTAGTGTATGTAGTTGTCACTTTGAAAAGAAGAACATCTCGATCCTGTCTTGTGAGAGCTGAGGTGTTGTTCTTTGTTGTTTTTATGAGTTAGAGGAACCTTTTGATGTATCATATATGAGGCACACACACACACACACACACACACACACACACACACACACACACACACGCACGCACACACACACACACACCCACACACACTGTGTTCATCCTGTTTCCCTCCATCGTTTTTACCTGTTTGTAAAGCGGAGGGTTGTGAAGGTGTTGGCGGTTTTCTCCAGCAGTCAGTGGGTAAAAATGGAGGTCGTCTCCAGTCCATCACAGCGTTGGCTTCGCTCACTGGGCAGCCACAGGTGACCTACACCTGACTTTCTCTCTGAAGCTTGAACGGCCCGATTCTGACTTTTTTCCTCTCTCAAAAAATCCAATTTGTGCCACTTCCATCTGCGGAACCAAATCGTATGCGACTGTTCGGTCTGAGCGGTCATGTCATATAATTCTGCACCAAAAGAAGCAATAAATCTGGACATAAACAGTGACTGAAATTAGTAGTTATTACATTACGAAATGAGTCTGCGCTGTGAACGTCGCCATGGAGATGCACAGGACAAAACATGCACTAGTGCATAAGAGCAGCTCAGACAGACATATGAATCCAACAGTGCGGCTTTATGGCTGAGAGGAAGTCTGAGCACCAGGTGAGAATCTGCAGATGCACATAGAGGCGAAGCAACTTTATGCAGAAACCAGGATTCAAACCCAGAACCTTCACGCTGCACGGCAGCAGGGCAGCCCCCTGCTCCACCGTTTCCTCCTCTAGTTTTCTGATGGTTCTGTTGACGAGAAAATAAAAGAAAAAAATTGCTAGCAAAACGCTGCTAACTGGTTGATTGTGCTGATTATTAAGACGTAACCATGACGATGGTGGCATGTCCAGCGGCTGACCACAAGTTAGAGTTATGAAGATAAATTCACTTCATGGAAACGCATGTTTTTACTAAAAAGTGTTTGTGCTCGGATGAGTTCAGGTATTTTGCAGAACTATAGTGGAAACTTTTTTTTCATCTTCTCGTGTGAGTTGGCGTCTTTTTCGCCAGCAGACAAAGACGACAGGAAGTGGTGGAAGGATGATGGTGCAACACATTTTTAATGATCTAAACCGCAAACCAGCTCACTCGCGTGTGATTTTTAATTGTGTTTCTTATTTAATGGAAACACCACAATTGTAAAATTGTGTTTTTCCACATTAGCAGAGTATGGACGTTTAATGAAAACGTAGGCGAAGCCGGCAGCGGGTCGGTCTGGACTGCAGCGGTGCAGAGGTGTGTAATAAGTGGAAGAGGAAGAACTGGCTGGCATTAATAAATATCTGCCCTAATTTTCTCTGCTGCTGCTTTTATATTCCACTTATTAATACAATGAGTTGTCTGCACCTGTGCTTGTAGATCATGGCTTTATTAGATCCTCACCCACAGCTGCCAACACTCCCAGCAGCTGCACTGTTTAGTATTTGTGGTAACGCTGGACCTGTTGAAAGCTGGACGTGTTCAAGGCAAAAAGCTGCTGCTCTCTGAGTAAGTCGTGTAGAGGAATCTGATTTGACGCCAGCAGCTTGACTCCACAAGCCTCAAATTCTGACTGCAGTGTTTAGATCCGCGTCTCTGAGTGTATTTTCACCTCCCCAGACAACCTTGCTTCACATTTGAACAGCTGCATAAAGTGTTTTCGCTGTGATTCCTTCGCAGGCCTCCTGAGATAATGAATGAGCTGCTGACGGAGTCTGTCGAGATTTCTGCTCCACTTGACAAAACGTGTTTGAAAGTGAATTTAATTCACTGATCTTTTTATCAGCAAAACGATTTGGACGTTTTACGGTTCAACATTTCAAACGGAAAGTAAGATGTCGTGTCGTTGGCAGTCACAACATCTGAATGAGTTGATGTAGATATTCAGCTGGAGTTCGGTGGAGAGGTTATCACGGCTCAATATCTCACCTAATCTGACGGATTATTTCACTTATCAATGGAAAAATGGTTTTGTTCATTTCTTACATTTTATTGAGAAACAAAACATTGAAAAACTTCCATTGCTTTGCTGTGAACAGCAGTTTTCAGTCTACTGTGTTTCGGCTGCTCTCCACCGGGAAGCTGCAGACATCCGAGCCTGAAATGAAGCAGGAAACGTTTCTGTCTCCTGGTGTTTTCCCTGCCGCACACATTTCATTGGGAAGAAGGAAAGAAGCGTCACCTTCGATATTCTTTCGAAGGAGAATATCGGCGTCAGCATCAAGAGAGGAAGGAGTTCATAGCGACATTGATCAGCTTCATGTGCAGCAAAGAGCTTCCGTCTGTTTCCAGATTCATTTCTAACAGGATCATCCTTCCTGTAACGTCTCCATATATTCTGCCATTAGTATTTTTCAGCCGTTTGATTAATCTCTCTGAAGCCTTTGAACTAGCAGAGATGCAGTGAGTAAATTCAGCAGCTCTTGGATATACATGAACATATGCTGCTGTATTTTAATTAAATTTGTGCTGAATGAGGGAAGGACGGCTGCTGGGATGACCAGCCGTAAAGCTTTAATCACTTGATGACCAAATACTCTGCTGAACGCGCTCCTGCTCCTGGACAAGCCCCAAATCTCAGAGCAACCTCTTCCATTTGCATAAATTATCTTATCCTCTCCTGTTTCCAGCCAAACATTAGTGACAGGAATTCATGCAACTTCAGAGGTGATGCTGAAGCGCTGCAGGGCTTAGCGTGCAACGTTTTTAAGTCATTTTAGACTTCTTAGTTATGATGGAGTGGTCAGGGTCACACGAAGAGAAAAAATGAATTACCTGAGAATTGAATTTGTAGTTTTGAGAGAGTAAATTGATCATTTATCGAGATTAAAGTTGCACAAGAATAAAGTCTGAATATTTCTAATTCTAATACTGTGACTCTGTTAGAATTTTTGATGACTTGATTTTGATCATTTTATTTTTTTATTTATTTTCTGATGCGCTGCCATTCTGACTCAAAGCTGTGAATTAAACAAAAAAAAATCTAGAAATCTCAAACAGAAACAAAAAAAACACCCACAGTGTCTTTTTGTTCGCCTCTTTTCTAAAGCCTGAAGATGAAAACTAAAAATGATGCAGAATCCGTTCGGAGCGCCCAGTCTGGTTCTTTCTATTGTTTTGGTTCTTAACAAGTTTCCTCCCTCCCCTCCTGTCGGGAGGCTGCAGATTGGAAACTCTGACATGCAGACAATAACATCAGATCTGACATTTTCATTCTGCCTCATCTTCCTCTGCCTCTCCACACGTCCATCTGTCTGTCTCTTTCACCTCTTCCTCACTCGCTCCTCCTCAACTTTCCTGCCTGTTTCTACTTTGCTGTTTGAAAGAACAGAAAGGAAAGAACACATTTCTGCAAAGTCCTTCTGCTCTTCTTGATTGTGCGTGTGCCAGAGTGATTTCAGACCATTTAAAGGAACAACAGACGCCGCTGTGTGTGGATGTGTCACTAATGAAGCCTTGTGAGAATGTTTTGTACGAGAGGGTGTGCAAAATAAAGGGAATTGCTTTAATCATCAATGCAAATGGCAATAAAGAGGGAAAGTAGGGCAGTAAACAGGAAAAGCACGAGAAGCAGGAAAGCAATAAAAGTCAAATTGAATAAAGAGAGAAAGGAAGACCGAGACTCTCGTGTTTGTTTTTTATTCGAATAAAAAGCCGCAAGGAACAATGCTTTAAGACCGGAGCAGAGCGACAGAGAAGAAAACAGAGCAGCGAAAATCAAAACCTTAAGTGAGAGTTTAACCTCTTTTTGACTCACCCAAATGCATATTCATAGTTTTCATCTTCAAACCGGCAGCGACGGAGGAAAGACTCCGACTGCAAATTGGATATCGACATTTTATCATGAGGCTGTAAACGTATAAATTTATCTCAACATTAAACTTAATGTAAAATAATCGGTTGGATTATCTTCACTTTATCAAATGTGCTGTTTAAAAAAATTATGAGCTTTTTTGTTTCTTCAAATGTACATTTAAATATTGTTTAAATGCATTTTTCATAATGTAAATAAATCTAGAATTATTTATACATCGAGAAAACAAAGTTTTTTAAAGAATCTATAAATTGTTTTTTTTTCTGAATCTGTGGAAGGACGTAAAGGTGAGGACCTCAAAGCTTGCTTCGAAAAGCAAATTAAAATAGATTTTTTGTTGTTTTTTTTTTCTTTTCTAAGTTGATTCTCATTTTCTTTTGTTTTGCTATATTTTGAGAAATGCCTGCCTCATATTTATCAGAAACTTCTTGGTGAATTCGACATTTAGAATCTAAATCTGCCAGAAGTTTGAACAGTTTATATACAAACATGTTGAAAATAAAAAGTCTTTATCTATTGACAGATTGATTTGAAGATGGCTGAACCAGTAAAGCTATAAAGCTGCATAGAAACTCAGCACAGATTAATAAATGTCTAAACACACTGATTAATTATTAATCGCAGTTCATTCTGTTGGTCAGTCTTCACCACGTCTCGATGCCTAAGAGCCTAACAGGTGTACCAAACAAAATGCCGACCCAAACATATTAAATTTAGACATTTGAGTTCATTTCCATTCGAAGACCCTTTGCATGAAGCCCACTGCAGAGTCCACACGTTAAAATCTCTGATCCTCCGGCACAAATAAGCAAAGTGTCAGTAACTAGGATAATATCTGCTTCTGCAAACGCTTCATTTTCTCACCCAGCTGCATGATGTTTGTGTTTCATTTTGCTGTTGCATTTAGGAGAAGTTTTAAATTTGTGCTTCAGCAGAAACTCCAGTCAGATCCTATTTTCTGTTACTTATATTTTCAGACTGGATAGTTTTTTCAAAGCCGGCTGATTTATTTTGAGTCGGAGCTGAGATCTAATCTAAGATGATGGTCACTCTGATCAGATTTCCCCTTTTCAGTTTGTCACTTAATCATAACTCTGAATGTATTCAAGCCTTTTATTTCTCTCTTTTTAACTTGTCTGATGCTTTTTTCTTCAAACAGAATCTCTGTCCATCATTTCTGCAGCTTTTCAGGAACTCCTCTCCTCTCTCTCTCGTTCCATATCAATATTTCATATCTGCTCTTCATTTGTTCAGCTTTCATTGCCCTATCTTCTTGTTTTGTTTGCATGTTTTTCTTTATTTATAACTCCTGTCTGCAGACGTGTTCACTCACCTGGAACCGGAGGACCGTGTTGAACAGCGCATGTGTTTTATGTTGCATGATGCGCTCTGTCCTGAACACACATGAATATCCGCAGCAGGCGCTCACCCATGCATGACGTAAACACTCGTTGATTCAAACCTGCTAATTCGAGGGTCTCCTATATATAGACCACCGAATCCACAATTCGGTAATCCCTGGAATCCAATTATATAGCGAACAGAGGCAAAGATGCTTAATGAATTAAAGCCTTGATTCCTTATTAAAATCAACCCAAACATGTTATTCTGTGCTTTAAACTGTTTTCTGCACCACAATTACATTTCTATTGAATAAATAGCAAATAAACAGACAAAAGTTTGAAGGGAGGAATTGAGAGCTGCTCTTTAATCGATAACAAAGCTGCTGCCAAGCGTGGATGTGTCTCAAGTTCTCCGACTGGGAGTTATGGAGTGAAACGAAGCCTTACAGGTAAAATAAGTTAAACAAAACAGATCAATTAATCAGAAATATTTAAAAGCACTTTGCAAAACCATTATAACCTGTGAGGTTTTTAGGGTTTTATTAGACTAACAGACATAAAGTGTTTTCACTGAGTATTTGTATCATTTACTGCACACTGTTTTAAAACCAAAAGAATTAAGTAATGAAAACAATGGCTTTTTAGCTACTGCAAAAAAAAAAATGATCAAAAATTATAGTTGTCTCTTTTCAAAACATCCAGTAACTGTCAGTTTTGAGGATCACTTATCCGGATTGTGGACGATGACGGCTTTTCTGGACTGTAAAGCTGCAGAATCCCAGTTTACCACAAAAAAAACTCAGAAAAACAAATAATAGTTAAATTCAGAACTCCTAAAGGAGCTTTGAAGAAAAACCAGAACGTTTATTTTAAGTTTTTTCCTTCAATGTCACCTTAGCAGCTCTGTAGAAACTTGAGAAAATAAGACAAAGTAAAGAGGAGTGAGAACTTGGCAACGTATTCTTTATGCTACTTTGGTGGAAGATAATGAGGAGGGTGGAAAAAATCTGGCAAAATGACAAAAATATAATGTTTCCAGAAAACATGAAAGTTGGAATCAGACGCATAGAGAAAAATAAAATGGCCCCACTTCCCACAATCCCAAGCAGCTGCAGGAGCTCATTGAGCAGCAGAAGCCAGTAAGTCTGCTGCTCCGCTGAGGGTCACAATGTTCCCGTTTCTTCTGTGAGAGCAGCAGGAGGACTGAGTCTGCAGCCTCAAACCGAGGGCGACAGCAGCCAGAGGTCAAGGTCACAGGTTCAAATCCTCAAGCTGCGCTCGCAAGAACAATGACTAACTGTTACAGAGAAGCAGAATCAAACTGATGAGTGAACCTGAGGTTTCAAAATGCCAAGATCCAACCAATGACTGTGGTTTTCAGTATGTGAGGGATATTCCTCGCTGCTGAATTTTTCACTCCTTTCATAATTGTAATTTTCCGCCGTTGTTTACATCCTCATTTACTGCGTCTGGATTCTTCTGGTGCAGAACTGACATAAAAGCTGCAAATGCATCACCTGTTCAGACTGCAGACGCTTTGAAAAGAATCAGATGTGAATCTGAATTAATGCCACATATGAAAGTGACACAAGTTGGATTTTTTTTGTGGAGGTGAAACAATCGGAGTTGGGGCCCCTCAGCCTGCTGTGAAAAACACAAATATCAGCAAAAAAGCAGATTTGGGTCACATTTTCCAGGCCCAACTCATAAGCAAGGTAGTAAACACCAAACTGGGGGAACATTGTTGTGTTGGTGGTGAAGGTGGTGCGTCACAAAAAGCAGGAGCTTCTTAAAGAGACAGAGGCCAATTTCAAGGTCAAATATTTTTTTTCTCTTTTCTTATGTTTGAAAAATACATAAGAAAAATACATAAGAAGAACTATTGTTCGTATAGTTACTTGATTGTTCTATAAAGTGGTTCCATATGGCTGGAAAATACATAATGTGTTTTACTGTTTGTGTTTTTATCATGTAAATCACACAAATAAACTTGACCCGGCTGAACATTTTTCACTTTAATCATCATATACCTGGAAATCAGTATAAACTGGGTTTTTTTTAACCAGTTAACAAAAATCCTTTAACTGGGAGTTTTAAAAATTAATCTGAGTTTTTTTTATATTTTGTTTTACGTTGCAATATCGTGGGTGAAATTTATAAATCAGTCAAAACTAAAACCTCTCCGTAGTAAATCCAAGACGCTTAGTGCTTTCCAACACACACACACATACACACACACACACACACACACACACACACACACACACACACACACAGTGTGGTTTGCTGTGTGGGACATGAGCGAATTCCCGGGAGCGTCTCTTCTCCACTGTTTGCTGTTTAAGCACTTCTATGATACACAGACTCAGAGTATTGATGGCTTTTTGTTTTCTGCACAGTTCTGACACTCGATCAGTTTGATGAAGCACAGAAGCAACCTGAATGGATTAAAAAAATGTTTCTGTCCAAGTTTAAAATTACTTTAGCAGTCAGCAATAAAAAAAAAATTAAAATTAACTCAGATTCTTCTGCATATTTTTGTCTCAGTCTATCATTTTTTTGACAGGTTGCTTTTGTGTAGCTTCTTATCTTTAAAGTAGCTGTTTATGAAACCAAACAGCTGTCAAAAACTATGATGTTACATTTAGAACATTTTTCCAGTTAGGAGAAAAATTGGTTTAGAACCTTCAACACGGAAAAGTATAGAGCCCAGGAAAAAAGTAAATAAATTTAATTCTGACTTAAATGTCAGAATTTAAACTTTTGATCTCAGGGGGCTGAAGTCAGAACACTGAACTCTGTGGCATAATAAACCCTCTTCTTTTGGCATTTCCTTCCTTTGAAGCCAAAATTTCAATTGTTTCATTTTCCTGGGACAAAGGAAAATGTTTTGAAAGCATCTTTGGGAAGCGAGAGCGCTCACTCTGTCCGTTCCTGCCGTCCGTAAGAACCCGCACATCCATTTGATTTATTCCTGCAACAAAAGTTTTTCCTTTGGAAACTGTTTACAACAGGCAGCATGTTTTGCTGGTGCAGATGAAATCTTGTACATATTTGGTAGTTTGTTGTTTTTTTTTTGACTCAGTTGCTTTTTTGGCTTTTAAAAATAACTCAAAACAATAGAAAGGCTTTTTGTGTTTTATTTATATATTATGCTTTCCAGATTTTTTTCTGAATCTAAGAATAGTGATATTTGTCATTTATAATTAACTGACTCCAGTTCAGATTCCTGTTGATATTTTATTAGAAGTTTGTTCCAAAACTGCAAACTTTCGTTTGCAGCTTTCTCAACATCAGAAAGTTTGAAGAAAAGACTCAAACACTTTACAGGTGCATTACTATTAATACTGCTATTGCTGGAAAAGCAGAAAGATAGAATTTGGTTGAAGTTAAAACAGGATGTCCTGACCAGTGTGTATTAATTTTGATGGAATAAGTGATTCAGAAAGATCCTCCTGTCCAGGACTGTCCTGTTCGGTCCGAAGCCTGCTTCGCCTGGCAGAACGTCAACCTGACATTTACATTTCCCCTCATCAAACCAAACCATCTGCTCAGCGACGAGAGGAAGAGGGACAGACAAGTTGATGAAGATAAAGAGTTAAGAAGGAATGGAGAGGAAGAGACGGAGAAAAGACGGGGGAAAGGAAGGAGAGACACAAACTGAATACTGATGAGGAGATCAAACAGGAAGATGAATTAAAAGAAAGTGAAGAAAGATGATGGCGAGCGAGAGTAGATGATTCATGAGATGACATAAAAAAGAGGAAGTGAGGAGTGAAGAGAGAAGATGAGAAAGGAGGACAGGGAAGGGCGGCTGGATTATAAAGATGATGAGTAGTGTGAAAAATATGGTAAATAATAGTGATCGGCTGTTTTAGTGTGTTTGTTGCTTGGTGTGTGTTTGTGCTACCGGGTCAAATGGTGACATCTCAGCTTACGCCCTCGACTGTAAAAGTAACTCGTTCATTGTTCTAATGTAGACAGAATTCATTTATTCATCATCGCAGAAAAACATTTAAAAAAAAAACAGAAATTCCCTCATTTAATGATTTCAACTGACAGAACTGGGAAATCAGGGTTAATTACAACAGAACTGGTGCGACAAGAAAAGGGATTATTCATCTGATGGTTAGAGCTTTAGGTGATTTTGGTTCAAATTTCACATTTAAAAATGTTCAATAGTTGTGCTGAGGAAGACGACCTGAAACCATGTTTGCCTCTGAAAATATTCTGCACCAACAAAACTGGAGCAAATGGTGTCTAATAATTCAGATCATCCAATTAAGAGATCGCATAGTTTCTCTACCTGTAAAAGAATCATAGTTTTATTCATGAATATTTATATTTAACTATTCATTTCTCTGTTTTTCCTTCGGATTTCCATAGATTATGGACACACAGTAGAAAGATCTGGAATAAATTGGAGCACCATGTGAGGAAAACCTTCTCATCCAACATCAGTGTCTGACCTCACAAATGCAGTTCTTAGACTTGTCAGAAAATCACACAAACACAATCCTGTGGAAAGCCTTCCTGGAAGAGTTGAATGGGTGAACAAAATACTTGGTAAAACTGTGAAGTTGAGGGTAAACATCCTTCTGCATCAAAGGTTTGCATATGAATTACTGTCTCGCTGTAACATGAAATGTTTTCCCATTTCAACACATTTCAAAGAGTTCAGTCAAGACACAGCTCCTCGTGCACCTACCTGTCCATCAATCTGTCAGCCATCACAAAGAAAAGCTTCCCACTTTACCGAGCAAAAGATTCCAGCAGAGAACTCCGAACAAACGGGAAGCCTCTGTTACACAAATAAATTCACACACACACACACACCAAGTCATAGGAGAGGAGGAGTATCTGTCAGAGAGATGGATGGGTGAGACAATGAAAATCAAAAGCTTGTGAGAGTGTGTGTGCATGCAAGGAAGACGTAGCATTATTCAGAGTGTGTTTGACAGATGGAAACGTTCGCAGGAGGAAGAAACGGCACCCAGAGCCTCTGAAATGTGTGGGTGTGTCTCACGCTTTACAAGTTTGTGTTTTTAATTATCCGTTGACCACAGTTTATGTTCTGGGGGGAAAAAAATCTCACGCACTTGAAAGGGAGACTTGTTTGTTTTACTATTTTATTGTCGGTCACACTGCAAAAACACAACCTCACCAAGTACTTTTTGTTTAGTTTCTACTGCAAATAAATTAAGACAAAAGTAGCTTAAAAGTAACTTATCCACAAGATTTAGAAGCTTGTTTTCAGTCAATAATTCCTTAATGTTCATTTAAAAACTACTAGCTCAATTGGTAGCATATTTTTCTTGTAATAAGTAAATTTATCTGCTGGAACTTTTCCATCAATATTAAGGAGTTATTGACTGCAAACAAACTCCCATTTCTTTCTGAATAGATACTTCGATTTGTCTTAAATGTGATAAGATTTTCACACCAGAAATGAGACTGAAAATATCTGCTAAGATTTGGTGTTTTTGCAGTGCAGCTGCTGATTTCCTCACATTTAGGACCTGATTCCACTTGCGTCCTTCACCTTAAACGTTTCAACTTCGTCCACATTCTTCAGATGCTTCTGCGGGATTTTTATCCGAGTTGCAGCAGGTTTATTTTAGCAGCTTCCCTGTGTGTTCTTTCTCACTGTTTGCATCATCTCGCTCACGGCTAAGAAGGCTCATTCTTCCTCCCAGGGGTTCTGCAGGATGTTGCCAAGCACACGAAAGTCAAACTGCACATCAACACCTGATGGCTGTGGCAGAAGGTTTCCTATAGTGCTGAGTAACGTGGAGCGAGAGACGAGAGACGTTTGGAATTCCTTCACCTGGTTATTCTGGCACCAAAGCAGATTAACTTCTGAGAAGAAACGTTTAAAATATGAATTCTAGATTGATGCACTTTATGAGTTTTACGAAGTACAAAAACACAGACAGGAAAATGAATTTTTAGATTCCTTTTCCTGTCTGAACTCTATGAAGAAATGCAAAATGTTTTGGACGCATCAGGGCAGAAACTGTACTCAGAGTTCTGATTCACATTTTTGCAGGCATGTTGATGGTTTCCAGGTGATTCATATTCCCTGTAATGTCCATGCATTTCTGGAACTAATATTAGTGCATCGTTGTGATGTTGAAGAAATGTTTTGTGGTGCATTTCTGTATCCAGAACATTTAACTTGTAAACGCCCCTAAATAAAATCAGGTGCAGCAAATTAATCGAGACTTTATTTGTGTCAGTTAATATCATTATTAGTCTTTTTTAAATTATTTTTAAAAAGATTACAGCACATGTCTGTAACCATTTGTCCCTGAGTGCATTATTAAATCTTACATTACTAATTAATTAATTTAAATCATTTAACTCAATTCAAAAATGCTGCGTTTATCCCAAAGGGGAATTGAATGTTGTGCTACGTTGCTAACAAATAAATTTTCAAGCAGCAGAGATGATGTTCCACAGTAACATATTCTAGATGACACATTCAGTTGTTGGGTAGCGCTGCTAATCCACCTCATTTGCTTTTGCCGCTCCTCTTTAAATCTGCCTGGTTTTTTGGTTGGAAATCCAAGCAGCGAGATGTTGGAGTCGGGGATATGATTTACCGAGGAGAAGGTTTAAACGCTGGGATTCGAGGTCATGCTTAAGGTATTATTTGAGGTTTTTCAGATGCTATTGATAAGAACAATACCTTGTTGGCATGGTTACGCATCATGGTAGCTGTGGAAATTAGCAAAATCCCACAGACTTAGAGGGAATAAAAACAAAATAAAAACATGAACAAATTAAAGTTAAAAAGTTTTCTCTTTTTTATTAATCCAGTAGAAATAATACTAATAATTACAACTGAATAAAATCAGGAAAAATTTCGTCTAATTTGGAGTCAGATGTTTATTAAATTAGAAAATTTAAAAAATCTGGTTGCAATTGTGTCTTTAACAAAAGTTCAAGACACAAAAGCTCTAATTTACTCAATTTACTCCCTGACAGATTTAGGTTTGATATTATTATTATTATTATTATTATTATTATTATTATTATTGTTATTATTATTACTATTATTATTATTATTTTATTTTACCAACTTGTATACATACATATATATTCCTTCTGACTGAAAAATCCCAACTTAAATCTGTTGGATCATCTGTGGATCTTCTGGTCTGTAAATGTTTGACTGTTTGTGAGAGTGAAAGTGTATTCACTTCCTCATCATCATCATCATCCTCCTCTGATTAGTTATTGTTTATGTTCACAGTGTGAAGCACACAAACCCCCATAAACACCGACACACTTTGAAAGCAGAAATCAGATCCAATCCTGACCCATTTATTCTGCGTTCTTCTCATCATGCACATTTAAACTGCCTCCCTGAGAGCCATCCTGCTCTTTCATATACCATGCATCCCTCATTAGACTCATTCAGAGCAATTCGACCCGTTTGAATGGACTGGCAGCTGCCAGACTCGCAGGGAATCTTTTTGACTCTTTCACTTGTCAGGGTGTGGCTCCACAAAGGAAAACTTTGGCTCCATGGAGAGAGACGCAGAAGAGCAGGTGGTGTTCATACCAAACAGTTTGTCTTCCACATTCCTCTACATGACTCTTCACTTTAATGCAAAATTATTTCCCTCACATTTCATCTCTGGAGTGATGAACCTTCCTCCTTAAAATACTGGACACTACTTTCAGCTTTCGCTGTGGTTTACATCAGCATGGAGCTAAAACGCGGTGAAATGCTCACAGGTCATCAATGATCACATGCAACTTGACATTGAGTAATGGTGAGGCAGCACTATGGTAAGAAATACTGCCACCTACAGGTGGGAGTTAGCAGTCACTTTATACCAAAGCTTTTGACCATTTGCATAAAATTAGCAGAAAAAATATCACAATTATTCTTCAGCATAAAGAATGATGATTTATTTGTTGGTTTTGTGTGAATTTTCCATGATCCTTTTTGGCTTTTCAACAAGTCGTAATCAATCAGGGAGTTTATCTGCCATGACCTGCTGGGGCATCGAGACAGAAAAACACAAACAGAAACGGATGAACTGGTTTAGGATTATTTTCTATGGTCATGAAAAGTAAAACAGCTTCACTTTTCAGCGTCTTTATTTGTTAAAAAATTAAAGCAAATTAGAATGTCACCAAAACCAGCTATTTTTGTGTTGCTTTATCTCCTAAAATCTCAATATTGAAGTCTGTGATAACACGAGAAAAACAGAAGAGACCAAAGGGTGTGAATACTTTTCCAATCTTCTGTTGCTCTGAAACTGTAGGACTCTCAGATTTTTACTCCAACCCATCCAGGCGGTAGAAATGGATTGAAATCAGAGAACCACAGACCTAAACCCAACGATCCCTGGGAACGTTCCTGACTTCCTGGCTCAGTATCCAGCTGTTATTCTGGATCTGAAGGAACATCTAAGCGACGTGTGACATGCGGGTCAGCATCTACAGCGGCTGGCTGAGGAGACCTGGGAGACACTTCCTGATGCTTGCAGCATGATGGTGGCGCTGCTGGTTTCAGGGTGTGCGCATCCACTGTGTAATGCAAATCCAGTTTACAGCATCCGTTTAAAAGCTCATTTTCTCTCTGGCTTATCTCTGAATAAATATATTATTTTCCAGGGGACAAAAAAGAAAATTAAAGAGTTTTACCAAGGCAGAAAATGTGAGTGCTATGTGAGGGCGAGTTGACATATTTAACAAATGATCCATCTGCTTTCAAATGTCTTCCTTCCAGTGCTGCTCAGCTGCTGGTCTGTAGTTTCTCCTCTGTAAAGCTCAGTGGCTGACTTCCTGTTTTCCCTTTAAAGTTTTTTGTTTTTCATCTTCCTGTTTGATATTTTGGAGATGGGAAAATGTCTGAATGTATGTTTCTGGTTTCTGAACTTCTCTTTGAGGCATTTCACCTCAATAATCACCATTCCAAGTATGCAAGCTCTTAGTTTTCAGTCATGGCTGTCCATGGGGACTAAAATTCCAACATTTGTTACATTTTCAGCTGCTGCAGTTCGTTTTGACACTGCAAAGTGTCAAACAATCCAAACCTTTTTAAAAACCGGTTCCCCTCCTGGCCTGTGGGGGGCGCTGCACCACGAACCGCTGGAGGAAATTGACACAAAAACCTCTGAAGATGACAGGAGCACAACTTCAGTCTCTGCAAAATGAAAACAAAACTGGAGTGGCATCAGATTGTAAGATTTCACAAGCGATTTCTCCCGCTAACGCGAGGCTCCTGTGTTTTAGTTGCATTTACCCAGAATGCACTGCTCTGTAGTCCACTTCCTGCTTCACGTTCACATACGCATTCAAACCACCAAACTGCTTGTACAAAGGACTAAACGGTGCTGGTGTGATTTCACTCTAAAGATTGAAGCTTGCAGATGATCATCTGCAAAAAGCAAACGTTCTCTGACATGGAGCACTTTGAACTGCCTTGTTGCTTCAATGTGCTGTTCAAAAAACTCAGCTTGTTTTTGTTGTGGGAAAATGATGAGGAACCACACAACTGTGCAGATCTGGTCATTGATTTCTATCCCATTCTAACGCAGCTGTCTCATTTTATCTCGTTCCTCATGCTGCCGTTTACTTTTCTCCTGCAGAACAACCACACTTCTTATTCCAACAGAATCAACCGAACCATAAAAAAACCGAGGCAGGGAGAGTATAAGAGCAAGACATCATTATCAGACTTGTTTTCTGCAAACACTGAAAGATTTTTATGAGGAGAAAATCTTCCGTTGCAGGGATTTTTCTGTCAGGATCAACATGCAACTCAGGATTAGCCACATGACGACGGAACAGAGGAGGGAAAGTTAGGAACTATTAGAAACTGTTTCCAACCCCCATCTGAGAACTATCAGGACATTTACTGCACAGAGGACCTGAGGAAAACGGGCATCCGGCCATGAAGCCGCACAGGAATTTTCAACCAAATGTTGAGGAAGAGAACTTGGAGATTATTGTGTTGAAGAACAAACAGAATCGTTGGTGCTTTGCTTCATATTTGATGCCTTTAGAAGTCGGTGTGTCTTTCACTCTCCTAATAAAAATATAATAACCTAATCCTTTACTTTTTATCAAACCTTTGAAAAGAGAGAAACATTTGTAATTTATTTCTGTCCATGTAGTTTTTTTTTTCTCCATTTTCTTCTTTCTGGGATTTTTAGTTTGAACGTTTTCTGATTTAATAACTAGAAGTGGTGTTTCACATTTAGAAGCTTTGTTTGTTCTCGCTACGCTGAACAGAAACAAAACTGACGTAATTATTTTGGACCTCAGAAGAAACGATCTTCTAAGATCCATTATTACCACTAGAAACCACAGATGAGGCCCAGAATCTATGTGCAGTGAAAACTCTGACCTGGACATGAACGGACACATAAAGACAGTTATAAAGTAGGAATCCATCTGTATCAGTCTGACTCTAGTTTTCCCTCATATTTCATCCTAATGTTTGTACATTTAATTGCTTGAATATGCACGTTTCCTGAGGTATGTTCATATTTGCTTATGAGATCCAAAAATAGTCAGTCCAGCACAGTGGAAGCAGCATTTCTCAGGTTGCAGTAACCATGGAAACAGTAATCAAACCAGACCTGGAAAATGTGTGGGTAGAGTTTTGTTTCCTATTTCTACAGATGCACTATGGATAAAGCCAGTTTATGGGATAGTTTTAATTAGAAGTGCTGCACTTGAGTTTTGTTTTAGTTCTGGATTCTGATTTTAGTCGATTCTGTTTATTATTTAACACAAAAGAGAAGTATGCACCGTCGGATAATAGGTTTGAGTTTAACAAAAAAACAATTGGAAGATTTTTCCCTGTAATGCCTCACATCATGTATCCTAAACTTTTGTTTATTATTAAATCCTAAACAAAGGCTTTAAACTCTTCATTGATGCATTTAATGGCTCAAAATTGGTGGTTTTGATGCATTTAATGACTTGAGAAGCAAGTCAAATGCTGATCATCAATATGCTGCACCTCAGTTTTTAAGCTAATGATACAAAGTGACGGAAGTTTCTCACTCAAAACGATGGCGACAAGTTTTAATGGATATGTAGATGCAAGCGAACCAGAGACCACACCAAACGCAGAAAGTGGACTGTGGCATTCTGGGTAAAAAAACAACCAAAACAAATGTGCTACTTCAGCGTTAGCAGGAGAATTGGTTCCTGTTTTTTTTTTTTTTGCCAAAGACAAAATATAATCCTACATCCACTGAAATCTGACGCCTCTTCAATTTTTGTTTAGATTTAACAAAGAGGAAAGTTGCTTTCAGCGTCTTCAGAGGTTTTTGTGTCGTTTCCTTCAGTGGTTCTTGGTCCAGCGCCTCTACTGGTCAGGAGGGGAACAGGTTTCTCAAAGAGTTTTGTTTGTTTCATACAGTGAAGAGTGAAAGCAAAATTGTTAGAAATTTTAAATCGGAGCAGATTAAACGCTCCACATCTGTCTTTACTGAATCAACCAGATTTTTGTGTTGATTTGTCACCTGCTGAATGTTTTTATTGTTTTTTCCAAACTTTTGGGGTTTTGGTGCGTTTCCTCAGGAGAGTTAAGCTATCTTTCATCTCAGCTTTTATAAATACTCTGCTGATTGGCCTGAGGAAGCGGCATATTAATCCTTCTAACTGCTAATTTCCATTTTATTGCCACTGAGCATCTTTTCTCTCACTTCGTTCTCACTCTGTCTTCCTCGCAGCATCGCAAAACCCACTCTGAGGGGGGCGCTGCGTGAGGGGCCTATATCCCCAATGTTTGCTCTTACCTGAACATGAACACACACACACGCGCACGCTACACACACGCAGCACGTGAGCTGAATCCACAAAAACTGACAGGCTCAGACACAGACGCATCGTTCCTTTCTCTGCAAATTTCCAACACTCGCTCTGTCGTTCAGATGCACGGCTTAAAATAACTCTTCCTCGCTTTCTGTCTCTCACACACAGACTCTCCTGGCACACACGCCTCAGTTGAATGGCTATGTGGGACAGCAGCTTGGGGATAGGCAACTGATTCACTTTGAGTGGCGTGTGGATATTTATAGCGCCTGCGTGTGTGACAGTAGGTGATGAGTGCTGACTTTGTAATGGCGGTAAAAATAAAAAATAATAAAAGTATTGCCGTGTGCAGGCCTGCCTGCCTCCGCGTTTCCCCGTGTGTGCGATTTTACTTGTAAGTTTGTGTCTCTGTGAATGAGACGGTGACAGGCAGGTGATCAGCAGTGAGCATGCTCAGTCATCTGTTGGTACCTGTGACGTCTCAGTCCGGCGTAACCATGGCAGCGATGTGCTGGAGAGACTGTATTAGACTGACTGCGGCGGCATGACTGACCTGCAAGATGCTCCACTAATAGCTGATTGTCCAACTCGTGGGTACACGTTCTTCTGAAATGTATTACATCATTATTGGCGACGGTAATGCTCACAGAAGCAATATTCCAGTTACGCCGTTTATTGAATTACTGAAAAAATATTCCATAATTGATTTTGCCGCCTATTAATGTCGTTCCAAATTTACTATTACAGCCAAATTCATGGGAAAAAAATCTCTTTGTCTCTTTTTGCAGCCAACCGACTGGATGCTTTGTTGTATTTGTGCTTTTTTTTAAATTCCAAGTAAACTCACAACATGTTTAGGAGCATTTTGCTATGACCTATGACCTGGAACAGTTTGACCTCAGTTAGTTTTGAATTAGTTGCTCTGTTCTGAGTTAAATAGAAAATGTTGTCAAACATTTGTGCTGCTTTGTGCTGCAATCATTAAAGATGTTAATAATCGTTTCCAAGGATCATCAAAGGTCAACCAGACTTCCACATTTACAAAATCAAACTAATTTGGTGTCAATAACCTCCACTACAAAAAAAAACGTTGATTATGCGGTTGCTTATTTTTTACATCTTAAAAGCATAAAAACACAAGCAGAAACATTTGCTGCCCAAATGTAGCACAGTTGATTGACACCATATTTTGTTTCATATTGTAAATGTGGTTTGGCTGGTTGACCTTTGATGACCTCTGGAAACAATTATTAACATCTTTAATGATAGCAGCACAAAGAAAGAAAATGTTGCTGCAGAAACCAGGACAGACATTTGGCACCAATCCCCACAGCAGAGCCTGTCGACAACCAGAGGAATTGGCAGTTTTCATGTAACGTTTGCTTGTTTCTCCTCCATTTGCACAGCTGCTACTGGAAGCTGCCGAATAATAGTAGTGAACAAAGTCATTCCGAGTAATTTTACTGGATTGCATTAGCCAGGTTTAGCTTAGAGCAAAAATGTGCAAGAGTACTTATTGTTTGCATATTGGTTGGACTTGGATTTGTTGCCGATCTTTAACCCGAAGTCGACTCTGGAAGCAGGGAAGTGAAGAAGTAGCAGATTGTACTTGGTTTTATAGACCCAACAGCCCTGTAGTGTTTGTAAAAACCCCAGCAGCGCGCTGTTGTAGCATATTCCTGAAAAATCAGAAAGTAGGCAAATAGAAAACATGTTTTCTGCTGGACACTGATGAAATAAATCACTACCTCTCCAAACGTCGCCTTCGGCTGGCAATCTTTGTCTAAACCAATCAAAATGTAATCACTTCATTTATGTGCTGGTTTATTTGTTGCTGGTCGATTTATATTTGTGTTGTGGCAAAAAAATAAGTCACTAAATAAAACATGGAGTGGCTCAAGTTTTCTCCCAACAGAAACTGAAGAACAAATATTTTGTCAGTTTGGTGAACCTGAGTATCGTCTAAGATTAAGAAGTGAAAAATGAGAGACTGAATGAAAACAGAGAGAATTGTGGGAATGTTTCTACGTATCATTTCTGAACAAGAACAAGTTGAGGAGCTGCAATCAGTGCAAAGTACGTCTGGTTCAACACGAGATGAGAATTAAAGGCATGAAATAATCAGAGGGTGAAAAAAAAGATAAAACAAATTTTGACTTTCAGCATCAATCTTTTCTTCACCTTTCTATTGTCACTGTGTCTGGATAATAAATATTTTTCTGTCTTCATCCACCCATCCGTCCTCCTCTCTGCTTCTCCCTTTCATTCTGATCGGTCCATAAACAGTGATTGATCAGCAGCAGCAGGAGCTCACTGATCATCACCTCCTCTCTCCCTCTCTCCCTTCATTACCTTCTCTTCTCTCCTCCATTACCTTTTCTCCTCACCATCAATCTTCTCTCTGCTCCTCTCTCTCTCTGTCTCTCCTGCTCTTCTTCACCTCATCTTATGTTGCTTTATTACCTTTTTGTTGGGACTGACGTTCTTTTTTTTTTCCATACCTTGAAATTACCTCTTTTCCCTTTTGTCTTCCTGCTTTCTGCTTTCTTCTTATTGCTTTTGTTCAGTGTTTATCCAGGAAACTCAACTTGAAAGCGTTTCTTTGTTTAAATGCTTTGCAAAAGTATTTATAATCCGGCAACAATCACAAACATCCCTGAGTTCTTCTGTTCTGTATGCGTTAATACTTTTGCAAAACTACTTTTCTCTGCAATTACAGCTGCAAACATAAGAATACCTACAATAGAGCCATACTAAGAAAAGATAAATACATTTAGGAGAACAAAGTTATAAAATTACCATAATAAAGGATTAATATTTTGAGAATAAAGTCATAATGTACAAAAAAATGTACAAGAGTATTCTAAATAGTGCAAATAAAGTCATATTTTGGTAGTAAAATCATAGTAATACAAGACTAAAGCAATGCAGTTACCTGTATAAAATCATAAAATTATGAAAATAAAGTTATAATATGGGAATATAGTTATAATATTAAAAGAATAAAGTCATATTGAGATGCAATTTTAGCCTGGAATAGCTTCACTAAAAGGCTAACTGCTTTAGCACAACTTGGAAAATGGCTGCATGCCACTCTTTGTATTTTTATTTGTACAAACTTTCCTTCGTTCCCAAAGTTTCGCTATGCTCTGAACTCTTTTTCTTTCCCCTTTTCTGATTAATAATTTAACCGCCACACCTCACTTACTTTTCCTGGTTCCCACATTCCTCTTTCACTTAATACTTCACTTCCTGCTGCACATCCTCTGACTCTCCTCCTCCTCCTCCTCACGTCTCCTGGAGGTCGTCACACAGCAGATCTTTTGCAGCTCCTGAGTGACGGATGCTGGAGCGAGAGGAGGAAGAGGAGGAAGAGGAGGAAGGCGGAGAAGCGCAGAGATAAAAGATGGAGCGTGGGCCCTGGAATGAATTGATAAAAATCACCTGTTTCACACGCACACGCGCACACACACACACACACACACACACACACACACACACACACACACGCACACTTCCCAATTAAACACTTCAGTGCTTGGAGTGATCGTATCTGATCTGCAGCTTGGCAGCAGCAATCAGCACTTTTCCTGCACACACACACACGCACACGCACACACACACACACACTGAATACAGTCACATAAACTTAAGCGTTTTGTCATTTCTTTTCATTTTCTTTGTTGGCACCACTTTTCTCCTCTTTCTCTTCTTCTTTGTCTCCCTATTTGTTCATTTTTTAGCTTCTCCTATTTTGGTCTTCATCTTATCCCAAGGCGCAATAAATGCATTTTTCCGTTTCCTTTTCAGCTTGTTCTCCTCCTCCTCCTCCTCTTCCTTCCAGTTTTTCCCCTGCTCTGTATCTCTTCCTCTGCCTTTTCTTCCTCTCCTCGCCCCGCACTCTCCTCACATAATCTCACATCCTCCTCTCTGCTTGCTGCGTTTTTCGCTGTGACAGTCTAAGTAGGTCGGCGGTGACAGCTGAGCTCCTTGCAGACTGAGCGAAGACGTTATTTCTGCTCTGTGTGGGTTTTTCCGAACATCCTGAACGGTTTGCGACTCAATCTCGTTGCAGGTTTGGGAAGTAATGTGACCCTGTTGAACCAGGCACCAGCTCGACCTCTGGGTCGTGGTTTCTGGCTCCACATGCGTGTTAAACGTATCTTTGAGCAAACCGAGTTTGTGTTCACTTCAGCTCACAGAGTGGGTTTCAATCAGACGTTCAAACTCAACCAAATCATCATAGTTGCTACTGAAGCTCCGGGAAACAGAGAATGATCATCTTCAGGACATAAAGAGAGAAACCTGAGGGAGGGGAAGATCTGCTAAATTGGCCTGTGATAAAAAATCTGAAGATGTTTGTGAACGCAGCAAAAACACAAACTTTATAAAGTATTTGTTTCTAGTTTCTAGTGTAAATATCTTAGCACACTTAAAATAAAACAGAACTAACTTGAAAAGTAGCCTTGCTATTAGCGCATTAGCAGATGAGTGATAGTTTCAGATTGCTGACTTCTACTTACAAATCATGTCAGTCATAAAAAATAGTTTCTAATTCTTCGATTCCTAATCAATAAATCCACTTTTGGATTTCATCTGGCTATATATGTCTCCATTTTTACACCTCTTCATGTTCTCAGGTTATTTATATTAATTTTCATTGCAAATATCTTGGAAATATGTTCAAAAAGGAGAACTAGAAGAAAACAGCTGAATACTATTGTTGAAATAACTAAGAGTTAAATTAATGCCGCTCGGCATAGTGTTGATTTAACTGCTGAATTTGTTTTGTACATTAGGGGATCGTTTCATTACGCTGAGCAGTAATAGTAACAGAAAAGTCTCCAGCTTTAGATGAGAAATTATTCACTTTAAGTAATAAAAAGGACAATCAGGTAATTCTGGATGTTTCTTCATCTAAAACATGAGGAGATGTGCATCGTAAACATCGACCGTCTTTTTTCCATCTGGTTGTAAAATAAAACTCAGCAGCTTCACTTCAGTAGTTTTCTTCTTCTCCTCACTGTCAGTAATTCATCACCATTCTGGGTTTTGTGAAATTCCCCAGAGTCCTCCACTTGAGAGTTTAAATGGGAAGAACTGATCTGATTAATTTAGTTGATGCTTTTCTACTCTCCTGCAGCCACTTGTCACTGCAGCTGCGTGCTGTTTGTTTAGAGTGTTTTCTTTTTTTAACTGCTGCCAAACTCCTGGCACAATGAGAGCAGTGTGAATGAACCAAAACAGAAAAAGAGCCGACAGTCGAGCAGCAAGGTGGAACTTCTGAGCGTCTGACGCCGCGCGGAGCTGCTGCTTCGCGTCTTCATTCTTCGCAGGTTTCCTGCCCTCACTGACCCGTTTCACACTATCCTTCAAAAACATAATGCTCGCTGTCACCGTAAAGCCGCCGTCGGGTTTAGTAGAATAAAGCTCGCTCATAGGCTTAATCTCTGCTCTGCTGCAAGAGTTTAACGCCGTAAAACAAGCTGCTCACGCTGCAAAAACACAAAGGCTCGACTAATGTTTATGTTAGTTTCCTAGTGCAAATATCTTAGTACAAAACTAACTTACAAGTAACATTTCAGCAAAATGTTGGAGCTTGGTTTAAGCCATTAGTCTTTAATATTAAAAAAGGAACATGGCAAAACCGTTTTGTTATAAGTACTGGTACTATTAATAGTACTTTTTCATCAATATCCACTTGAAGCTGCAGCATGTAACTTAAAAATATACTTTTTTACATATTTATTGAAACTGAGACATAATCTGTTAACAAATTGAGCTCCCAGTGCTTCCAGTACTAACTAGAAACAACCAGTCACAGCTGGGAGACGGGTCTTAGCGCTATCAATCATCCTCCTTGTGCTGCTGCTCATCCCCCCCTTACATCCTGCCTGCTACGCTGCAGCTGCTAAGGCTAGTTAGCATAGCTACTGATGATGGTGGATAAACAGTTTTCCCGTACCATTAAGATGTTGAACACATTTAGCAGCGAGTACATGAGTTGATTGGCAGCGCTAAGACCCTCCTGCTGGCTCTGATTTGTTGTGCATTTCTTCATATGGCAGTAACAGCTCAGTGAGGAGGAGATCGATCTTTTCACAGATTATCCCTCATGCAACATGGTGACAGTTTCAACCAAAAAAAACACAAAAATTTCATATCTTATATCTTCCAAAAAGTTACTTCTCAGTTATTTTTGTCTTATTTCAAGTGTACTAAGTTATTTGCAATGGAAACTAAACTAAAATATGTGAAAATATTTTGTGTTCTTGCAGTTCAGGCGCACAGATTTATTCATGTAACTGAATCAGATGCTGCTGCAGATTAACGTCTGACCAATATGGACAAGCCGATCACGTTTTATAAGAGCCATCTGAAGAAGGCGTGTGTGTGACCACACACACACACACACACACACAGAGGCAATAAATGTCACTGATTGCTGGTGGGGTAATGGGCAGGTTGAGAGTCTCTTCAGTCAAGTGATGACAGCGGACTGATCCGCAGGATTTATGGAAATCTGCTGGGAGTTCGTCAGTCAAGCTAATGAATCAGCTGGGTCAGAACCCATTGTCCAGTTTTATGGCCCAAAAGATGGACCAGGAGGGAAGGTCACAGGTCAGAGGTTCAGTCAATTCAGACCTTCTTTCATCGGCTCTTTTTTGGCAGATTGATAGTTGCAGCCAGTAAGAGTTGAGCTTTTTGTCCATCCATTTAGGATCATGCAGGGATTATTGCATATTGCACCAAAGGTCGTTAGATGATTGGTGGAGAGGTCACCAGTGTCTTTTAAGCACTTTATTTTAGTTACCACTTTATAAGTCATAAATTAAAGGAAACCTAACAGATTGCACAGAGTCATTGAGTCGGATTAATTCCTGCAGGAAGGAATCGCAGTAAAACAGAAGACCAGAACAAACGTGGCTCCTTTGGAGAGAAAAATAACTGAAAACAAAAAATTACAGCAAATAATGGAAAGCAGTAGAAGAAGAAAGTGAGCTAATTATTTATGTCAAAAAAATAAAAATAAATTACCACTTTGCGTCTTATACTTTCGGTTAAATTCAGATTATACAAGCTGTCTTTTTCTTCACAAACTCATTTAAATCCCATTTAACATCAAAATCATTTGAGGAAAAGTGAAAAGATAAGTAAAGTTAAAATGAAGTGAAGGTGGTTTTAGTTCAGATGGTTTCGTGGTTCTCAGTCAGACGATTTGATTTGGTTGAAATATATCTGGAAAGATGCTCAAGCTTTGGGTGAAAGTGCCTGCAAAATCATAACATCAAAATATTTGGCTGAAATTTCTAGCAAAGTAACATCTGATTAATGCCATTAAACATTTAACATCAAATTGGATTGAATCTAACATTTCTCTATGGATTTAACGTAATTAATTTGATATATTCTGTATTTTTGGTCTATTTAGAAACTGAATTTATATGAATAAACATAATTTAGATAAATGCAATGGAAGCTGAAAGCAGAGCCGGTTAAAGAGCTGAGTAGACGGAGGAACATGGCGACTGAATGGAGTGTCAACACTGCTTGGGCAGCAGATTATTTGCAGAGCTACAGATTCCCGGCTGCCTTGTTGGCCCTCCTGCTTGTCTGTCACTCCGAGTGTTTCTGTGTTTCTATGCGTTTGCACATATGAACATGAGACGCTGTAAGTTTCAGTCAGTTGACCAAGTCTATATGCGCCTCTGGGCATGTCTGCGCGGTGCAGGATGGAGACTTTGTCACATTTGCAGCTGAGTGTAGGTGACAGTATTTGTATCTGTGGTGGAGCACAAACTGACCGGTTATTTTTACTCCTCCATTTAAAATCTGCTTGCAGATGCAGAAGTGCAGGATGTTCCTGTCATCGCGTTTTCCTGCAGAGTTTTAACTCTCCTCTTCAACTCGTCTCTCCTCCTGCTTTCCGCTCCTTTCCCCTCCCTGTCAGGCAGAGCTACATGTCACAATGATGGAGATGATCCAAACATATGCATGCCTGCACATATTTCGGCCTGAACGTTTGTATCTGCCAATGTGTGTCATTTCTTAACCTGTCAGTTAATTGATATGTCAAATTTCTATCTTTTTCACATTTGTTTTTCTGCAGGACTCGGGATTAGCAATGTTCTGTTTGTTCAGTCTCATGTCGGCTTTGTTTTGTTTTTTTTTGTTTTGTTTTGTTTTTAGTTTTAGGGTCAGTTAGTTGTGCCAACACCAAAGCACTAATCATAAACACAAGTTCTGCTGATGCTAAAACTACTCCAACAATGTAATGCTAATGCTAACTTCAATTCAAATTGTATCTGCCCTTGAAAACCTGCATTATAATTTATTATATACTATATAATAAACCTTTAGATATTGAATTTATGTTTGTACATCAAGGGTGTACAAACTTTTTATCACAGGGACCAAAATTGAGTCAAAAGTAGTGAAAAAAAAAAGGCAAATAAAAAGTCTAATTTTTTTCTGTTTGTTTTCTTCTTTTGAAATGAATATTTATTGTAGTTCCAAAATTTGAAAGGAATTTAGTAATAAATTTAATAATAGTAATAAAAAATAACATTTCCACCAAAAGACTCTTTCTGGATAATAACCAGATTTCTGCTCTTTTTTATCTACAATGGCCGCCATGAATTAGTGAAGCATCTAGATTTCAGTTTATTTTGCAAAACAAAATTATTTTCAGCTACAAAAACAGGATTTGGGAAACTTTCTTTCAAAACTTTTACTGTATTTAGACACGTTTGAATAAAAGCTGATTTGGGTTAGTTATACAGAGACAAACATTTTGTGTTTTACATTTTCCATTGTAAGAAAATTACAAATTAAGAGTCTGCATCAGCAACTTCCAGCCATATTTGCATCATCTTTAAATTGCAGTGCAGGGCCGCACAAAATCAGTACAAGGACCACAAATAGCCCCTGGGCCACATTTTGGACACCCCTATTTCTTCTGTCCATGTTTTATTTTGTTCCTCTATTTCTAGAAAGCACTGACTCTTCTCAGCTTTGCAGCTTCATAAAGACCTGTGGCTTTGGAAAAGCTAATTTTATCTACATTTACCTGATGGCACGCTTAGAGCAAAAATATCTGTGCACATTACAAAGCCCCGGAAGAGAAGAGTGTTGCTGCTAGGAGTCGTCTGCAACCAGTCCTGACTTGTCTCGTGAATTAAATTTGTGAAGAAATTTGAAACAACAGCTACAACAGTGTTGAAAATGTTAATATCTTGGTGTCATTAATGCCAGAAAGTGTTTAAAGTGTCATAAGAAGGAAAAGGTGTGTTGCAAAGTGACATCAGTTCTACTATAATTGTTTTTGTTGGAATATGTTGCATGTTTTCCATTTTTGACTCACCAAACTGGATTTAGAAGGGATGACCGACCTTTTATTTCGAACCATTTCAAACTCGTGTCTCTCGTCTTCAGGTATGTCCACGCCCTGTACCTGGGCGCCCAGAGCCGCTGGCACAGGACTGGGCCCCGCCGTCACTTCCACTGGAGGTTGATGTTCGAGAGCGCCGACATCACCATGCTGCGCCTGCTGGAGGCCTTCCTGAAGTCTGCGCCGCAGCTCGTGCTGCAGCTGAGCATCATGATTCACGGGAACGGCGTGCTGCCGCTCCAAGGTCAGAGAGACGCCACAACTCCTTCACACTCAATGTTTCATGGAAAGATTTTTTATTCAGAGGAAAGATTCTGTAAATATCTAGATTAGGAAACTCAGTTTAAATCTGTCTTTTGACTTTCTTTGCTCTGTATTGTTGCCAATACAGTTTCTCCAGGAATATGCTCAGTATTTTACGCTGCTCATAATCTATTCTCTATAATCTGTAGCCTTTTAAGGTAGTAACATGACCAAGTAGCTATTTATGAGGTAAAATAGCAGAATGTTTTTTAAATAGTAGATATTAGAAAAACAGGAAGAGATAAGTTTCAACCAATACCTCAATATTTAAAAGAAATGAAGCAAGTTTGGTGTCAATGAAAACTGTTACAAGTATTTTAGCTGCACAAACCAACGCAAACTTTGCACAATTAATATACGTCAATTTTGTTTGATTTTGTTAATGATATCTGGGAAACTTTTTTTAAATCTTAGGAACTATAACGGCAAAAAGGTAAACGTACATCCAAGTGTAACAGCAGCAAAGTGAAAGACAATCGAGGAGTGTTGGTTCACACAAAGATAAAAGTATAAAAATAAACACATGAACATATTATAAGGACTAAAACACACGAACATGAAACTACTGTTCGAATGTTTGACCCTGGAATTGTTTCCCAAAATGCTTCGATCCATGAGAACACACAGGCTGAACAACAAAAAAACTCTTGCAGGTTCATGCAATCTCTCTTCCATGTGAGAGCGGCCGACGTTTTGGTTACGGTTAGTGTCAGCAACAGACTGGTAACGTGAAGGTGAGGCATGAATGTCAATAAAACAGGTAGAAATACAAATATCGTGTGTGAGTCCTGAAGGCAGATATCGGTGGGAGAGTCGATCCTTTATTCATGCCACTCTTACAAGAAGCAGATTGTTCTTTGATGAATAAAACAAAACAATGCTCCTTTCTCCAGCTTCACACACACACACACACACACACACACACACACACACACACCTGGCGGCGGCAGCAGCAGAAGACGAGCACTGGAAACATAAGAATGACACGTAAAACCTACAAAAACACACACAGACATGAACACAAACACACGTAATCCTGAAGAAATGTTAAAGACGAATACTTCATATTTCCTGGGCTATCTGTCAGTCTGCCCAGGGCAGCCGTGGCTACATGGTAGCCTGCCGCCGTCAGCGTGTGAATCTCTATGTGAATGACTGAATGTATGTGAAATGCTTTGGAGTCCTCTGGGCTTGATAAAGTGCTGGCCCGGCCCGGCCCAGTTTCTGTTTCTGGTCATTTTAAATCATATTTTCTGTGGTGTTTACGGCCATCGGGTCAGAACAGGTGGTGCATAGATTCTGCTCTGTTTCAGTTTTATTAGCCACATTAGTCAGCAATCAGCTGAGCATTTGTTTTATTTTGGTCTATAGGTTTTTTTAAACCTTGAAAACTTTTATCTGCGTTGAAGAATTTGTTATCGACTGTTAAGAAATATTCAATCAGTTAGGCGTTTCTATTCATGCTCTTATTTTGAAGTGGCTGAATACTCTGTAGCCTTCCTGTTTCCTCGCCTCATGTTCTCTCTCTTTTTTCCCTGATAATGTTATTTTAAACAAGACACACATAGGAACAAGATGAAACACGTAGAGAATAATACACAATCATAAATACAACATCTGAAGGTATTATAGTATATGTAAATTATATCAAAATTAAATTGGTGTTCGAGTCTTTCAAAAAACATTAAATTGGCACTTTAGAGCTTCAGCATTACGGTCGATCCAGGTGAACAAACAGGCTAAACAACAGAAAAAAACTCTTGCAGATGCATGTAATCTCTTTTCCAAGTGAGTGGGACTCATGGAAACACGAATTTAGCTTCTGCCAAACCATGTTGGCGTAGTGCTTCAGCGTTAGTGGAGCTAATGTTGATGATTAGTGTTTTAACGTTAACTTTGGAGTTACAGATGTGCCTGTTTTCCACTTACAATCATAAATACTTGGAATTATGCACAAAAGAAAATTATCTAATTTTATTAAAGATGTTAGTAAAAACAGAAAAGTGTTTAGTTTAAATCAGAGCATCTTAAATGGCAGAGATCTCCACACCCTGAAGATAAACCTTGTGCCCACTGACCATAACAGCTTTGCACGGATAGTGACATGCCTGGCTGACAGTGGAGTAAATCAGCCCAGCTCTGTGTTTCTCCAGAAAAGGCAGTAAATGTGCTCTGACAGTCACTTGAAGCGCACTCGGGTCCCTCTGAGAACGTCACTGCATGCAGCTCCTCTAAACACTCCTACTGTCTGCGCTGCAGCCCGAAACAACCACGGTACCGTTAGCATCACTGACTGTTGGGTCTGACCGTAACCGGGTCTGCAGTTCCTCGTGTTGCCATCAAAGAAGACACATTTATAATGGTTTCAAGAGCATCGTTTTGGGAAAAAAACAAGAATGACGATTAAAAAAATGACACCCTGTCACAGAAGAGAATGAAACGGCACAAAGGGACAGCATGTGCAAACCGAGAGTTGGATTTACTGGTGACACAAAAGCAGGATTTTGTCTGACATATTTAGAAATTCAACTGCAACATGAAATCAAGAGTATTTGGGGCGTGCTGTGGTGGCGCAGGGGGTCAGCATGCCTCAGTCCTCGTCGTGGGTTCGACTGCCGGTCCCGGCGACCTTTGCCTCTTTCCTGTCTGCCTACTGTAAAACAGACAAGCCTCTAGCGCCACAGAAACTCTTCGTAGAAAAAAAATAAACATATTAAGGATATTTTTGTCTTGTTTCCATTTATCCATCCATTTTCTAACACCCTTGTCCCTCGTGGGGTCAGGAGGGCAGCTGGTGCCCGTCTCCAGCTATCGCTCCAGGCGAGAGGCGGGGTACAGGTACAGGTCGCCAGTCTGTCGCAGTTGTTTACTTTTATTTTTCATTGAATTCCGAATTATTTTTCTATCTCTTGTGGATTTTATTTCCTGTTAAAAATAGATCTAAATAAAAACATGGATTAGCAAATAAAATCACGGGCAACATAAGCAAGCAAAACCCAGTAGTAAAATAGGGTTTGGCAAATAAATGTGAATGATTACTTATTCACACCTCCACAAAATATTTGTATTTGCAAAGAAAAATAGTGCAGAGCATCAAAGGTTTAGCAAATTCATACTAAAGGAAAACTGCATAAACACACATCTAGTTAATGGTCTTGAATAGAGAGGATCCTGCAAACTTGATCTGCAACACATTTCTTAACAACATATTGATTCAATCTTTTTGTCAGGCTAATGGCAACAAAAATGTCATTTCAAGCTTTTAAAATTTTAAGATGTTCTCACAAACTAATTTCAAGAAAACATTTCATACATTTGAGTAAAAACCTTCAGAGGATTGACTGCCCAAAAACTACCCAGAAAAAATTTATTCAATTAGAGAAAATCGTTTAAAGCAACATTGATCAAAAATGACATTATAAAGCAAAGTCGAGGTGCTTCTGCTTTAATTCATTGCCATCTCAGTGTGATCCGTGGCTAATTTCAGACAAGCTAACTTGATTAACACACATGAATGTTTAACTGTGCTCTGTGCAGCTCATGGTGGGCCACAAAGTTTAATTTGCAAGCTGGTGATTCTTCAGCTCACTGCAAACTGTCATGATCCTCACTGTTCCTGTCAAGTCTCATGTTGCTCCACCGCTCTGCCCCTCCCACCTCTGCTGTCTACTGATTGCTGATTGATGTCGCCTGCCCCACCGCCCATATTAACTCCTGCTTTGAACTTTCAGGTCCGTGTCTGTGATCATGTACTTGACCTGTTTTCTGCCTCCTGATAATCTGGTAGAATCTGCTCTGCTGGGGCCTGAAGATGCAACATTTGTTACAGTTTCATCTGGTTTGGTTTGCATTGTGTCAAACAAACCAAACCCTTTGTAAAATCTGTTCCCTCCTCCTCACCTGTGGTGAAGCTACACCTAGAACCGCTAAAAGAAACAGCGCAAACATCTCAGGAGAAGACGATGGACGCAACTTCCTGCTTTACAAAACCTAAACAGAAACTGAGCAGCATCAGATTTTAGCGTTTATAGGATTTCTCTTATGTCTTTGGTAAAAGACCTTGAGCCATTTCTTCTGTACAGCTAAACCCACATCGGTTTGTTTTGGTTACCCAGAATGCTTTACTCTACTTCCTGCTTTTGAAAAGGTCTCCGGTTCACTTAGCGTTCATATGCATTCGAACCGCACCAGAGTTCACTCCACCTGGTACTTCCTGTTTACATTGCCTGTCACTCAATTAACTCTCCTTCGCAAAGCTACTCTGAAGACAGAATTGTTGTCGATCTTCCACATTCTGAAATTTGTCTATAAAGCTTTCCTGGGTTGTGGTTGTTGTGTTTGGTCCAAATCATGCTTTTTTCCTACACAAGATGATTAAGGCCCAACTAAGACGGGCCTTTTAAAGAGCCAAGGTGACAAGATGTTAATACTTTAGAGTGATCTCTATTTGGTTAACATAACTACACTTAAACAATCAAAAGGTGTTGGAAATAAAAGGTCTTAACTGCATCCAATTTGTTTTCCTTTTCTGTCCTGACATCAAGGTAAATCTAAAAACATCTTAAGAATTTAAAACATTAAATTGATCCTTTTCTGTTTCCTACAGAAAGTAGTCCTTTTTAGTTATTTTTTCCTCTCACTTCCTGTTTCACCAGGCCTCTCAGCTTCAGCTTCGCTGGTTTCACTGGCCTGGATGATCGCCTCCTACCAGAAGGTTCTCCGGGACTCTCGTGACGACAAGCTGCCCATGTCCTACAAGGCCGTGATCGCCCAGATGCTGTGGCACTTCTTCACCATCGGGGCGAGGACCGTGGCTTTTGCCCTTTTTGCCTCTGTCTTCCAGCTCTACTTTGGTATTTTCATCGTCAGCCATTGGTGTGTAATCTTTGATCAAACTCTAAATGTTTGCATTATCAGTTCTTATGTCGGTGAATTGAATTAATGAACATGCATGTGAAAAAAATAGATGATTAAATGTAATTTTACCTCTGTTAATGTGTTTTAGGTGTGTGATGACCTTCTGGATTATCCAGGGTGAGACTGACTTCTGCATGTCCAAGTGGGAGGAAATCATCTACAACATGGTCGTGGGTATCATTTACATCTTTTGCTGGTTCAACGTCAAGGAAGGGCCCAGTCGCTTCCGTATGGCTCTGTATTACTCCGTGACTCTGGCTGAGAATGTGGCGCTGACCGCTGCCTGGTATACCTACCGCGGCCCCCAAACAAGTGACTCATCCGCCCTGGTCGTGGTGTGCCTGGTGGCCTGCAGCTTTGCCCTGGGAACCTTCTTCATGCTGGTGTACTACTGCTGGCTGCACCCGGACGGGCCTGTTCTGGGCTCCCAGTGGGGAGGATGCGTCGATGAGGGTGTGGTAGGAACAGGGGGTATGGTGGGAGTTATTGATGCTTGCCTTACTCCGTCCCAAGGATCCCAAACGGATATGGTCATTACCAGTCCTCCACGGACTTTGCCCAGGACTAAAGATAAAGACTTGGGGGAGCCAGTTCCTGGGGAACGGGACAGAGACAAGGACAGCTGCCTGCCGGTCTTCCAGGTGCGCCCCTCCCCTTCCTCTTCTCCCGCTCTGCTTCACAGGACCTCCTCCACATCCCGTGCACAAGAGGGTCCTGTGATCAGGATTGACCTCCCAAGAAAGCGATACCCAGCCTGGGACGCACACTTTATCGACCGCCGCCTCCGCAAGACCATCCTGCTTCTGGAGACCACCTCGGCCATAAGTCCACGGATACAGTACAGGAGCAGCTTGATGGGCAGCAAAGAGGTGTTAGAATATGAGACAACTGTTTAAGCCAACAGGAGCTGTTAAACTACAAAGTGCAGTCTGGGTCCAAGGCTCAGCCCGGAATCAGTCTTCAACCCAGGAATACCTGTGCCGGGAGTAGCATGAAAAGAAGACAGCGTGTCGGGCGACTCTCATTGAGAAAACAGGTTGTCAAACTGCGATTGTGAAACGTGAACCTCAATGTGGGACCAAAGCTGTTGAAGAACATATAACAAGAATTACCTGTTGGAAGTTAATGGCGTATACTGAGCCGGGATTGTCTCATTTTCTAACACTTCAAACAAGAGGAATTTAATCTCACACCAGGGACCAGTAAGTGTTAGATTTTGTTTCAACCTGGACGGTGAGGACAACAAGTAAAAGGACACCAGAGAAATAAAGCTTGAGATAATTAAAAAAAAAAAAAAAACAGTCTGCCACATGAACTGAAGCCTCAGGCCACAGAGACAGAACAGAAATGTATGACATGTTGAAGAAACAGATTGTCAGAGTGTTCATGAGACATGCAATCATTTTGGGTTTGGGCAAAATACATAAATCTACAGCCTATTGATTTGGCATTCACAGATGCTGAGTCATTGTCTACGACCAAATTCATCCCAGGTTTAGCCAAGATAAACAGACACCTCTTACCAATCAGTCACTTCGGCATGCTTCAGAGAATTACAATGACTTGCAAGAATACACACAGACGAGTCCGAGTCGATTTGTTGCAGGGGTTGCTTTGTTCTTTCCATCCAGTCATGTCCCCAAAAGGTTGCATGTGCCTCACAAATCTTTGGTAATTGTGCTCTTTAAACATTTTGTCAGAGGCGTCTAAAGGAAAAAGCTGCTCGAATTCCCCTGCAGGGCCGTGGCTTTCATCTGATGATGGATCGTAACTCAGTCTAAGCTCAGATGGTCCATGAAACGTAGGCCTGCAATACAACTGATACCAATTCACCCATCCATTTGTGCCACAACTGCAGCCATAGCACAAGTCTCGCTGTTTACATCCTAGCTGCACTGTCGACCCCGACCCAACGGACTTGCTTGGAAAGCTGAACGAGGATCTGATAAGTGGATGTACGTGAGCAGCTTCTCAAACGGCTACCAACATATGGCATGCTGTAAATGGCCAGAAACAGGTCTGTGATGTACAGTTGAATAAATGCAGATGTCCAATACTGTATAAGATGTTAAAATAAGCTGTAGTTAGGTGATGAATGCCTTTTGTGAGTAAGGAAGCTTCATTTACTCGTAAGAGTCTAAATGTTGTCCAAAGTGGTTCACTTTTTTCTAAAAATCATATTATGTAGGATATGGAGGATATCACGGTCTATTTCAGTATACTATGAACTGGTTTCTATGGGTTTGATTTTGAGGGAAAAAATAATAAAAAGAAATATACCACTTGTTTAAAGTTAACCGTCAAGACAAAGAGTACAGATATGTTTTTGCAAACTAGATAGTTGCAATAGTTGATGTCTTTTGTAACAAAAAGGATATACCCACCATCTACGTTCTTTTGTTGGGCTTGGTTTCTTTGGCGTACCATCATGTTTTAAGATTAAGAAGGTTCTGTCTCCCCCTTCAGGCAGAGAGAGCATTAACTATATAAACAACGCTTGGTGGACGTTGGTCACTGAATCAAGAAGTTAAACAGAAGCGAGAAAGTTCCTAAAAGTGCAACTGATTAGTGGCTCTGGCTCCAATAGTTTCACATTTTAAAAAAAGTCTTTTGGATACAAATCTTTATGGTCTCCTTTTTTGTGACCCTTAATTCAGACCTAATCAAGGCTTTACTGTCAGGTTTTAAACAGGTCAATATTCTCCCAAATTAGAGGATTTTAATCCATTTGTTTTATAATCTGAAACTGGTTTTGTTTGGAGAACATGTTCCTTCAAATGCAGAATTTTGGGCAGAAGTTTACTTTGCCACTATTAGGCATGGGCCGATATGAGAAACTCACAACTTTGATTAAAAATACTTGATTTAAATGCTTTTATCAAAAATAAAAACTCAGCAATTGTTCAGAAAGTGATATTGCGTTAAGAAAATGTTGTTCATTCTGCCCATGGAACCATGGACCAGACCTTTAACCATCAGTGTTGTTAGGTCTTATGAGTTTGCTTGTCTGGTTCACATGCATCTGCAGAAAACCTATGAGGTATTTTGTGAGGAAGTATGAGTCGCCTGATATGCTTTGAAGGGCTATCTAGTTATTTGATACCAAAACCAATGCTCTGTCCACATGTTTAGCACAAAAATAAAATTCTTATGGATTCCACGCTTTGACCGAAGTCCTTGGCCCCTTTGGACGTTTCCTAAGCATGCACAACTGGAAGGAGACCCCAGTGCAGACTGAGAAGCACAGAGATGATTGGATACATTTCCAAACCACCAAATTTGTTGAAAAAGTACAGTATCTTTCTTTCAGTCAGCTCAGCAACAAGAAGAGAAAGAGGCAGCACTCCAGCTCATTCATACGGTTAGAGCAAACTCTCCTTATTCCAGTGAATTTTGTGGCTGCCCAGTAAAATGTCTTTAAACTGTAGAAACTTTTTTGTAGCCTAAAAACCCTGGTATGCCTTGATACTGGTAACCGGCCCATGCCTGATCAATTTAGACTCCATACACTAAGGCAACAATCAATAGTGATCAGGCAATTCAGGTCTGATCCTTTTGGATGTGGGCATTTTTGGCAGTATGTCAGTTATTGAATGAACATTGGATGTTGCTCTTTCTTTTAATTTTGTGTATGAAAAAGAAGGGAGCAGTGAAGACAGAAGGAAAGTGACATTGATCCTCTGTCAATGTATCTGTTTTCGTTTTTCATCTTGGACAATTCAAAACCGCAGGTGATGTGGATACATGGTTGAGTTTTCAACGGATCAACAACCAGCAGCATTTTGATTTTTTTTAATACTTTCATGAGACATTTTCCAAGTTGTTTTAACTCATGGCTTGTTGAAGATGAAGATGGATCCTCAACATATCACATTTTTCTTTCAGCTGATAACCAAAGTTAGCAAAAAGCTGGTTGGAAACTGTTGGATTGCTAAAAATAGATGGTCCTCCAGCTTTTGGTAACTAGGATGCAGCTTCAGAGGTGAAAGTTTAGCCACATCATTAACAGGGTGTGGCTAAATGTCACTATCTGCTAGAGGATGAAAGATCTTGCCTGGTCAGCAACAGCTTCACTTTCATCTTCATCTAACAATTTTTCCCCAACAGCCTCTTTGAACTTAGACTTAATCTTTTTCTGAAGCCGTTGGGCGCGGTTTCCGTCTTTAAGTTGGTCTGACTTGGTAAAAAGTGGAGGTCTCTGTCCGTCTCTTTGAGAAAAACTTACAGAAATGTAGTGATTATATGTAAAGTGGTAACATTTACTCAAAGGTGGGTGTTTTTTCTTATAAAGATACTATCCTTGTGCATGCCATCAGTTAAACGGGCTTTCTCAGCTTTGTTGCTGTAACATTCAGATGTTGAGGCTCAGTAAGAAAGCAGGCGATCCCAATTCATAGCTCCTTGATGCAGGTACCAATGAACACAGTAATACAGCTATGAAGATTCTCATCATATTATAAGACAAGAAGTCTGGAGGAGATTTCTGTTGCTGCCTCTTTGAATGAGCAAAACCGTTTGTTGCTGACAAAGAACGCAGAGAAATGTCAAAATAGACTCAAATGCCGGTACATTGTGACCCTAAGAGCATCTTCTGTTCTTGCTTGATAAAATCCTCAGTCGTCGTCCGTCGAGTGTTTTGCTGATGATGCATACTCACTCCACTGTTTCCTGAAGTGTTCAAAGATTGCTTCATTGGGTGTTCAGTGGAACATAAAGAAAACCCAGTCTGTATTATTAAAAGCCAGTAGGACGGAGGTGCTCTGACTCTTACATAATGCCCTCCACACTTACTGGCTCGCTGGTAAAGATGCGTAAAGAAGTCTTAACTTTCCATTGAAGCTGCCTAATTTCACTCCAGGTCTCTGCACTTAAAGTCTTCTCCTTTAATGTTTCAGAAGGTTGGAGCGTGCAGAGAGAGGGATCTTTAACGGTTTCATGCAGACTTCAGCCCACAGGGTTATTTACAAGGTTTGGATCTGGGGACTGAGAGCGAATAGAAAAGCATTTTAAGCCTTGAGAACCCTAATATTGATTTGCCTTCTGCATCAGTATCCAGGTGCTCAACATGCCACTCAGTCTTGCAATATTCTAAGATATTTGAGAGAGAAACTGGATCACAGCATTGCAAATCAGTCACCATAATTAACAATGAACATGGGAAGGTTATTAATTTCTTGTCTTAAACCTGATATACCTGGACTGTTGCTGAAAAGCTCAATCTCATAATAGTTTATGTCCGAGCAGGGGATTTTTTTCTGGAAGCCATTTTCTTACTTGTCTGTTTTGTTGGTCATTAAAGCCTATAGGACACATTGATCAACTTCAAAAGTATTATTTTAAAGAGATTTTAAGTGTGGCCATTATGACATAGAAAATAACATTCCTTTTTTTTTTTTTTTTTACTTTGGTGTTTATTTATTTATCCTCTCACTTTGCTACGATAAAATATTTATCTTAAGACTTTTGACACATCTCTACCAATAAATGGGAAGGGCATCGACCGCGGTCCAGATCATTCAGGACGGCAAATAAAAGCAAACGGCAGCAGTTCGATGATGCAGACAGCGTCCTACCTGACCCCAGGGACGTCAGTCCACTGGTGACATACACAGAGGTGTTAATGGTGCTGAAAACAATGACTTTTTGTTACAAATGATCATGACCTGACAGGCTAATGTACGGCTGGTGCATACATAAACCACCCAGTCACAGGCCAAGGTACACTTTGCTTTCTCTGATTGGGTCATGCAGCAGATTTTCTGTCGTTAAGCTAAGATAACAGTTGATAGTAATGTGCTGATTATATATTGACTTGAACAAGAACATGTTTAAATGTTGTCGAGTCCAAAAGCTCGAATCATCTTTTGTTAATTAATGCAAGGAGTTTATGTTTATTTATTTTTGTATTTGTTTTATATCTATTTATCTATTGTTTACTCACTTGGTGGCCATGTCTTTGGTATGACTCTTTTATTAAGATGTAAAATATGAAAATAGTTTGTTTTTTTTACTCATTCTATATTTCTGTAAATATCAGAGTGATACTATTCTAGGATGTGCGTGTACAAGTATGTGTGCTTTGGTATGTAAGTATGTTGTGTATGTAAAGTATGTGTGTACTGTAAGGATGTGCTCTCAGTTTCCTCTTCTACTTTGTTTTTGATAATGCCGCTTAAACATCCTTTGAGTGAGCAAGCAGAAAAATAAACCTGTGGTGAAAATTATCTATGACGATGTTAAAAAAAAAAAAAAAAAGAAGAAAAACAAAGAACTCAACAAGCTGTGCTGATTACTGTAGGTGGGAAAAATACTGTAGTAAACATGGCTCAACAGCCATCAGAATAAACTCAACAGGCCTGTGTTTGTGTCTTCTTTGATGCCTGACAGCTGGAAGTCGGTGCGTTATATAACTTCTACTTTTTTCACAAATTAATGGTGTATTAAATGTGTTTTTTTTTTTTCTAAATCTTTTGTTGTTTAGGAAAAATCTGCATATTTTACTTCTTATAGTGCAGATATCAGAAGAATCAACCATTACATGCATCAAAGTTGATGGTAAAACCAAAAGTTCATCCTTCAGGGATTTGTTATAAGTTCTTAGAAATGTATATGACCTACTTGTTAATCTCTGGTAAAAACAAAAAAATAAATACAACAAAAATTCACAAATCGGGTTTTAGCTATTAGAAGAAGTTAAGCAGAGCTAAAATGTATAAATTGGTTCTTTACGGTGATATCTTTATGTTTCTGTGCAAACTGGGACATTTTTGTGTAAATTTGTTTTATTCTTTAAAATTTGCAACTAAGGTTTTCACGCTAAAGACCCCAAAAATCCCCAAAAGTTGCTAAATATAGAGATGAAATCATTAAGGTGGCAATAGTGAGCCCTGCTTAAGCCCATCAATTGGTGAAAAACAAGAGAGCTCAAAAGATAAATGTCCTAGCTCAGAGTCTAGTTGCCTAGGTAACCAGATGATCATTAAGCTATTAGCTCAGTAGATACTAGCGAGCGGTTGCCTTGACATTAGGTGCAGAAAGATGCTGAGGCTATTTGTGTGAGACTCCTTTGGCTCCATCAGCAGAATTTCCCCTCTTTTCGTTTTCTCTACATTACAGCCCATAAGTTAACCTTCATCACTGTGCTGCCCTCTTTTGGCCAAACCTGTTTACTGAAACAACAGATTCATGGTTTCCATAAGGTCTGAATCTGAAGAAGGTTACGTCAGACTTCAACTGGACAACTATTCCAGACGCTGCAGCAACTGCTACTTATAAATGCTTTTGTCTTGTGTTGTAATAAGAATAGAATAATTGTACCCTGTAGGGATTTTAAAAATGCTGCATACAGAGAGTTAGGCAGGTATTTCTGTAATCTGCATCATTTCCTGTTTGGCTGCAGGTAGCAAATTGTTTAAAAATGCATCACTAGTGCCTTCACAATGTATTTGCGCAGCATTTTCTCTGAAATAATGAGAGCGAATGTTAAGAGCCCGAAATCATCCCAACAGACACAAGCTATCAAACACGCAGTACTTGGTGCAGTTCTGTTTATTTTCTTGTTTTTATTGTTCAACCCAAGGCAGCTGTTTGCTCCCACAGTAGATAAATGCAAAAGGCTTTAAAACAAATTCTGCTCCTCTTGCTACAGTCTCACATTAAACTGCAAATAGAAAAACATTTATTTTTTTATATATTTGTTCTTGGAAAGGAAACTTTGTTTAATTAAAGCCACTCATGCTGCAGTATGTAACTTTTATAAAAATATATTTGTTGCATATTTGTTGAAACTGTCAAGATGTTGTGACAGTACGACATGAGACAAAATATAATCTGTGAAAAAACTGAGCTCCTCTGCCTTTTCCCATGTCCAGAAACAACCAATTAGATCCAGGAGGAGGGTGTGAAGAGCACAATTCAGAGACTGAGGTCCAGACAAAAGTCAGGGAGCAAAAACAATCTTTAATACATCTGCAGACAGAGAGCAAAAATACTCTGCATTAGGCAAAAATCATTCTGCTCTAACGAACTCAGAGTTGCATAGTTGCTTTATTCACCTCTCTCTGCTAACAGAGACGGAGACTCAATCTTCTAAGACCAAACAAAAGAAACAAAGGAAAACAGACGGAACAGTTCAACCTTGTACGCTCATTCACTATCATGTCTGCGGGATGCAAAAACTAAACAGTCTATCTCCATGCAGGGAAGAACACGGAAAAACAGCAAGTTCCCAGACATATCTGGTTCAGTTAGTTTGTCCACCCTCTCTGCAGCTGCACGAAAAAACATCTTGACTATGATACACTGTATGATGCAAATAAAAGATTTTCTCTTTAAAGAAAAATCTACTTCACAAGGGTCTGAGTGTTGTCAATCACCTTCCGTGTGGCGCTGCTTATCCCTCTTACAAAGAGCATTGGCAGATCTATTTTTCTAAAATGCCCCCAAAAAATGCTCAATTTTGAGAATCTAAATCCACAACAACATTATAGAAATAAACCTGAGAGAAATGCATTCAAAGTTTTTGACTAGTCACTTACCAATCTCCTAAAATTAAGAAAATAGGAGCCGACTTCTCTGTGCATCCTATTTTAATCTACTTGACACTTAATGCCAAGTAGATTTCTTCCAAGTATCAAAGTAATGTACAGTGTACGTATACATATTGCAAATCTGTTTTCATAATCAGTAAAAATACTGATCTCTGGACCTCCTTCTGTGTAAGTAAGCAATATCAGAGTGTTTTGGAAAGGATTCACTGAATTTATTCATCTGTTTGTTGTAATGGCTTGAAGTCAAATGTGGGATGAAAAGTAAAGTCTTTTTGTAACTAAAATCCCATCGACAAGCCTTTAAAAATCACCTTATACTGTATGGTAAAGAGAATTGGATATGAAACTTGTCTCTGCACAAATAAAATTTAAAAAATTTAATTTTGAGCTGTATAATTTGTGTGTTTCATCAGAGAAGAGAGAATGGATGTTATCAGTCGTTGGTGGAGTTTCCTCTCGGACAGGAAGTGGACTTCCTTCGCTTCCTGCTCTCTCCTCATGCCCACAGTGTTTATGTGCGAGTTGAGAGACAATCAGTGTAGAAGCAGAAAAGGGCAAATCTGACACACTTGCGATAAAATGAACTTATAGGAACAAAGAGGCAGAAAAAGGTAGAACAACTGAGAGACAGGAGCCACAACATCTGAGCTGGATCCAAACTTTCTGACCCAGAACAGAACCGCCACAATGGACTACGAACCAAAGAAACCAAAGAAGGTACAGAAACGTCTTTTATTTCCATTTTTTTATGTTATTAAGATCAGATGACTTGAGGCTACACTCTATCCAAATGGAGCATTTTTATTTTGTTGAAAACTTGTTGATTTTGCTTAAAAAGGCCCAAAATAACAGAAAGTTACCTGAAAGCAACAGAAACAAAGAGCTTAACTTATCAGGATTAACTCCAAGACTTCAAAATTATGGTGCGCAGAGTTTTTGACATGCACAGAATAGATTGGTCACGTTTAGTCTCTTTGTCATCAAAACATTTTTTAAAAGACATTTCATAAAAATAAAAATGTTTCCACTACAGTTACATTCAGGAAATTAGAATGTTTTCAGATTAAAAGTACCTTTTGAAAATAATCTTTATATTTCATTAAAGGCTACATTTCTATAATAAAGAATCTTTTCTTTTACTAATCTGATGTAATTTTCTATTTTTAAATGTCAAGTTTTAATTGCCTGTAAAATCATCATAATCAACAGCAATAAAAGTTGGAAAACACCTGAAATAAATTAACTTTTCAATAATATTCTAATTTATTGCCTTTGTCTTTAGTATTCCCTGGATACAATTGTAAATATTGTTATTAAATAATTCAGTTCGGATTGTTGATATAGTGTCAAATCACAACAAATGTCATGTAAACTTCGGAGATCAACAGGTCTAATTTACATCCCATTTCAGCCCAATTTAATTCAAATCATAAAGTCAGATTAATAATTCAGTACAGTACAATTACACTTTTATTGTTCAGTGATATAATATAATCAAGAATATGGTGACAGTTGACAGAAAATGGCTTCAGATGTAATACCAGAATGTGTCTGTTTTTCTCCCCAGACTTTCGTTTCACCCATTAAGCGTCTGGTCTGGTCCAGATCTGGCCGCAGGGCCGTAGACCGAGGCAGCGTTTACCGCAGGCCTCTGCACACCGTCCCCCTCTACCCACCGGATTACCTCATCCACCCTGAGCGGCTCATCTTCGATTATGTAGAAAAGGAAGTGAAGGTAAGAAACGATGAAGAACAGAACTGAAATGGTAAAAAAAAAAAAAAGAAGCTTGCCTTAATGTCTGACCTCTTCTCTCAGTTCCTTGGTCACCTGACTTGGGTGTCAGTTTCATTAAATCCTTCAAGCAGAGATGAACTTCTGCAGCTGCTGGACACAGCCAGGGTTGGTAGTTTTTACTGATCTATAACTCGTTAACCTAAATGTTTTTATTATTATTATTATTATTAAATTGAGCTTTAGTCTCCAGTTAATGATCAACTCCTACAACTTTCCATCATAGTTCAGTGACATGCACAGCACAGCAGGTCTGTTCATATTTCATAGTTTGAAAGATACTTTACCACAGATTGAGGTCAGATTACACTAAGGTGTTTTTGTTTTTCTTTTTCCACAATACTTTGAATTTCCCCACTCTTTCTATATGTGGAAGATTTCTGCACCTCCACCATCAGTTTCAGCCTTGCTGTGGAGGAGAAAATACTTAAATCAGACGCAGGAAGGGTTGCTGGTTCCATGTGTTCATTTCTGAATGGTAAAGTGATTTGTGTGGATAGAGAAATTATGCACAAAGATGAGAATTTGTTCTTCACTTTGAGCTGATTGTGCCAACGCTCTGACATTGATTTAATAGAGGAATATTATTGTAAACTTTATTTTCAGCTGCATCAGAATATTTTCTAGTTTTTATTATCATTAAATGAATCTTAAAAGCACTTAAAATTTACAACCTTGCTGTATTTGTTTCCCAGCAACCAGCAAAGCTAATCCAACCATGACCTTTCAACTTCCTTGAAAAAACACTGTAGGAATGTGAACCGTGGACTTTAGCATTCTGCATGTCTGTCCAACTGAGACATTTTTAGCATTGGGATGCTTTCCTTACCAAAACTAAGTTCTGGCTGATTTCTCACATAAAGTTACTGTTTTAACAACAATAGAGCCTAACTTTTAATTCTGTGTCGGTCAGTAGCAGCTGAAGGTGCTGCCGCTGAAAACGAGCGTCGATCAGGACTGCATACTGAGTCTGTCTGCTCGCTGTCTGCTGCTGACATGGAGAAACAACGAGAAGCTGCTCATGAGGATTCCCACGCATGAAATCGCTGCTGCCTCCTACCTGCGAGACGACGCGCTTCACCTGCTGGTTCTCAAGACAGGTGAGGCGAATGTGACTGATGCCACAGTATGGAGGGCCCCGAACCATCAGAGCCTTCAATAAGGCCTCTGATGTTGTCAAATATTAGAGAGTACAGTACGACAGCGTATTAGGGTCATACAAAAAAAGCAGTACATTTCCCAGAACAAACATTGAGACTAATTTCAGAACCTCTCTAGAAAAAACTTGGAAATCTTGAGCTTGAAAAGTCAAAAATTTGAGAGAAAACAGTGAAATTTTCGAGAAAAAAACTTGGACATTTCTGATACAAAAGTTGAAAAATGCAAAAATGAGAAAATGTCTGCAGAAGTTTATTTTCCATCTGCAATGGTCCTGATACTGCTGCCGTGATACTGAAACAGAGAGATGGATTTTGTTTCAAAATGCTCATCCTGCAGGTCTCAATGTGGATTCTGTGGTTGCTGACGATGACAGCCTGGACAGGAGGAAAACACAAGGAATCGACGGGCGACGGCAAACCATGAGCTGCAACGCTGAGTCGCGACCAGCAGGGGGCACGATGGAGCGCAGACACACCATCTGTGGAGTTGACTGGAGGCCATCGCTCTCCAGAAGTAACCATGACAAAAACCAGAATGTGGAAAGAGGAGGTGGCGAGAAGGCAGGGGGAGGAAGCTTAGAGAGGAGGAGAGTCGGTGGCAGCTGGGAGAGGAGGCAGCAAACCAGAAAAACCGGTGGGAGCTGGGAGAACCGCAGAGCGAGACCAATGAGTGGGAACTGGGGGGTGGGAGGTGGAGGAGGGAGCTGGGAGAGGAGGCATGGAGGTGGTGGAGGAGCAGGGAGCTGGGAGAAGAGGCATGGAGGTGGTGGAGGGAGCTTGGAGCGGCGGCAGGCCTGCACTGGAAGCTGGGAAAGAGGGAAAAGCTACGGCAGCTGGGAGAGACGGAACTACAACCCCCTGGAACCCACACCCTGTCCTGATGCCTACTGCAACCTGGTCATCCTGGCGGTGGAGAACAGGGTGAGGGTCTGTCCTGGAAGGCAGAGCGACCCTGATGATGCTAATTAGTCCACATAAACACAGATTTATGTGTAAACTCCTCACCTGAAACAGTAACCTTGGTGTTTGTGTGCAGGATGCTGCAGAGGAATATTGCTCCCTCATTTGTCAGATGTTCCAGATCATTTACGGCCATCAGACCATTGAATGTGTTGACAGGGCCGGATTTCACCACGCCATGCCAGATCGATACTGGCTCCAGAGGAGTGAGTGCCGCAAAGTTAAAAGAAATAAAGGCTTGAAATATTTCACTCTATGTGCATTTCACTGTCTGAATTGAGTGACAAAAATTGCATTTGCGATGTACTTTCCACTGCTTATGTAAGACCTTTTGAAAGGCTTTACACCATTCCTGTTTAATCTGCTTTAATTCAAATCCAGTTCATTTTCCTAGAAATCCGGTTCGTTTGTGGAGATGTGAATGCGTAATTGATGTGATGTGGACCAAAAGAACAAACTCTGGTTTCTATTTGGTTGAAGTAAACTCTGGTACAGTTTGCATGCCAAGTGGATCAGAGACCGCTTCACAAGCGACAATCAGGAAGTGGACTAAAACTCATGGCATTCTGGGTAAATAAACCTGCGTCATCTCGCGCTAGCAGGAGAAATAGCTCGTGGTCTTTTCCCAAGAACCAAAGTGAAATCCTCCAGCCGCTAAAATCTGACGCAACCCCATTTTTGTTTAAGAAGTTTACCTCAGTGTCTTCTTCAGAGCTTTTCTCATTGTTTCCTCCAGTGGTTCTTGGTGCAGCGCCCCCACTGGTGAAGGGAAATAGGTTTTTCAAAGGATTCGGATCATTTGACAGTGCAATGTGAAAGAGAACCACACCAGCTGCAAATGGGATAAATGTGGAGATTTTGGTCCACAATCAAACCTCGTCCACCAGATTATCAGCTGTGAAAACAATCTTCCCTCAAGAAGATATGGGACCAAATGCTAGATCAGAGGATCTATTTTCACACCCTACTGTGTCCCCGGATGAACAATAACTAGTGGCACATTAGTGATTCTCTATTAAATGCACTTTTTAAAACAAGCTCCATAAATCTTGTTGGGACACCAGAAGTTTTTTCCTGGAAATTCTCTTGAGGTGATAAAAGGCTGACTTTGTAATTGCCTTTCTGTGTCTCTGAAGGTTCAGATCAGCAAAAAGCAGAACAAAATATTTTTAAATCATTATCAAAAAAACCTTGTAAATATCCCAGTAAAGTAAGGTAATAATAAAACAATTTTCCACAGACTTCAAAGTAATGCAGTAAAGAATAGAAAGTAAAACTTGAAGCATTAAGACTTTACTGTTTCTCTGAACAGGTGACAGCTGCCTGACTGACATGTCCTACAGTTATGATCCCGAGTTTAGCTGCTGCAGCTCTTTGTAAGTAACATGCCTGCAAAACAATAACTATGACTGCTATCTGTATGTTTATATCTTTTAAAATATTGCTGCAATCCTCTAAGAAGCCATTGTCCTCCTGTCTCTGTAAGTGACGGCTCCCAGGAGGCTTTTGAGCTCTACTACAGTGAGACGTACAGTGAGAGCTCGTCTATCTCGCTGCAGGACTCCCATCGCAGCCTGGCATCAACCAGTGACGGAGCAGACAGCAACCCCGCCCTGCTGCTGATGCAGGAGTACATGATTACAGTGAGTGTTTACAACAAGTAGAACATAAAGCGAGCGGGACGGGTTTGGCTCCAATAAGTTTTGAAAGACGAAAAAACAGAAACCATGGAAGGAAAGTGAATCCCCAGCATATAAAGTAAATAAACCTCTGTGTGCTTTTGTGTGTGCAGCTGAGGAACAAGCTGAATCCTCTGGAGCTGCAGCAGTTTGCAGTCCTGCTGAGAGAATACAGGCTGGGTTCAAACATCGACCACTTCTGCTCTGAACTGCTGCAGCTGTACGGAGACGAGCGCAAATTCCTACTGCTGGGTGAGAGACCGAGACGGAGTTATTGTTTTCTTTTATTTGGATCGGTTGCAGTTCTCTGTATCTACTCTTCCTGAGGTGCCCAGATACAACTAAAAATCCTGAACATGCACAGACACACACACGCAGAATAAAAGTAACTGCAAAAATAAAAATACGTATGTAGATTCCATAAATTCAAAATATAAGTAACTACAAAATAAACAAATGCAAAGTAGAGGCCATAAAGCAAAACAAAAGAAATATACTCTAACAAAAAATATTCTACAACAGGACATTCACTTCAACATGCCAAGCATCACATATATGAGAAAACATACACAGTAAATATATCACAATACAGGGCTAAGAAGAATCATTCAATATAGTTGTTTATCTTGCAAATATATCCTTAAAGTTGTTCAAAATTCACTCTCCTGATGTGTCTCCGATATATATTTCGTTTAGGTGGACATACCTCTAAATAAAGCCGACATCTTCACTGAATTTGTGTGAACTTTTGGAAGAGTCAGTCCACCTTCAGTTGCATGTCTGGTTTGATAATTGCATACATTAGTACTAGCAAACAGTTTCGAACATATAACCTTTGGCTGTTTTGAACTTATTATGTATCATTTTAAAAATAAACCGGAATTCAATCCCAACCTGAATAATTTAATATGAATCACATCTAAAGCACTCTGTGGTAAAAACAGCTACAGGCGAATTAAGTCCTGAAACCTCAAATTTAATATCTAAAACCATGTGCAGATTCACAGAAAGACTTATACAAAGCAAAATATGTAAATATTTCAGTTAAGATGCTACGAAAAAAGTAAACAAAGACAAGCAGAGAGAAAAACAATTTTAATGTAGATTATTTTCTTCCACATTCTGTTATCCAAGAATGATTTGTCGGACTAAGACTGAACATTTTAATGTCTTAATTGTTTTGGGAAAGTCTGTTTTTCAGAAAAGTTTCATTTCCTGTGAAATGTTCTTGTCTTGGAATCCTGCTTTGTTTCATTTGGGCTCGTTAACATGTTCATCCTTTGTTTTGTTTTTTCAGGCATGCGGCCGTTTATTCCAGACAGAGACGTCGGCGTGTTCGAGGAGTTCCTTGAAAGCATCGGGATCCGAGAAGGCGGAATTTTAACCGACAGCTTTGGACGTATTAAACGCAGCATGAGCAACACCTCAGCCACGGCCATGAGAGGGTACGTGGAAACGAACGTGAAAAGTTTATTTTCAATAATTCATTTCATGATTGATTCATCACACAAAAAGTTATCTATTTTAAGAGCTTATTTCTGTCTAGTTTGATGATTATAACAAATGAAAACACAAATTGTGGTTTCTCTATAACAAAAATTATCTTACATGAGACAAAAAAACATTTTTAATACTGAAACTGACCTAAACAACCCTAAAGAAGACTGTTGTGTTGACAGTCAGTCAGAATTATAAGCTTCAACAAAACATTGCTAAAACAGAGCTGTCCATCCATCCATCCATCCATCTTCTGCCGCTTATCCGGGGTCGGGTCGCGGGGGCAGCAGCTTAAGAAGGGAGGCCCAGACTTCCCTCTCCCCAGCCACTTCCTCCAGCTCCTCCGGGGGAATCCCGAGGCGTTCCCAAGCCAGCCGAGAGACATAGTCCCTCCAGCGTGTCCTGGGTCTTCCCCGGGGCCTCCTCCCGGTGGGACGTGCCCGAAACACCTCACCAGGGAGGCGTCCAGGAGGCATCCGGACCAGATGCCCGAGCCACCTCAACTGGCTCCTCTCGATGTGGAGGAGCAGCGGCTCTACTCTGAGTCCCTCCCGGATGACCGAGCTTCTCACCCTATCTCTAAGGGAGAGCCCAGCCACCCTACGGAGAAAACTCATTTCGGCCGCTTGTATTCGCGATCTCGTTCTTTCGGTCATTACCCAAAGCTCATGACCATAGATGAGGGTAGGAACGTAGATCGACCGGTAAATTGAGAGCTTCGCTTTTTGACTCAGCTCTCTCTTCACCACGACGGACCGGTACAGCGCCCGTTTCACGGCGGACGCTGCACCAATCCGCCTGTCGATCTCACGCTCCCTTCTTCCCTCATTCGTGAACAAGATCCCGAGATACTTGAACTCCTCCACTTGGGGCAGGACATCTCCCTCGACCCGGAGAAGGCACTCTACCCTTTTCCGACTCAAGACCATGGTCTCAGACTTGGAGACACTGATCCTCATCCCGGCCGCTTCACACTCGGCTGCGAACCGCTCCAGTGAGAGCTGCAGATCACGTCCCGATGAAGCCAACAGGACCACATCATCCGCAAAAAGCAGAGATGCAATCCTAAGGCCACCAAAACGGATCCCCTCAACACCCTGGCTGCACCTAGAAATTCTGTCCATAAAAGTAATGAACAGAATCGGTGACAAAGGGCAGCCCTGGCGGAGTCCAACCCTCACTGGGAACGAGCCCGACTTATTGCCGGCAATGCGGACCAGACTCTGACACCGGTCATACAGGGACCTGACAGCCCGTATCAAAGGGCCCGGTACCCCATACTCCCGGAGAACCCCCCACAGGGCACCCCGAGGGACACGGTCGAACGCCTTCTCCAAGTCCACAAAGCACATGTAGACTGGTTGGGCGAACTCCCATGCACCCTCCAGGACCCTGCTGAGGGTGTAGAGCTGGTCCAGTGTTCCACGACCCGGACGAAAACCACATTGCTCTTCCAAAATCCGAGATTCGACTATCCGACGGACCCTCCTCTCCAGTACCCCTGAATAGATCTTGCCAGGGAGGCTTAAGAGTGTGATCCCTCTATAGTTGGAGCACACTCTTCGATCCCCCTTTTTAAACAGGGGGACCACCACCCCAGTCTGCCAATCCAGGGGAACTGCCCCCGATGTCCATGCGATACTGCAGAGTCGCGTTAACCAACGCAACCCTACAACATCCAGAGCCTTGAGATACTCCGGGCGAATCTCATCCACCCCCGGGGCCCGGCCACCGAGGAGCTTTTTAACCACCTCGGCGACCTCGTCCCCAGAGATTGGAGAGCCCAACCCAAAGTCCTCAGGCTCAGCTTCCTCCATGGAAGGCATGTTGGTGGGATTGAGGAGGTCTTCGAAGTACTCCGCCCACCGACCCACAACGTCCCGAGTCGAAGTCAGCAGCACACCACCCCCACTGTAAACAGTGTTGGTGCTACACTGCTTCCCCCTCCTGAGACGCCGGATGGTGGACCAGAATCGCCTCGAAGCCATACGGAAGTCTTTCTCCATGGTCTCTCCGAACTCCTCCCACGCCCGAGTTTTTGCCTCAGCAACCACCTGAGCCGCACGCCGCTTCGCCCGCCGGTACCCATCAGCCGCTTCCGGAGTCCCACAGGCCAAAAAGGCCCGATAGGACTCCTTCTTCAGCCTGACAGCATCCCTCACCGAAGGTGTCCACCAACGGGTTCGAGGGTTGCCACCACGACAGGCACCGACAACCTTGCGACCACAGCTCCGATGAGCCGCCTCGACAATGGAGGCACGGAACATGGTCCACTCGGACTCAATGTCCCCCGCCTCCCCCGGGACGTGTTCGAAGCTCTGCCGGAGATGGGAGTTAAAGCTCCGTCTCACAGGGGACTCCGCCAGACGTTCCCAGCAGACCCTCACAACACGTTTGGGCCTGCCAGGTCTGACAGAGCTGTATTCAAACTTATTATAAAAGAAAATTGAGTGGAAAGAAAAAGTGTGATATTTGACTTAAATTCTGCTGGCCTGTTTTTTTTAGTTCAGATCCTGCATTTGGTTTGATTTAGTTCTTCTATCTATACAGAAACCTGTCAGCAAGATAACAGCTATTCCTCTCTCAGTAGGTACGACAATGGCTCTCTAGCAACAGGGTCTCAGGAATTTAACCGACGCATCACTGACATCACCCACGACATCCAGGCGCTGGGCTTCCAGGACACGCATGGAGACATCGAGGAGGAAGACTACTACCTCTGACGAAGGCAGAGAAGAAAAGACTTAAGAGAGACATTTCCCAACAGTTCTGTGTTTTCTAGTTCTGTGTTTTCATTCACCGTAAAAAGGAACCAAATTTTGTTTTTGCACAAACTTGATGAATAAAGCTGATCTTGATTCTAAGTTACAACAATTCTGTTTAGATCTGGAGGGAATATGTAAATTATTTTGAAGTAAAAGTGCTTCATGATAAACTAGAATCCTTTTGAAACATGCAAAAGAAACTAAATGAATTGAGGAAGAAGTACAGTGAAAACAAGAAAAAGCACACTATAGTTTTGGATAGTGTTGAAACCAGAGGAATAGCTTCACTTTGCTCGTTAATTTTCCTCTAGTTTCCCAGATCTAAAAGTCTCTGCATGCACAGTGGAAAATGTTAATGAACAACCATATGACATCAGACTTCAGATATATCAAGAGCTTTATCCAGAGAATTCAATGCATACAGGATGTCACATCAGCATACACCCAGATTATCAAGAAGTCCAACACATGACAAAACATAGAATTACCTGCAACGAGTTGAAAAGGAAAGACAAAAATGCATTATTGGGAACCGCTCACTCGGGCACAAAGTGGTTCAATCTTCTGCTGTAAAACAGACCTTTTTATAAGAATACGTATTCCCTTCATTTAAATATATGCATAAAAAGATGCGTCTTCCCCTTGCAGGGTTGCTCCAATGTTAATTTTATTACCTCCTGAGACCTCCTAAAAAACCCAAAAGCAAATATATGGAGAGAACAAGGGTCATCCTGAGCCAGAATCTCCCCGTACACATGGCATCCAGCCACCTCCTTTTTACATTCCAGACCAGGTCCGTAGGTTTTCTGCCTCAGTGATTCAACAAGAAACTGATTTCTATTTTACACAAACTGGCACAAAGTCTAATGCCAAATAATAACTATAAGTTTGGATCTAAAACTGCAGGGTTGTCTAGTTTTAGAAAAGCTCTTTAAAATACCTGAAATATTTTAGAAGTAAAATAGTTTCCTAATCCTATTATATTTCAGTAATATAAATTGCATGCAAATAGTATGGTTAAAAACTAACTAATTCAAAACATGCTGTTAATGGTTAAAGGAAATATCTTAATACATTTCATTATACTTGGAGAAGACTTTTCTTAAAGGTTTTAGTGTTTCACTGAACTCTTAAACCAACACCAAAGAATTTATTGATCCTGATAACAACAGATAAACTC
>VMRN01000137.1:765248-832460 GCA_010277015.1 Poeciliopsis turrubarensis | reverse complement strand
GCAATCACAGTTTCCTAAAAAAAGAAGCAATAGATGCTTGTATCACTTTTATTTTTATCTCAATATTCACACAAAATATTGTGACAAAACTTTTAAGTCCATTTCGTCCAGACTCAAATTCCTACTGTTAAACTTTATTCAGATGATTTAAAAAATTCCTTCATTTTTAATAATACTTGATACTTTTTAAGCAATTTTCTACATGGTAACTTTATTTTTTAACTCATCCAATGGCTGGTTTGTTGAGTTGTTCCGTATAGTCAAGTAATAATTAAGCCCAAGTCAAGTATTTGCTCAAGTTTGACCCTTTCCTCTCTCCGCTGTCGTCCAGATAGCTTGTCTTTTATCTGTCACAACCATTTTCTGACTTCCGCGTGTTGGGAAATGAAGCGTTTACCTCATGACTGGTTCACCAAGGCTCCATGATGAGCTCTGTAGTTGTTTAAGATGCTGTGCGTTTCTGTTCTCACCGGAATACAGAACGGAAAAACAGCAAGAGGAAATGAAGCCTCCAAGCACTGGTTTTATGCAGCTTTCAATTTCCTCATCCTCATACTGCGAACAGAGCCGAGCTGGAAGGCAGAGGCGGACGCGAGCGGCGCCGTTTTAGATCTGTTTAAACGGACCGGCCTCAACCGCTCGACTGTCTATAAATGACCTGGAGTTTTTTTTTTTGTTTGTTTTTTTTCCTCCCAAGGTGAATCATATCTATAAAATATGTTGCCTTTTCGCTGGATTTGCAGATGAATTAGCCTCACTGGTTATGAATTTCCATAAAGAGATTCCTTTTGTTTTTGTTGTTCAACTCGAGATGCGCTGATCCGTTTCAGGGCAATAAAGTCGAGAACAAACAGACCAAGAAACAGTTTCTACCCAACAGCTGAACACAGCATCTCCATCTGAAACCGGATCTTTGTTCATTTTATTTATTCTTCACATCCCAGCTGTTCTGTGTTACTTCGAGTTGCTAGTTTTTTGGGGTTTTTTTTACATTTTGCTGTGCTTTGTTTGTGCAGACTGACATTAAAAGAAATTAAATTTTGATATGATCTACTCATGAGTTACATGTTAACATAGGATCCCTTCTTTGATTAACGCCTGCACAATTCTTGCATCCATTGAACTTGTGAGTTTGTGGAAAGTTTCTGCTTGAATTTCTTTTCCGGTTGTCAAAAAAACCTTCCCAGAGTTGCTGTTTTGTGTGTTTTACATTATATTTTGAGTTCTTGCTTGCACTCTCTGACCATTTAAAATGTTTGTTGCAGTTCATTTTTACATGTTTGACCAAGGTAGTCAAACCTATTGCTTTTGTCAGCTAATTATTTAGTTTACATTTGTTGTTATACTCCTAACTGCACTGACTGAACAAATGAAAGTTGTGTTGTGAAGCCACTAAATTTGCAATAAATTCACTTCGGAAGTAAAGAAAGTGGATCAGTGTGTCCTTAGTTCCTGATCCATTAAATTCTGTTTCATTTAGTCCTGGTCACAAACTTTCTCGTAATAACCCTGTTTTTCCTTTTAAGCTTGGGAAAAAAAAGCCCCAGTTAAACGCAAACAAATAAATATAATTTTTTTTTTTTTTTTAATGCCTGCAGAGCACCAGCCTCCCTACATCATTGCGGTCCTCCCGCGGTACGTGGAGATACGGACCTTGGAGCCACGGCTGCTGGTGCAGAATGTGGAGCTGCAAAGGCCGCGCTTCATCACCTCAGCAGGGTGAGACGAACTTCACAGCCGTAAACCAAGACGAGATAATAAAAGTGGGGGGAAAAAAAACGATGTCGTCTACTTTGACATGGAAGACTGACCTTTTTTGTAACAATCTGTTTTCAAGTCAATGTTCTGGCTTTTATTTGTGTTTCTCCGCTATGGAAAATAAATTTTGTTTTGCGAGACTCTCATAATCGGTTTTAAATTAACCACATTTTAAGCACTACAATTTGGAGGCCGCAATTATTAGAAACGAAAAGGACTGAGTCAGTTTGTGTTTTTTCCCCCCTCTTCACCAATTTGTTGCCCCTTTCCACATGTTCACGTTACCATTTCATCCCGTATTACTCACGTTTTGTACCTGCAAGTTAAATTCTCTTGAATATCACCGTTCAAATGCAGAGTAATATCAAGATTCGTACGGAAAAAAGAACAAGAAGGCACTAAAACAAAGGACAAAATGATGTGCTCCCCCAAAACTAACAAAATAAAATGGTCAAAAGTAGATTTTGACAACCATTGGTCTGCAGTTTGTTTCCTTTTTTGTCATACAAAAGTGAGAACAGTTTTATTTTGAGTGCTTTTCTCATCTTTGCTGCTGATGTTCTGTGCTTGTAGCTAAAATGCTTTCCCGTCTCTCGCAGGCCAAACATCGTGTACGTCGCCAGCAATCACTTCGTGTGGCGCCTGGTGCCGGTGTCAATAGCCAGCCAGATCCAGCAGCTTCTCCAGGACAAGCAGTTCGAGCTCGCTCTTCAGCTGGCGGTAAGCATGAACTGAAGAGCTCACGTTTTATTCCCCTGAGAATTCAGCCTACCTGTGGAATATAAAATTACCCTGGAAAGCCAATTTTGATGAGGCGCAGCTATAAAAACCATTTCAGGAGGATTTCCTGAAGTGGCCTTCTTGCATGTCGGTGCTCCTTACACAACAAAATAACTAAAATTTTAGGACGGATCACACTTCCCGTACTTTATATCTCTTTTTTTGTTTGTTTGTTTGTTTGTTTCATTTTCAGAAAATGAAGGACGATTCAGATGGTGAAAAGAAGCAGCAGATGCATCACATCCAGAATCTTTACGCCTTCAATCTGTTTTGCCAGAAGAAGTTTGATGACTCCATGCAGGTGTTTGCGAAACTTGGTACAGGTACGACTTCCCTGGCACGAATGGGACACAGACGGGTCAAACCTATGCAACATCCTGCAGCTGTACTTTTATTTATGAAACAACCTTACCCGACCAAATTACAACAGCTTATATATTTAAATGATAAAATGGGAAATAAAAAAAAGTTTGACAAAAATAATATTAAAAAAATATATAAATTGTCAGTAAAATATCAAGAAAATAATAGAAACCAAGACATACTCATGCTTGCAGCAATTTCCCAAATTGCTGCAACCAATTAAGTTCTCTGTCTTTTCCCTTTATTTTTTGTTTACTTGGAAATTTTGAAAGGATTGTTTTTAATTTTTGCTGAATCAATTCTTGATGCAAATTTGTCATTATTGTCATTTGTAATTATTTTGTCACTGTTTCATATCTCCTATTGAAACAGTATTTTATATGTAAGCGTCACATAGCCTCTGTAAAAGTTGAACTAAAACACAAAAAAAAAAAACGCTCTAAATGGCTGATGATACAGGATTCTTGCCGCCATCTTTTTTTTCCTATTGCGTTAATGTGCTGTTCATGCTTTCCAACACTTATTAAAGTCTTGTCATTTTACATATTTGTTCGGGGGCCGGCAGATCCCACGCATGTGATCGGACTTTACCCGGACCTGCTCCCGTCAGACTACCGCAAACAGCTGCATTACCCCAACCCTCTGCCCAGCTTGTCTGGGGCCGAACTGGAGAAAGCTCATCTGGCTCTTATTGATTACCTCACCCAGGTGTGTGTTTCGAAAAGACACTAAATATAATACTCTGCCTATGTGGAAATCCTTAAACATTGGGATAACATATTTCGCGGTGAAACTCTTTTGTTTGTGTGGTTCTCACAGAAACGCAGCCATCTTGTCAAACAGCTGAATGACACCAGCCCGTCGACAACGTCTCCGCTCATGGAGGGAACGCCGACTATTAAGAGCCGCAAAAAACTCCTGCAGATCATCGACACCACGCTGCTCAAATGTTACCTGCACGTAAGACCAAAGTGACATTTTGTCAATTACTCGCTCACGTCTGGTTGTTTATTCCACAGGGTTTTGGAAAACTCTTCACACGCTTTTGAATGATTTCACGTTTTGTCACATTATGACCACAAGCTTCAGCGTACGGTTTGTACGTTTATATTAACAAATAAAAGTATAAAAAGCGTAGCGTTCATTTGCAACAATCGTCAATCGCTGCTGATTTTATTAGATTTTTTTTGGAGATGTCCTGATCAGCTTTATATCTACTGACAGAGATTTGTTTCTTTTCTTCTTTGTGAAATATCTTAAAGTCAGTCAGAACAAATGGAGATACCTTTTTTTTCAAGCTTGGTTACAGATTCTGTCTTGTGTTCAGGTCTGGACTTTGACTGGGTCATTAATCTTTAACTCTGGCTGATTGTTAAGGGTTGCTTTACTGATAGAAGATGCACATTCACTCCAGCCCCCTCAAAACGAATGTACCCCCACACCATGATGCTGCCGTCACCATGTTTCACTACAGTTATGTGTTCAGTGTCAATTTTTGTTCATTCAGATGCAGCTTCTAATTTTATTATTACTAAGTAATGCTGATTTTAACGTCCACTGATAATCTACCTGAAAACTACTTATTGAAATCTCGACATAGAGATAAGAAAACCTTATGCACAACGAAACACAACCTCACTTTTAGATGTGCTATGAAATTGGAAGATGCATCCTGAGAACGACAACAAAACAACTTTTTTGTGTTTTTGATCGTTTAACTGTTACGTATCTGATGAGGCAGAGGTCGTACCGGTGTCCTGTATTGGGAGTGGTGGTTTTTAAACGCCTTTTTTTTTTATATGCTTTTTTTTTTTTTTTTTTTTTTGTTCGTCTGTCCCTTGCAGACCAACGTGGCCCTCGTCTCTCCCCTCCTTCGCCTGGAGAACAACCACTGCCACATTGAGGAGAGCGAGTACGTTCTGAAGAAGTCTCAGAAGTACAGCGAGCTCATCATTCTCTACGAAAAGAAGGGCTTGCACCAAAAAGGTAGGCAGCTGTCGATGGATACACCTCTACAGGTTGATAAAGAGATGAGCCTCCTTGCCCCGAATGGTTGTTTCTAGTTGGCACTGGGAGAAGGAAGAGGAGCTCAACGTTTTCACAGATTAACTGAACCACATCGTACGGTCACAACATGGTGACAGTTTCAACAAATGCATTGAAAACACTTTCTATGGAAAATTACATAATGCAGCTTTAACAAGTCTAGCCCAGAACAATCTGGTTCTGGTTGAGAGCGAACAGGCACTTGTCAGAAAAAATACTGAAACGCTTGACTGATTGCCATCACTGCAAAAACACAAATTTTGACCAAGTATTTTTGGTCTGCTTTCGAGAGAAAATATGCTGATACACTTGAAATGAAGCAAAACTAGCTTAAAAGTACATTTTCAGCAGGATGAAAGAGTTGATGAAGACGTTCTTGTTCCATTGGCAGATTATTTAACTTATGACAAAACGATTTTCCTGTTGTAAGGGGAAAAAAACGGCAATAGAACAAGCTTTTTTTTAAATATTTTTGATCAATACTAGAACAATTATTTACTAAAAAAAAGCTCTTACATCTTGCTGAAAAGTTACTTATGAGTCAGTTTTGTCTCATTTCAAGTATACAAAACTTGATATTTGCAAGTAAGATATTCCCACAATGAACTAGACAAAAAAAATACTTTGCAAAATTGTTTTGCTTTTGCAGTAATAAAATGCTTTATTACTGACTGTCTAGAAAGAACAAAGATAGAACAATGACTACCGCTCTATTGGATTCCCTTGGCTGATTAAAGTCCACCTCTTTGATAAGTGTGCAGATCGAAATCACCATTTATGATTTACGCATTTAAAACATCGACTTTTTACGGTCCTCGTCTTGCCTCGCCTTTGTTTAACCAAGGACATAAAATGTTTTATTCAAATGTGAAAGTTGCCATGAGTCAGCTGAAACATAGCCGTCGTTACAGTCTGAGCTGTTTTGTGTTCAGCTTGACAGCGGAGAGCTGAACAAGTGATCCGCTTCATCATCTGCTTTTTTTTTTCCTTTGAAACTCGGGTTTTAAATTAGCGGTTTAAATGTCAGCCCGCTGCGTGTTTGTCAGCTGCCGTCTCATTTGGCTCCAGCTCCGATCATTTCTTCAAGTATCAGCTCAGAGTTGCACAATGCAGCCATTATAAGCCCAGTTGGTCCATTACGGATGGAGAACATCGCCAGGCACTGGGTTAGCTGCTCGTAACAAAGCCGAATCCTTTGGGGTTTGGGAATCAGCTCTGTGAGGCTCCGCGGCCAGAGCAGCTTTCCTCCTTAAATCACAGCGGTTTGCTCTTTGTGGTTTCGGCCCGTTCTGGACGCTGCGGGCGCAGCTGGTCCTAATTGGCCTGCCTTGATTTATGCCTGTGATGTCACACTGCTCAAGTTTACCTCTGAATTAAAAGCAGCTGTTTGTAGCCACCAGCTAACGCTGTGGATGTGCTGGATTATATGTCACAAACACGGCATCCTGCTGTGCCGTATAAACCCACTAATCGCGCGTTCCCTCCCGCTGTCCTGTCACCCGCCGCCATGTTGTTGTTCTCACTTTGTTTGCTCTGTTTCAGCCTTGCAGGTCCTGCTGGACCAATCCACCAAGGCCAACTCTCCTCTGAAAGGTCATGAGCGAACCGTCCAGTACCTCCAACGACTGGGTGAGACTCAGCCGGGCTGACTGGCTTAAAGGATTTGTACTTCTTGAACTTTTCCAAGTGTTTTTCATGCTGCTTCTGCAATCTTGGGCGTGTTTTATTGGGATTTTATGTGATGGACATGAAGTATGGCGATACCAAGAAGTGGAAGAGAAATAAAATCCACATCCAGATATTTCAGCCCATTTTTCTTTGAACAGATGAACCTCAGTCTGACGGAGGGTGGACATGAATTTTCAAGTGGATTTAGGTTTTGTGAAAATGAATCTCTTCCCCACCAGGGTGGGTTTTTTTTCCAGGGGTTTTTGTTTTGTTTTTGGGGTCAAAACGTTTCCTTCTGGCCCGCATGTTGATTCTGTAGTTCTTACAATTTTCTTTTTCTTTTTTTTTTTTTATGACAATGGTTGTTTCTTGCCACACTTTCATAAAAGCCAGATTTGTGTGGTGAAACTAATTGTTCCTATTTGCTGATTCTTACTAATTAGGTCACTTCAGAACACAATCGGTTGCTCCACTAATTTATTTGTTATACATGTGTAATAAAAGTAAGATTATGTGGGTGAATAAATAGCAGGAATATTGATACATTTCACTTCCTTGAATGTGTAAAGCAAATGTTTTGACATTATGCTTCATGCTGCAAGTAATTTTGTACATATTAAAAAAAATTAACTAAACAAAATTCAACTGTTTGTAATTCCACACCTTGTGAACTTTTCTCACTCACAGGATCAGAGAATCTGGGGATAATCTTGGAGTTTTCTCCCTGGGTGCTTAAGATCTGTCCTGAGGACGGCCTGAAAGTGAGCAAACAAGTCGACAGGAAATTCAAGTTACTTAAATATCTTGTTTGTTGTTGTTGTTTTCTTTTTTGTTTTAATATTGGCTTGTTTTGAAACTGTCTCCTCCTCTTTAGATCTTCACTGAAGATCTGCCCGAGGTGGAGACTTTGCCCAGAGACAAAGTGCTGCAGTTCCTGAAGGAAGGCTTCGTGGAGCTGGCCGTCCCGTATTTGGAGCACATCATTTACGTGTGGGACGAGAAGGGCCCCGAGTTTCACAATGTGCTTATTCAGCTGTATCTGAGCAGGGTTCAAGGCCTGATGAAGCAGTACCTCAACTCCCTGCCAGAAGGTTTGTTGGGGGGGGCGTGGGTTTGTTTTTGCAATTTTACTTTCAACCAAAGATGGTGTCATTCTTTTTAATGGTGGGATGACACGAACAGACATTCAAAGTTGAGGTACTCGTCCTGTCATTTAAGCATTGATAAATGGAAAGTCTGTACATTTAGAGAGCAAGTTTCCTCTTTAACACAGTAAAATGTTCCTATATGCATGATTGCCCTCTAGTGTTAGAAAAGAGATTAAAAGTAGCAGATTAAACAAACTGCTGGCAGTAAGCAGTTCATTGCTTTGTCTCCATCAATCAAGCCATAACGTGAGACACGGCTTTTCTTTCAGGGATTATCGTGACTAGAATGGGTCAGCAAATACGCATTTTAAGTTTTTACAGACAGTCTGTGTTGACGTCAGGAACCTTCATGTGTTGCTCAATGCATAACTGCACTGTAAATAACACATTTGCTATGTTTACTTGATCAAAAACGCCATAATCAGCAGATATTCAATAAAACAACAACAAAAAAAGGGAGTTTATGGTAATTTAAAATTCTTGACGTCTGATTCTTTTTTTTTTCAATGTCCATCGTCTCGCTCACTGTGCTAATGAGATTGGTTTTGTTGCGTGTAGGGGTTTCTGCCGTTCCTGCCGGCCAGGAGCAAGGTGAACTGGGAGAGTTCAGGAACAAGCTGCTGACTTTTCTAGATATTTCCACCAGCTATGAACCTGCCAGACTCATCAGCGACTTCCCATTTGATGGTAGGAAATGTTCCCCGAAGCTCTGCCGCTTCTGAAAACGTGTTAATTCATTTCAAAGCCTTTTTTTTTTTTTTTTTTACACATATAAAAACAGAAGTTATATAAGATTACATATTGAACAGCAGTAAAGTATCAAATGTTTCCCATTATTTCTGCTCGAAGTAACTTGGAAAAATGTAGCGCTGCAGCCCGCCGGTCTTCGGCTGCCTCGCTGACCTTGTTCTCCTTGTTTTGCGTCTCGAAGGGCTGCTGGAGGAACGGGCCCTGCTCCTGGGTCGCATGGGTAAACATGAGCAGGCGCTTTTCATATACGTTCACGTTCTGAACGACACCCGCATGGCCGAAGAGTGAGTACCTGTGCAAACACCGCCTCGCCTCACCTCAAACAGCAGCAGCCTTCTGAGCGCTCGCTGGAATTAAGATGAGCAAATATCTTCTGATTCTGAATCACTTTGTTGCCAAAAGTCATATTTTAAAGGGGATTTCTTTCTGTGAATTAGAAGAGCAGATGACTCATTTGAACTGTTGTAACGATGAGCATTTTCTTGTCTCTTTGAGTCCTTGACGATGATTTTCTCTTCTTTGGTCGTGTAGATACTGCCACCGGCATTATAACAGTTCTGTGGAAGGAAATAAAGATGTAAGTACTTTTGTTTTTTCTCTTGTTTCTATCACATTCTGCAATAAACGCCAGCAGAGAAACTACAGCACATCTTTCGAAACAGGAGAAATCTAGTAAATAAACGAAAGCTCAAAGAATTACATTTATAACTTGGCTGTTGGTGTTCAGTTCAACTGTAAGGGAAGTTGGAGGAGAGATGGTGAGTCAGGGAGTGAAGGAAATTAGAGAGGAGGAAGACAGTGGTGAGGTGTGGTGTGGGAGTCACAGATGGGTTTGAAGTGCATCAGGGATCTGCTCTGAGACCCTGGAAAAATCAGGCTGGTCGTAATGTTTGCAGATGACATTGCAAACATAACTTCTGATGAAGTTCTAACTTGCTGATGATGATTTTAGCTGACTTTTTAAAATATCTTTTTATAAAAATAAAAGTTCACATTTTTGTCTCGTCTTCCTGGTTGTTATGTATTCATTACATGAAGCAGAAACGACATCACTCAGCATGTTTTAAAGAGAGTAGTCTGTAAAGTCTAACAAAACCAGTCCAATATTTTCAGATGAAGCACCCTCTATGACAAACACAGGCTGAAAACGATAAAGCAGAGCAACTCCGCCTTCCTGTTATCTTCTGAAAGTCCTCTCACTTTCTCTGTCCCGTTTGCTGCTCGAATGATCTAAAAGTAAAGCTCTGTCTCAGTCTCTGCCTCCGTAGCTCGTTTATTCTGATTGAATTTAGCTGGAACAAGACAGAGCTCGAATGTCGGGAAGATTGAAGTGCTGTGACTCTGCCTCGCAGGTTTATCTGTCTCTGCTGCGGATGTACCTGTCCCCCCCTGACGCCCACTGCCTGGGGCCCATTAAGATGGAGCTCACTGAGCCTCAGGCCAACCTGCAGGCAGCTCTGCATGTCCTGGAGCTGCACCACAGCAAGCTCAACACCACTAAGGTAATCACTTCTTGTACATTTTGCACTTTTCTAGTTTGCACTTCAGTTCAGAACTTTTGCCATAAATAAAAGATGGAGGCTTGAGGAACAAACTTGAGTTACAGCCTTGGTTTTTTTGGGGTTTTTTTTGCTCTAATTCTTCAGAAGAAGGTGTACATGCAGCTTCGACTCTAATTTATCCAGAATTTCACTCAGTAATATGTCTTTTCAATCATTAAGACCCCACGGATTAGGAAGACAACCTATGCACTGCAAAAACACCACAACTTATAAGGTTTTTTTGGGTGAAGTTGTAAACATCTTGGTTCACTTGAAATGAGACTAAACTAGCTTACTAGCTACCTTTTCAGTTAGCTAGCTTCTTTTAAAGTCAAAGTTATTCACTTAAAACAAGCTATCTTGCTGAAAAGTTAGCTAGTAATTAGTTTTGTCTCATTTCTAGTGTACCAAGATATTTGCACTAGAAACTCGACCAAAAATACTTGGCGAGATTCTCAGCGCGTCTCTTTTTTTCCATATCACGTTTTGAATCGTTGACCTGTTTTTTTTTTTTGTTTGTTTTTTTTGTTTTTTTTTTTAAACCCGTATTTTTTGCTGCCTCCGTTTCTCCAGGCTATCAATCTGCTCCCAGCAAACACTCAGATCCGGGAGATTAAGGTCTTCCTGGAGAGCGTCCTGGAGGAGAAGGCCCAAATGAAACGCTGCAACCAGGTGTTGAAGAGTCTGCTGCAGGCCGAGTTCCTCAGGGTGAGATCTGGGAAACGTCTTTATAGCAGACCCGACTGATAGTGGGATGCCTAAGTGGAGAGATTTTGTTCAGGCTTATTCCTGGGGGCCTTTTTTAGAGCAGAATCTGATACTCTGTTAAAGAAAATTCTAAAGGGATTGGACATTTACACAATACTTGAAAACTTTCTGGTGTAGATCATTCAGGGGATTCTTCATCATGCTGAAACATCGCTGTTGCTTGGGATGATGTCATCTGATGGATGGTTCTTTTTTCCTCTTTTTTTTTTTTTTTTTTTGTCTTGCTGATAGATGTTCGGGGAAAAGATGTTAAAGCTGATTTTGTGTCTGTTCTCAGGTGCAGGAAGAACGAATCTTCCACCAGCAGGTTAAATGCGTCATAACAGAAGAAAAAACCTGCAGAGTCTGTAAGAAGAAGATAGGAAACAGGTAACATGACCTCGTATAAGGGATGACTCAAAACGTGAAATGAATAGGAGAAAATAATTACTATGTTTTATGAGTTGAACTTTTTCAAATCTACTGTTTTCTAATCTGATTAAATGGGATAGAGTGCCTTGCATGAGCCTCGAAAGTTTTCACATTGTGTTGCATTACAACAGATTTCAAACTGAGGGCCTTGGGGCCAAACTTGGCCCGCCAGCACTTTTTATGTGACCCTCTTGACTCTAGTGGGGCACAAGCACTGGGACCCATTCTTAAATATTATTTCATTACGCAGTTTTTCACAAAATTGAGTTTTGTGTTTGTAATATTAGAAAATAAGGTAAAGATCAAGGGCTCTGAATTCCCTCCAGGATGTTGCGATGTTTTGTTCTTTTTTTTTCTTTTTTTTTTTTTTTGCGGCCTGAAGTTACTGATCTTGTGGCAGCTTTTTGGAATGCATGATGAAAGAATGTCAGATTTGTGGGAATGTCAGATGAAAGAAAGGTCGTCTTATTCTATGTGTCACGCCGGGCAATTTAAAAAAACACAGACAGTTTCATCAATCGATAAAATCCCTCCTGAATTCCCCAGAAATCATGTTAGAAGCGACCATGTTGGTCAGATTTGTGTAAAAATTGCAATGACCTGTGAAAATTTCAAGTCTGTGGAAAAATTGCGAATGATGAGTGAATTTGAATTGAAGGTGGCCTATTATGCTTCCTTGAACTGGTCTATTCAAAATATGCTCATTACGTTTTAGATTTCTTTTTTGCACAAAATAATTCTTAAATGGTGAGATTTTCTTCTGCTCCTTTTAGAATGAGATGTTTTGAGGTCTGTTTACAGAAACAGACGTGCAATTATACAACCGTACATCTTTGAAAAGCAAAGGTGGAGCCGTCCGTACAATTAACAAGAACGCATCAAGTGGTTTCTAAATATTTAGTCAGCAGCAAAATACCCGTTTTTCTCCCAGCAGCCATTGTGCTACTGCCAAAAACGACTGGGTGTTTTTTGTTTTTTTTTGTTTTTGTTTTTTTCTTCAGTTTGTTTTTAAGTTTGCTCTTAAGAGGAGTAGAAACCCGGATGGAAGTAGAAAACAATGTGCATAATGCGTTCCCTTTAATAGTTCTAATAGTCGCAACTTCCTGGAGGAGTAGAGCCAACTTTTACTAAGCACAGTAGTATTCCTTTCAGGTTACATTCATAGTTTTTGTAGTTTTAGTGACGCTTGGAATGGAAGGATAATAATAAATCCTCTGGTTGTCTTTCAGTGCGTTTGCCAGGTATCCCAACGGCGTGGTGGTTCACTATTTCTGCTGCAAAGATCGCAGCGTGTGTCCCACTGAGCAGTAAAATCCTCTTCTCACGCTGACGAACCCCCCCCCCCCCCACCCCCCACACACACCACACACACACCCACACACACCCTCCACCTCCCTGCTGCGGGGCTTCGCCGCTCGGCCATGTTGGAATTGGAAATATGTTTGAAGGACTGCAGCGTTGGTTTATTATGCCCTTCTGCTGCCACAGAGCAGAACAGGAGCATTGCTGAAGTTTTCCCCCCCCTCTCAGCACGCGTGAAGAAACAGGAAAACGTCCTGAGACGCTCAACGGGGAACGGAGAGATGAAGAATGAGAGAGAGAGTAAGAAAGATCGGTCGATCGAGACAATCCAGAAGCAGGTGCCACTGTGACCACATAAAGGATTTGCTGCCTACAGGCACAGCGCCCTGGAAGACTATTGACAGCTGGGATTGCAGAAGTAAGCGCGCCATCTCTGATTACTACAGCTTATTATTAGTTTTTCATTGTTTCTGTTTGGCTTTCACGTTCCCTCCACTACTGTAACTCATCGTGGGCCTCAAACACGCCTCGATATGCCATACTGAGCGCTACAGTACTGTTAAATGCCTTCTGTGACTCTGAAGATTGTACAACAAAGTGAGATGTCACTCATAACGTTTCGTTGTGAATATAACGGACGATAGTGTTTTCTATTGAATAGTGTCCATTTAATATTATTCATAGGTCAATCCTCAGTTCTTACCCAACGACATCCACTGTTATGTTTCAACATTTGTGTTTTTTGTGGCTTACAAGGTGCATTAATCAAAATCCAAATGTTTATACGGTAACACTTTATTTGAAGGGGTGAGCATAAGGCCGACAGGACACGGTTATGAACATGAAGGAATATTTATGACTGTTGTCATAAAGTGCCATTTGGTAAATAATGACATTTTTAATGCAAGTTTGCATTAAAAGTACATTAAAAGTGTCAACTTGGAATTATTTGGTAAATAATTACATTTATATGCAGAATTGCATTGATACTTGCATTAAAAGTCAATTAAAAGTGTAAACTTTGTCTTAAAAGTCTCATTATTTACCAAATGACGCTTCATGACTCCAGTCATAAACGTTCATGACAGCTGTTATGTTTATTACAGTGTTATATCAGTCTTATGATTGACATGACACAATGAAGTGTTACCGTCTATTCCTGCTCCTGCAATATGAATAATCGCCGTCTTTTTCTCATTAATTGCCATCTGTTACAGTGAATGCGACATATTTAGGTCTGGACTGTTTCTACAAAACAAACCTTCACTAACCCCAGTGGTTGTTAATCGGGTTTCAAACTGTAGCAGTATTCACTCCAAACTTCTTTCGCTGTCGCAAGCGTCGACTCTTCTTTCAAAAGGTCCCCGTCGCTCCGATCGAAAGTGAACGACCCGCACTTTAAGTCTTTTTTGATTCTGCTTTTGCAACACTGGGATGATGCTAAACTTTAAAGAGGAGTGGCGGATGTCTGCATTTTGAAGGCGACGTTGTTCTGGAAACGTGTCTGCTGACTGTTTCTTCAGTGAGCAGCGCGGGAAGCAGAACAGTTTTCTTTACTGAAAAATAAAAAGCATGCAAATGGATGTTTTTTTTGTTTTTTTGTTGTTTTTTTTTCCGGGTTTTTTTTTTTTTTTTTTTTCTCTCTCTTTAGGGGAATGTGTATGAAATATGTTTTGTTGGCATGAAAATCAATACTTTCAACTTCTGGTGATGCATTTGAATTGTTTCATTTGTCGGGTAGGTCTCAACTTCAGTTACAACTTCAGTAACATTGAAAAATAGGAGCCGAGTACTTCAATTTAAATTTCTGCTAATTTTTTATTTTTTTTTTTTTCAAACCACACAAATTGAAAAGGTGACTTTTTCACTTTTCCTGGCATAATTCTGACAGAATATTTGACGTTTCTTCATTTAAATTTGCTGTTCCCATGGCGACAACCCCCACTTTTATTCGTAGTCCATCAACTTTCGTTCTTTTTGTCCAATCCAGACCAAATTTGGAGCTTATTTTATTTGCACGTTGCACCACTTTTGACGGTGGAAACCGAGACTGCTCATCGTTCCGATAATGAAAATGTGGACAAAACCTAGAAATATTAAGCTTCTGTAATGAGTCGGACATCAACCCTATTAAAGAATGAGGCCGGTGCCGAGAAGTCGGGTCTGCGAACCGACCGACACAAATGAGCTTTTTTAATCAGTCGTGAAATATTCACAGAATCAGCCTGTCCACAGCTACAACATTACTGTGACTGCGTGTTTGTATTTGAGCTTTTTTGCCATCATTTTGAACAAGTCCAAAAAGACACACAAAAAAAAATTGATTTCTAATTATTTCTGTGCTCTGCGTTTATGGCCTGTTGTGCTTTTAATAAAGTCACCAAGGCAACAAACTGTTCATGTGGCACAACTTTAGCAAATTCTGTTATAATGAATATAATGACATGTTGGGCTTAAACGCAAAGTAACATTTTCTTGATTTATTGGAGGTTCCTGACGGATTTTTGGACTCAGGCCTTTTCGCCTGTTCCTTTGGTCTGCTCTCCACAAATTCAGTGGGTGCGAATCCTTTCGCAATCCCCTCTACTTTATGTGATCCTTCCTCATCGCGACGAGAGGAGAGCCGTTTCTGCCTCGTCTTTTCTTCCTTCCCAGCATTTCTCTTCACCATCCCCGGGGCTCTTGCGTCCCACAAACTAACTCCCTTCCACTGGGGCGAGACGGCCGAGGCAACAAAATCACAGCAGTCCGACTGCTCGGCAAGGCAGCACAACCCAACGAAACGCCCCCGCCGCTTTCTCCGTCTGGGTCTCTCCGGAGGGCCCGAATGACTCTTTCATCTGGGGAGGGAGGCACGGTGAAGCCTGAGAACAGCCAGAGCGAGCTCTGTGTGCTTGGCTCTTATGTCTGGAGCTAAAACCGAGTTGCAGCATTATTGCGAGAGGGTCTCGGGAGGCTTTTAAAAAAAAAAAAGCAATGTTCGCTGGACTAGGAGAAACACTGAATAATTCACCTCTCCTCCAGGTTTGTGGAGTTCTCACTGTGTTTTCTTTTCTTCTTCTGCTTCTTTTTTTTTTTTTTTTTTTTTTACCGCGCTCAGATGCTGTCATGTCTTGGAAGAGTGGGCCGATGTAGAAATGGAAAAGATCTTCCAACTGGAAGCTGCCCAACCACTTGGAGTTTGCCCACATTAAGCCTGGCAACTTCTGCTCTACGGTCTGCACCAGAACGAAACAGAAAACCCCTGATCACGATGGACTGATAGATCCACATAGATAGACTGAGCTGCTAAGATAGATCTAGACAGACAGATCCAGATACATGGTTCTGCACACACGGCTTGTTCTGGATAGCTAATTTTATTTTTGGTCTTGGTTGATAGATCTAGACAGAGAGTTTTAGATGGATCCATTGCTGTTGTGACTGCTGTTGCTCTGTAGGCAGGCCGCCGTTACGCTGGCGCTGTAGATATGTGTTTATTTAAGGCTCAGCAGAGGGAAGTAATGAGGTGGAGGTGGAAATGTAGGTTGGTGAGGCTCAGAAAGGCCCGTAATTCAGTTAGAAAACCTAAACGGTAGCTCAGAAATGCCGTGGAAGGATCTTAACCTCACCAGCCGTTTTGAACTCTTTAAAACTGCAATTCTAATTCAAGCCATATTTCATGCATTATAATCCAACTCTATGCGAGTGCAAACCCTTCACCATAATGGGCTCTGATGTGAGCTGGGCTTTAGGTTTCTGCTGCTCTCTGGTGAAACGGCAACAGGTCAGAACAAATCAGCTGTCATGAAGTGGATGGTAATAAACAGAAAGCCAGGCTGGGTAAAAACTGAAGGGCCTTCAGGTCACAGATCTATTACAACCCTTAAAATGTTCATGTTTCACGCAGACTTTAGCAAGGGCCATTAAACGGTAAATGGGCTGAACCGGACAGCCCCTCTGTCGCCCCGCCATCCTCTCCAGACATGCTGCAGCAAAGCGCCGTGATGTACAGTTGTTGGCAGATGTCTGCGTCTAAATCCCTGAGGTGTAATTAGAGGAAGATTTAAAGCGTTCAATTATTTGAATACTATTTATCCTCCTGGGAAACGTCTGTATGTGCTCTGCCTTTTCCCATTTGTGCTGGTGACGCCATCGTCCGACTGATTCCCCACCAGATCCAGCCCAAGGCGCTGGTGAACTAAACCTACAGGCCAGCAGGGGGCCGTCAAGACTCCCCACACTAACTAAGATAACCGTTTAGCTGAACACTTACGAATTACGAACCTGCGTTTCAATTTGTGAAAAGATTTCCGAACTTAAACTTAAAAAACTAGGATATTTCTGATATTTCAAAGGCTACAATTTGTAGGGGGGAGGCTCCTGATCACTTTCGTTCCTAAAGTGATCAGGAACAAAAATGACTGCTTTCGAAGATTGCAAAGGCAAAACACTTTTGGCGAGAAATTGCAGAAGTCCTCCGAGATTCAGGAGGTACGTTTAGGAGGTGGACATCTGGATACTGTCTCACGAATGTAGAAATCTTGGGCATCGGACAAATTCCACATTTCTCTTGTAAATGTGTGAAAATGGGGTCGATGCGCTCCTCAATGACCACATTTATTTTTTTTCCCTCATCGACCACAGCTTCAACAAATGCACATGGCACTTTTCCATTCTCGATTTGGAGAACCGTTTTTAAAAACCGTTTCCGGCATCGTTTTCCTTCCCGGCTCACGGTTACGCTCAATTTTGTGCTCCTCTATTTAAAATCCCATCAAAACACAGTGATGTTCGTGGTTGTAGAAACCTGGACAAAAAAAAAAAAAAAAAAGAAAGAAAGAAAGGAATGAAAAAGGTAAGAACTGAACATCGTAAAGAAAGATAACATAACGAGAGAGATTAAAATTGTCACGCAGGCGACAAAAAAAGAACCGTGTTAATTCAAAATCCTGCCGTGTTTCATATTTGCCATACGTATTCCTGTGTGTGCATGGGATGCGTCCTCTCTTGTCTCTGCGGTTCCTGTTGCAGCGAGGCGTGTTGTTGCTCTAGGTCGGCCCTGCTGGCTGCTCTCCAGCAGGATGTGATGGCCTTTCTGTCAGCAGTTATCTTGTGTAACAAAGCAACAGTCTGCCACACACACCTTGTGTACTTTCCGCCTGAATGGAGCTCCATATCCTGGAGCTCCACCCATCTGCTTGGAATCACTTCAGGGAAGCAGGAGATGAAGGATTGCATCATCATCACCACCACGTGGGAAACCGCTGTGTGACCGAATGACGGGGGGAAAAATGCAAATATTTGAGCATAGCTGGGATGATGGCTAATTAATGGGTATATTATATTTCGTCAGGAATTATGTGAGCGATCGATGTAAAAAAAAAAAAAAAGGTGGTTATGGAAAATGATGAGGTGGGACTAGATTTAAAAAAAACATTAAGCAGGTTAGTTGAATTTTTATTCAACTATATATGGACAAAAGAGCAACATTTTCAATTCAAAATTATGAAATAAAAAGACGTTTATAAGCTCAACAAATATGTTGTGTGGTTTTAAAATCTGTTTATTGTGTTGCAACAGATTTATATTGGGTCATCAGATTGGTGCGGAGTGTTGCCCGCCTGCTCTTAGCGTTTCAGGAACGTTAGCACTGCTGCTACATGTTTAGCATTGAGATGCCCTGTTAAACCCAGACAGGCGAACTCCTTTCAGCGTAACTTGAACACAGCAGTAGTCTTTTCCGGCGTCCCAGGAGACGATGTTTTGTGCCTAAATCCATCCATCCATTTTCTTAAACAGAAGAAAATGGATGGATGGATCTTAACTGACCTAAAACAGGAAACCTTTATCAATATAATGATTATTATTAGATGCAAGAGTAAAAGTGATCATTTTTTTTCCCCCCTTCCAGCTGGGGTGCACGCATTGAAGAACGTTCTTGCTGTTTGTTGTTGTTGACTCGTGAGCGTCTTGTTTTTGTTAGCAGGGTGGATGTGAGTCAAGCTCTGCCTCATTACCTTCACGCTGGGCCCAGAGGCTCTGATGAATTCCTCGCAGTCAGTATCTTGCACAGCAGACTCTCACAACACGTACAAGACTAAACTTGCACGCATCAAAGGCTGAGGATTATCGGCTCCTGCAAGATGGAGGATAAACTTTCCCCGATCATCACTCTGGTATTCCGCTGAGTCCCGCGACAGTGAGTGTGTCTGGGATTTCTGTGGGTGCCTTTGCTTCACGACCTAACCGTCGCGACGAGATTCGAAATGTGGGGTGTTGTTCTTCCCTGAACAGCCGGATCCAGACGAAGCCTTGGGGAGAAAACTCTGCCGGTATAAATTAACACTTTGTAGAATCACCTTTCACCGCTCCAGGTCTTTGGAGATGTGCTTCTACCAACTTTTCACATCTGCAGAACAAAAGATTGCTTTTTACACGCGTCATCCTCACTCTATATTTGATTTGCTTTGGTTTCGTCTGCGCCTTCTTGCCCAGGAAACGCACAGAGCTCGTGAAAATATTGAACAGCTTCAGATTTCTTCTGCATTTTTCAAGCAAAATCCAGTCATTTCTTCTTTCTGCAAGATCTGCCAGTTGCTGTGCAACACTTTTCCCTTCAACCCACTTAAAGACGGAGGTCGGGGGGGGGGGGTTACGGTCAAAGCAGAAGGCCGCCGTCTTGTGACGATCTCTGCTCGAGTGTACGCAGCAGAGCGCTCACACACCCACCTACACACAGATATCTGCAACGCGTTTAAACATCCCTGTGTTGAAGACTGGATGCTCTTTTTGGGTGTTTCTGGCCAAAGATTGAGGTTTGCACTTTTTTGCGTCAGTGTACAAGGAATATTTGCACAAGTAACGAGTAATCTAACGCGTTGCTATTTCAAATCCAGCAGTGAGACTACAGTTACTTATCGAAAGCACTTTGCGTTACTGTTTTCTTGGAATTTAACTTTATTTCCACTACGTTGTCGAGTGACAAACGTTTCTATGCAACAGAATCAGCAGCGACAGAAATGTGAACAACGGAGGGATGAGGGAGATGCGCATTTTGTTGGTGGGGAAAAACAGGAACTATTTTGAGTTTCTGTCGCCAAGTCCGATTATTACCAGCGGCTTTGAGCATCTGTTTTTTTTTTTTTAAATTGCTTGTTAATTCAATGAGTGGCGGGTTGCTCCTCTTTGGACTCGTTTTTGAACCTGAAGTTGCTCATTTGGGCTTGGATGCTATCTACTGAACCCTCCCAACCACTTGGTTTTGGAAGTGATGTGAGCCAAAACAAAAAAATAAAAAAAAAATTGAAATCCTACCATCACAAACGTCTGAAAACTGCCCCACCGAAGCATCTTCACACCTCCACACACACTCCTCCTGTCATCCCTTGGCCAGTAAGGGAGCCCCCGTGTCCAGGTCCGGAGGAGAGAAACGGGGCCACACAGCACGCCGACCAGAGGTCCCAACAAAGCTGCCAGTGCCGCCGCCTCACCCCGACTGCTGTGCGCTTTTCCTCCTCGCCTCGTCTTAGTGTGTCGAGACTTTCTCCCTCCTGCTTTGGGGTGTCGCTGTCTTTCCCAAAGATGTCAGCTGAGCTGCGAGAGGCGCAGGCCTGTCCATACGGATGAAGACGAATGTCTGCCAGCCTTGGGGCCAGATGTGGCTCCGACCCCCTCGCGCTTCTTCCCCCTCCGCTCGCGCACACAAGGCGGATTCGGGGCAGATCTCATCAGCTGACGGTCTCTCTGTGACAGGACCGAGAATAGATGGCTCATCGTCGGCGCAGTGAGATTCACCTCCGAGCGACGGAGACAAAAGGTGCGAGTACCACTGCCTGAAGCCTGCGAGACTTTTTTTTTTTGAAAATGTTGTTTTGATTTACAAAGGTTATTTTCATGCCTATGATGAAATGAGCAATGACAAGAACATGCTCGTGAGGAACAGAGGGCAGCGCACTCCGAACGGGTTCCCACCCCTAGAGCCTTTCTCTGTTTGTCACGCTGCAGAATGAAATGTCAAAAGTATCTCATTGGGATTCGATTGGAGAAGCAACCAAGAGATCCACGGCAACTTTGGAGGAGCTGCAACCCCCAAATCTAGTCGGATTTCTACTTAAATTTTCTTTTCCCATTTGCTATATATTTATGTTCTGCTTTTGTTTTGCTCTACGGCATGCGTTTTCAATCAAATACATCGACATAAAAATGTAAATACAGTTATACACTAATGGAAAAAAATTGAGACCACTTAAATTGATCAGTTTCTCTGATTTTACTTTTCATAGGTTTATGTTCGAGTGAAATGAACGTTGTTCTTTTATTCTCCGAAATTCCAAACAAAAATGTAGTAGTTATTTGCAGAAAGTAAGAATAAAACAAAGATACGGACGCCGTGCTTTCAGACCTCAAATAATGTAAAGAAAAGTTCATATTAATGTAGAAACAACAATACTGAAGTTTTCACTCGGGAAGAGTTCAGAAGTCAATATTTCAGTGCAGTGGGCTCTTCCTTTTGTCCAGAAGTGTAAACACTTTATTTTTATGTCTTGATTGAAGATGAATAGTTTACCTTTCTATGCCCTTATGGAAGTCCAGGGGGGTGGCCAGCGATTTTTTTAGGAATGGGCCACGGCCCCCCCTGGCCCTTCTCTTTGGGTCACCACTGCTTTGTGACATAAAACACGGCTTGTTGAAATGCATCATCACCTACAAAAACAGAGGAAAATAAACGTACATTAAGTCATTTTGAACAGGACACCGCTGGGGATTTCATTGTATTTGATTCTTTTTTTTTTTTTTTTTTTTTTTTTACAGTCAATGATTCCATTTTACTCCATGTTTCCTTCCCCCTGCTGCCTCTGGATCATGTTTCTTCTTCCTTGCGCCTGTGACGATGAGAACTTGGCCCTCCTGACCCGTGATGCTGTGGCGGTGGGCCCAGCTGAGGGGAAGCTTCTCACTCAGTGTTTTTGCTCTTAGCTGGGTTTGGATGAGCTCACACTGTTAGCGTGTTTCTTGTTGCAGAGGCAGAGGGAGGACGGGGAGGGGGCGGGAAGGGGGTCGGGATGAGAAACTGCAACTTTCTCGGTTCTGCCATGCCCCCGGGCCGTTATCGCGCTTCCTCTGTTGTCTCTACTGGTGAGCAGGTTCACATTTAAAGGTGGGGAGACTTTTATTTTTCTCTCTTTCTCTCTCTTTCTCTTTTAAAGCCAGAGGTTGCAGTCCAGAATAAACTAACGGGTTAACGGTTCTCTTTCTTGTTATTTTAGTCGCAGTGTTTAATTTTCTCAGAGAGCTGGAAGCTGTTAATTAAAACGCATCATTTAAAATGCACAAGCGGAATAATGAGGAGCAACACGTCCGCGGGAGAAAAGGCGCAGATTATATTTAGATTCTGGGCTGCCGGGTTGACGGCTCCGAACCGGGATGACGGCTTTTGTCTTGCTTCTTCCCCAGATGATTTGGCGTTTATTTGAGAAAAAAAAAAAAATAAATAAGATTGAGTGGATCTACCCGTAAATGAAGGGAAAGGTGAAGTTAAAATCTTCCTCTCCTGGCCCAGTTTCTCTGGTTTCCCAGCCCGGCTCCTCCAGGCACCCTGGCCTGCATGCTTCAGATGCTTCCCTGCTTTAGCACACCTGATTCCAGCTGAGGGCTGATTAACGGGCTTTTCCTCGAAGTGCAATCATGTGAATCAGGCGTGTTGAAGCAGGGAAACATCTAAAGCACATGTGTCAAACTCAAGGCCCGGGGGCCAAATCCGGCCCGCCGTAGCTTTTCATGTGGCCCTCCACAGACTAGACTAAACACTAAGTGTCATTAAATATTATATTATCGATCATATCAATGCAGTTTTTATCTGTTTACTGCCAATTTATATCAATCAATCCCTCCAGTTTCTTGAGAATTTAGTTGATGTCTGATTATAGTCCATGATTTATACAGCGAGTAAATAAACAGTCGCATTTATTATCAGTTCCTGAAGGGACTGAAAAGATCTTCAATAATATTATGTAATTTTAAGTATTCATTGACATATTGACAGTTTGTGAACAGGTTTTATCAACGTGTTCTGGCACAACCAGCCCTTTAAGAGCCTTCATGATCTTGATTTGGCCCAAAACGAAAATGAGTTTGACACACCTGATCTAAAGCATGTTGAGCACCAGGGCTGAGAAACAGATCCTCTCTGATCCTCCACATTTAGGTCTGAAGACCGAGAGGTTGATCTGTGTTGATTCAGCGACGCGTTCAGATCGTCATCCTGTTGAAAACCTCACCAGAGCTCACTTGAAATGTCATTTTCTTACAAGTTAATGATGCCGTGCTCTGCAACTGTGCTCTGTCGCTTTAAGAAACTCCTCTTTCTGGAAGCCTGCCCTCAGGAAGTCAACAAAAACGTCTTCAAACAACGTTTCCACCAGCGTTGAACTGAGAAGTCGCTCCGATAAGGAGCTCAGCAGACGCGCCGTTCCACCAGCTGTTTGCTGATTGCTGCCGGCTAGTCTGAAGGAGCCGAGAGGCGGAAGCTTGTAAACTGCAGCTCGGAGGAGGAGCTGCGTCTCAAAGGCGGGGCTAGGTCCAACCAGGCGTTTTCCACAGCTGAGTCGTTGCTATGAGAGAGTCAAGGATTTCTCAAACATGCATGAAAGAATTGAAGCAACAGTCCAGGCGTGTTTTTGATGAGGGAATAACGTCACAACACAATGTGAAGCTCAAAAAGTTGATTTTACGTGACGCCACCCCTTTCACAGTGCATGAGGTGAATTTTCACACCAATCCCATCTCCACGTTTAGGAGTTGAAAAGCTTCGTCTTGATCTCATCTGACCAGATCACACAGATTGAGAGTAACAGCCATAAGCGCAGTAAACTGCACATGCTTACGTTTGTGATGGTAGAATAGACCAGGGTTATTTTTTTTCCTTTTTTTGGCTCACATCACTTCCAAAACCAAATGGTTGGCAGTGGTCTTGATAAATAAACACTTTTCCCCTTTAAATGCGTCATGATTAAAGTGAAAGTGATGGATGTTTGTTATTTTTTGTTTTGTTTTGGGTTTTTTTACCGTTTTGCAAGATTTTTCAAAATGAAGGCAAGTATGTTTACCTGAATATGAACATTAATTTACCTTAGAATTAAGGTGTTTGAAATCAAAATGAAATAGAGAATAACATCTTCTATTGATTATTTCATGTAAAATAATAATAAGAAAAATAATAATGAAAAGTCAAGTAAATTGCATGTCACCAGCATCATGCTGCCACCGCCGTTCTCCACAGTGTGTGTGTTCTGGGTGTGTCAGACATGCATTTTTTTATTATGATTTTTAAATTCAAATTTACCGTAGTGATTTGGCTTCGTTTGCTACGTGATCGATCAGAGATAGAGGAATACCTATGAAACGGCGATTAAAAAAAAAAAAAACACAGTTTCCTGAGTTTTTCAGCGACTTGAACTTCTCCGTATTGTGTCACAAACACAAATGTATTTCATTAGAATCTCACGTGAAACACAGAGTGGCATGCAATTAAAATCAGACGCGATTCAAAGCATTTTTGTGCAAATAAAAAACTGAAAAGTGTGGTGTGGTTAATTACTCAGCCCCATTTTTCCTCTGAGTGCCACCAACTGGATGATGACTGCTGGTGGCCAACTGGAGTCCAGCAGTGTGTGAGGCTGGTAGAGACCAGGAGCCAGTGGAGACGGTGCTGGGGAGCAAACGGCATCATGAGGTCCAATCAGCCGACGGGACGGAGAGAAAGTTGTGAAGTTCAAAGATGTAAAAGATTTTCCCCAAGCTTTGAACGTCCGCAGCACCGTTCAGCCCATCGCCTGGAAACGAAAGAGCCTGGCAGCACTGTGAAACCCCCCAACACCAGAACACGCAAAGATTCAGATTAACCTCAGGAATTTTATAGGGAAATTATTTTTTTTTATTTATTTATTTTTTTTTCTGAGTTCAAAGTTCAATTTTTATTTATTTTATTTTTTTACTTTCGAAATTAAGAAATGTTTACATTTTGTTTATTGTACAAAATCTCAGATTAATCTAATTATTTATTTATTTATTTATTTTTATTTTTATTTTTTTTTGTGGAAACTGACTCAAATAAAAGTTGGTCTGTTCTCATCTGTGCATTGACTGTATTTGTCACCAAGGCGGTTCACGCGATTTATCGATCCTGGTGGATCGACAGAAAAAAAAGGTTCGTTTTATGATTAATCTCAAGAATTTACAACAACAACAAAAAAAAGAAAACCAGAGACCAAACATATCCGTTTGTCCCCCGATAAAGAAGAGAAGAGCAGCAGACATCCTCCCCTTTAATGTTGCAGCCCGTGGCGGTGCGCGCACGACAGTGTTGCGTGTTTACAGGAGGGGTGTGTGCGCGTGGAGGGAGGGAAGAGTGTGTATGCGTGTGGAGCGGAGCGGGGGGCGGGGGGGCGCTAGGACCGTGCGCTCCAGTCGGTGCGCAAATCCCGGCAGAGCGGCAGCAGCGTCTCCGGCGGACAGGAGCGACAGAGGCAGAGGCTGCGCGTCTCCTCTGCAGGTTCAACCCATCACCGGCGGGGGCGGCGGGCTGCACCCTCCGCCAGGCGGACCTGAACCAGCCGCGGGCTCGCCTACGGTGCCCTCCGTATGGGCTCACCATGCGCAGGATACGGGCCAACGCCATCGCCATACTGACCGTCGCCTGGATCCTCGGCACGTTTTATTACCTGTGGCAGGACAGCAAGCCCGCGTCGACGCCGTCGTCGTCCGCGTCGCAGGCTCGCGGCAGGGGCCACGGGCAGAAGCTGGTCCCCGGTCGGCTGGAGATCCACCGGGACGACAGGACCATCCCGCTGATTGTGAGTGAGGGGAGGCGAGGGGAGGAGGAGAGCCTGTAATGAAAACGATGAGGAACGGCGCTGTGGCTGGAGGCGACGGGCTGCAGGGGAGTGTGTGCTGCATGTCGATGCGCGCGCGCGCGCGCGCGTGTGTGTGTGTGTGTGTGTGTGTTTGAAACTTGGACTGATGGTGCGGCTCTCAGCGGGAATAACGCTCAGCTCGGCTGACGTGTATGTGGAGCGGGAGCGGCGTCCTCCTCCAGTGCAGACAGCGTCTTTGTTCCAGAGGCTGCCCGCCGCTCTCTGCCCGCCGCTCTCTGCGGTTTCTCTGCCGCTTGTTCGCCAGAGGAGCCGTCGGGGACCCGCTGCCCCAAGAGCCTCGCTCCCTCAGCCCAATGCGTCACGAGCAAATGGCTGGGAGACAAATCGCCCTGGGAACTTTCCCCAGACACCTCCAGAAAGTTTTATGCTTGGCGCACAGATGGGGCCCACTAATAATCATGACGGGACACTAAACCCCCCCTGAAACCAAGAACAGGATGTCAAGAGGTTGTTGTATAAAATCGGAGTCATTATTAGGGCTGGAACTAATGAATATTTCATTAATCGATCATTCCGCCGATTAATCGGATCGAAAAATTGCCACGTTTGGCAGATTTTGCTTTCAACCACTTAAGCTTGTTTTAGACAACATGAGAAATACATAAAAAAAACAAAAAACAAATAGCTCAGTTCATTTGTTGAAATGAGAAAATAAACACCTTACCACCTAAAAATGCCAGAACCGGATTCCTGCAGTTTGACCTTTTGTAGCAAGGGATGCATATAGCTAAAAATCCTTCCAACTTTTGGGATGCATCAAACTCTTGTTTCAATAATTGATTATTCTGACAATTAATCGATTAATCAGATGTAAAAATTGTCACATTCTGCAGATTTTCAATTAGACTAATGAAGAAATGATTCAACTTCTTTTTTTAAAGTAGGAAAATAAACATCTTTTTGATTAGACAGTAAACGCTGCTTTGTATGATATATAATTTTATTTTACAGAATTTGAGCCCATTGAAGCTAAACCAAAAGCCACTTGATGAATTCTGGGTGTGGAGCATGTTTATAGTTAAAAATAAATAAATAAATCACTTCTAATGCAAAATTCATGTAGGCTATAATTTTTTTTGTACAGTTTTTCCTTTAATCACTGCTTTTTTGAGCCAGTTAACGATTAATCGGGAATTCTTTAAAGGAATCGATTAATCGCGATTCATCGTTTCAGCCCGACAGCACTGCCATAAGATCTGGGATCGTTTGAAGGCGGGTGGGGTCAAAGGTGAGTGGCAGGCGTTCAAACCGGGTCTCTCGAAATAAATACAACAGACTTCGTCAGCCAGCGGCTCGCTAACGATAGTTTGTGGCACGCTGTGAGGTCAGAAAAGCTCTGAGCTGAAACGCTTGTGTCCAGCAGCCTCCTGTCTGCCGCCACAGACTCACCCTGGACTCTGAGGTTCTGCCAGCTCACATTGGACTGTGTGGCCTGACAGGCGTCCTGCTGCATTCGGCGTAAAGAGACACGAGCATGATTTTGCAGCTGCAACAAGAAACTCAGAGTGACCGTGCGGTGAAATATTCCACCGTTCGGAGTTATGAATCCCGGCACGGTTCACGCACACACAGAGCTCCTCCCCGTCTGCTTTTTGCATCAGAGTCCGAACGCGTGAGGCGAGGTTGCCGCGGCGAGTCGGGAGGACGCACAAAGCAATCCCCTCGTCCCTCCTGCGGACTTTCCGGGGCTCGTGCCGTCCTCGGGTATCAGTTCTTATCAGATCGTTCTTTGACCTGAAAGTGAAGCTCCCTCTTTTGTAATAGCTGTTTTTGTGTGTGTGTGTGTGTGCGTGCGTGTGTGTGTGTGTGAGTGGGGTCGTTGGCCTGTCACCACAATGAGACGTCCCTGCTGTTTGTTTTGGTAATCTGACCTGACGCCTGCCTGCTGCCAGCTCTGGCCCGCTCTCTGGAGCAGAGCGGAGGCCTGCTGGGTGGCTCCGTCATAATTGATTCCTTGTTTTGTGTGTGGATTTTTAAATCGACGCTTCCCTCTTCCTCTCTCGTTGGCGGTCCCGGAAGCACCTTGCAAAAAAGTGGAAAACATTTTTCGCGTTTTCTCATGCTCCAACCTGAAACGTCATCGCATTCTGTAGGACAAAACAGGGCTGCAACGTGTCATGATAAGGGTTTCCTATCAGTTGACACCGATAATTATTGATTTGCTTTTTGTTTGAATTATCTGACATTCTGCCAAACTGGTGACCTTTCCTCTTGAGCCCACAGTTTTCACTCTACGCTGTTTTTTTTAAAATTGTTTTTCAGGACTTGTGAGGCACAATGACGAAACATGAAACTGCTGCCGCGCAGGTCACTCGTCATGTTGTCGCTAGGCGACCAAAGAACGAATGAGCGACTCGACGCCACCCACTTTTCTTAGCTGGCCATGACAGGTTGAACACTTCCTCTGCCTACGTCTCCCAGAATGCTGTGCGGCTGAACTTATCGAACATTTCTGTCGAATGCGTTTTCTATTGATACTGATCACGTGTCTATCGCAATATATATTCCATCCCTAGCTGCAGCTAACAATTTTTTTTATGGTAATCAACTATTCGATCGATTATCAATTGATCAGAGAAAAATGGGCACATTCTGCAGATTTTTTATTTAATCACTTAAGTCTTTTTTTTTTTTTTTTTTAAATACAGTACTAGGAACATGTTCAAGAAGTGATTTGGTTACATGACGTCAAACTTGGAACTTTTTTTCGTTTTAGCCAACAAGCAGAGCTGTAAACACACACTGTCCGCCACGGTGAGATAGACACGGTGGTGGCAGCATCAGGCTGTGGGAAGGCCTCTGATCCAGATGGTAGGAGCTAAATATGGCGAAACCCTGAACGTAACGTCAGAACCGCCATGAACTATCGGGTTTAACGAACGCAAGACTTGAAAGCTGAGGCTCACCGACAGTCGATGTTCGATCTGACTGAGCCATTTTGCAAAAAAAAAAAAACACAATGGGCAAAACGTTCCTGGCTTGACGCTCAAAGCAGGTGAAAACATCCTGAAGCAGAACCGTTTTTGCATCGGGGGCAAAGCCAGATCTAAGCTTTGGCCTCATACGAACTCTTCAGGTTTCATAAGCGTCACAATAATGCAAGACGTAGTTGATCCCGGCTCAGACTTTGCTAACATTTAACACATTTAACCCAGTTCTGTCATTAAGTTTTTACACGGTCACATGCCAACTGGAAAAAAAAAACAAAAAACAACAACTTCTTGCCGAGCGTATCAATGTAACTACTGTACATAAAGCAGCAGCTTCATCCGAGCCTTTGCACAGGAATGCATGTGGAATATTAGATTAAAACCTAAGGAACCCAAACCTTCCTGACACACATAAGGCATTTGGCAGCGGCGACATCGTCTTGAGGCCCGTAGGCGAGCCGAGGTCGGGCGTCTGCGACGTGCCCGGCGGAAACGGCCAGGCGACAGATGTGCGGGTCAGCAAAGGCCGGTGATTACGGGGGAATGCTGCAAATTTAATCAGAGGGAGTTCACACGCTGAGCTGAAGCACGGCGTTGGGGAAATGACGAGGGAAACGGGCGAGGAAAGTGGAGCCAGCTTTCACGAAACGATATCATTACCTGTAACGAATGCAGCTAATGAGCGTGCCGAAGAGAGGGAGACGGGGGAAGAAAGGCCAAGTACAGACACTGCATTGGATTGCGGTGGAAATGAATCCTCCACACATTTTTCACATTGCAAAAAATAAAAAAAGGCAAACTTTTGTGTCAACCTTTAGCTACTTTTCTAAACTGTGGAGCAGTTATTACTTTTGACTGAGATTTAGTTTTATGCGGCTAACATCGGGGCGAGACCTGGAGAAACTCCTGTTAGTTCACAAATCTAGAACAAAGACGGAAATGGTACCGTCTACTTTAATGAATCCAACATGGAGAACCATTTTTAGAGTGCAGCCGAAACACATACAGACTCTGATTCTGTAGAAATCCTTCAAAAAAACAAACTTTTTTTTTTTGTTCTCCTTTATAAGGTCAGAAAACCACATCATTCCAATTATGCACATTGTGTTGGTCTATTAGGGAAGATACGGTAATTTTATTTTTATAGCACATTTTCAGCAACAAGGCAGTTCAAAGCGATTTACATGACTTAGAGGGGAACGTTTAACGGGACAACTTTACCAAAGGAAAAACAAAACATAAAACTGCATTCTGGTTCCCCACGTTTAATAAGAGTGAGAACGAGTGATCCATGTAAAGCAGTGGGTGTTTCTCTGGATTCATACATGTTGGTTCTCCGTGTTTTGTAAGATTAGTGAGGTATAAATCTAAACGTTGGTTTCAGTCGTTCCGGGTTGAGTCCTAGATTTCTAAACGTTGGTTATCGCCTAAGCATGAGTGAATCAAATATTATTTATCTCAATGAATAAACGCCAGTTAACGACGTTTATAAAACCCGGAATCTGTCTGTCTTGACGTTACTGTTATCCTTTCTCTGCCGGTTGCTCCAAGAAAGCATCAATAGATTTGAAAATATGATTAAGTGCCGTTACGATTTGCATTTTTTGAGAACGCAAATCTCACTGTCTGGCTTTAGCAGAAAACTATCACTCAGTTGGCTGTGAGGCAACAAGGCAGTGTTACAGTTTTATAAGTGACCTGGAACAGAATTATCTCCGAATTGCCGCATTTTCACAAAACGTCAGTGAAATGCAGCAGAGAATAATTCAAAGATAAAGAATGCAGTCTGAATATTTTCAGTGTCCTCCCGTCTGGCACGGAAGTGAAAAATGAACACTGAACCCACCGCAGCGAGATAATCTGACAGACTGCAGAATATCTGGACCCGCTCATCTTCCAGACAAAAAGCTCATCCTTAATTCACGAGACGGAGCCTCAAAACGTCTGCCGTTTGTTTTTCTCCCTCTGTCGCCTGCCTGGTTCAAAGAGTATCGATGGTTAATAGGTGATCGTTTTCACAACTCGTCTTTCCGTTTGAACGGCTGAAAAAGCGTCCGTTTTAAAAAAAAAAAAAAAAAAAAAAAAAAAAAAAAAAAACTTTTTGCCTTTTCAATTGTTGGTGCTGGTTCCTGAGGGGTGATGGATTTGTCATCGATAGGGCCTCAGTTTGCTCCTGGCTCGGTCGGGTGTTTCCAGCCGTGGTTCGATTCAGAGACGTTTTAACGGACCACGCACCAAATCGTACCAACCATACGCCGATTTCCACCTGTTTAGGCTACATTTCATACCAAGCAGGCGTCGGCTTCATCCCTGTGGTGACGTCTCATTGACCAATCTGCACCTGCATTTGGATCGCTTCATAACGACCAGGGCAACATTTGCACCCAACACGAACCCTGGTCCCTACTTTAGGGAGGCGAAGCGTTTATTCTCACCCATCTTGGAGGCTGCTGTAACTTCCACCTGCGTCGACCACTTCCTGCTTTGAGGCTTTTCTCCTGTGGACCAGAACACAAATGAACGGACACAAAACCTTCGAAGAATAATATAAAGTTACACTTAGTCATATGTGAGATCGCAGCGTTTCCATGAAGCGGCACGTGGACCTGGTCCTTCTCACGTTCTCGCTCGACAGAATGTCCTGAAAGCGCAAAAAAAAAAAAAAAAAAGAGGACAAATAAAACTCTACAGCCACTCCAGATCCAGCCTCGTTTGGCTGCCCTAATGGAATAAAACAATAATTGGATTATTGCATCATTAGATGTGATTATAAAACCCACTGCAGACAACAAGACCCAAATACATAAGCAATAAAAGCCACTGAGTTCACTTGATGTTCCCTAATCCTCCTGACGTCAGCAGGTGATTTCATTTAATCTGTCCATTGGTTACAATTATGGTCACGGATTCAGACTTTGACTGTACCTCCTCGTCACCTCTGCAGAGCCGGGCAGTAAACCTTTTTGCGGCCGTTAAATGGCCAAATGGAAAACAGTGTTCCAGCTGTTCCTGTTAAAGCCAGTGAGGCTGATGTATGCATTTGTTCAGTAGTTAAAAACTGTTGGTGCTCCATTTTGTGAATCTTGTCGCTCCGACGCCTGACTAAAGCGCTGACGTCGCCTCTGATTGGCTGATGGAGAATGACGCTAGCGCCATGGCTGAAATATGAATATATTCCACGTTTACATCCATCGCTGCCATGAGTTTTGATAACTTATTATGTGAACAAATGTATTTCTGTGTGATTTTAATCAAATTTCTTATTTAATGGAAACCCCGCGATGACCAAATTGTGTTTTTGTAAGCATTAGCAGGATGTCGACAGAGATTTGTGCACGTCCGTAGCGGAAATGCAGCCAGCGTCGGTTATTTCAAAAAATCGACGTCGGCCAAATTCAGAATCGGCAAGTCAGGTGTTTCAGATATCGGTGATCGTACAGGACACTGTGATGGGGTCATCGTCACCAAACACACAACAAATGTCCAGCAGCCACTAGCTGGTCTATATTCCCACAACCTTCTGCTGATCATACAAATAACATTCATTTCTAGCAACCTGCAAGTCTGGCGATGTCACTGTCAGCGGTTCACTTTCCTCAGTTCTTTTCTATCTTTTCTATTTCTCTTTCTCTGTTGGGGTCACGCTGCCTCCCTGGGGAGGCTGGAAATGAGGTCAGTCTCACCTCCGCCTGTTCAGGAGCTTTTCCTAACCCCCCTCCAGCCGAACTGCAGCAGCAGCCTGGATCCCTCTGCGTGTCCGTCATGCACCTGAGGGCGTCTCTCGTCTTCCTCCAAGGATCCATCAGCTGGTGAAGCTCCTTGACGGGAGAATCCATTCATTGCCGAGGATTCATGGACTGTGTTCTGATCTGATGGAGGCTCGGATTGTTCCGCCCGGTTAGAATCGACGCGCCCGTCCTAATGGGAGGCCAACATTTACATTTTTGGCCGATGATGGTATTCGTAATGAATTAGAAGTCAACCCTATTGATTTATTTGTTGGCATCTCGCATGGAGACGACGCGCATAAATAATCCCAGCTGCAAATGTGCCAGGAGTTTCCCAACGGGCGGCGTTCGCCCTGGGAGAACTTCAGCAAAGTCACCCAGAAGAAACGACAGACACGTTTTGACGAGGGTGGTTCTGACGCTGAGGGACAGCAATGTTGACGCTTTTTTCTTTTTTTTAATTTATTTTATTTTATTCGCCCTCCAGGATGGGTGACTTCAAAATAAGCTTCAGGAAGAGCAGAGACAGTGACTGAAAGTCTGTTGTTTCGTTTCCGGTCAGGTACTCGGACTGGTTTGGCGAGGTGACCGTCCGGTTGAGAGGCTTTTAGGTCTAAACGATTTGAATTATATAATATTAACACTTTTCAGATGAGTCAGTTTACGTTCACAGCCTCAGCTCTGACTGAGTTCAGCCTCTACGCCGACGAACTCCAGTTCCCGATTACGTAACTTGAACTGAACGAGTGCGTGCCACACTTTTCAGATTTTTATTTCTGAAAACCTTAAACGCGTGTCCTTCCTCTTCACAATTTCACACCAATGCGTGCCGGTTCATCCCACGTCACCCCCAATGAAATACGCCGCGGCTTGCGCTTGCAGCAAGCTCTGAACAGCTGCTGCTGCCTCCGCTCTCCATCGTCTCGTGGGCTCATGGACTCCGTTGTACCTCCTGCGCAGGTGACTCAGCCCCCCAGAGGCGAGCAGCAGAGCCAGCTGCTGGGCGGATTCGACGAGAAGCCTTACCTGGCCGCCAAGCAGCTCAAACCGGGGGACGACCCATACAGGGAGCATGCCTTCAACCTGCAGGAGAGCGACCGTCTGGGCAGCGAGCGAGCCATCCGGGACACCAGACACTACAGGTGAGTGTCGGAGCGGCTGGAGTTTGATCACCATCGCTTGTGGTGCAGCGGCGATGAGAGTAAAAGTGACGGCGAGAGCGATTGTATAAATATGTATCTAATCTGAATTTATTGATGCAAATTTACTGAAGAAACGGTGAAAAAAAAATACAAATAATTATTACTCTCTTTGTTTTTTTTCAGTCCCAACAACACAGACAATTTTTGTATTAAAGGGACAATATTTAAAAATCATCGTTTTTTTTTTTTGTTTTTTTTTAAATCTTTACATTGTGTTATGATGTTATTCCATCATCATAGACAAGCCTGGAGTGTTGCCCTCATTCTTTCATGTTTCGTGTTTGAGAAATCCTTTAATCGCCCATGGCAACCATTCGACTGTGCAAAACGCCTGGGTGGACCTAGCCCCGCCTCCGAAGACGAAGATCCTCCTCTGAGCTCCCGCCTCATTAATCCGACTCTTCGTCTCAGCCCTACTGAACACGAGGCGTTTCTGAAGAACATGTTGTAAAGTGACAAAGCTGGGAAAAGTAAAAAACCTTTGAATACTTTTGCAAGGCAGTGAAAGCCAAGAGTTACAGGCTAACTCCAAACATCTACCCATTAGCTAAGGAAGGCGTAAGGAAAGCTCTCTGATTGGTTAACATGAGCTGTTTACTCATAAACTGGACCCACAGTAGCTCAAAAAATGACTCACTCATTCCAAGGCATCCAGACTGATGTGCGCCTTTGAGCAACGCGCCGGATCTTTGTGGTTGTGTTTGCTGGACTTAATGGGCCTGGAAGTTTTCTCCGTTTTTCCTCAAACATTCTTCCTGTTGCTGTAAACAACTTGCACTCGATTCCCGTCGGGGCGTGTTTATCGTTTTTTCCGTGTCGAGTTTGAGTTGGGGCCCCGCCCGGATTTTTTTTTTTTTTTTTTTTTTAACGACCCGAGTAAAAGTCGTCCGCCGCGATCTCGCTAAGAATCGCAACAATCGCGGTCGAGCGGCGAGTCAGAGGAATCGATTTGAGTCATTTCTGAGCAAATGGTTCTGCTTGGCGAAACGTCACCAAACAGAACTCTGTGAATGAGCAGGATGGTTTTGGGGCGGCTTGACATCCGAAGGGACAGATTGTTTACAAAACTTATAGGACATTTTTAGATTGTCATCTTTACATCTTTATTATGCATTAAATTTTTTGTTTTTTCTTTCAATAACAAGTTGTAGTAAGTTTGTGACCCTTCGCCAGTTGCTTTCGTTGGCATCTTCTCTCTTTTGCATTCTGCTGCTCACACACACTGGAGTCAGACTTTTTTATAAAAACATTCAATTGTTACAGATTTTTTTTTTTTTTTTTTTAAATTTCAAATGTGCTAGCAAAAATTCACCCGCATCAAAATTTTCTTGCAAAGGCGATGACCCAATCATCAAGCGGATAGCTGGTTCGCTAGCAGTTAGCCGATTGACTAGCGCAGCAAACTGTCAAGACACACATCTGGCCCCGCCCAGCACAGTGGGCGAGGCACAGCTGGGATCAATCAACCTGAATAAACACACAGGAAAAACTCAAATCCTTACTCTGTAATCTGATTGGCTGAAAGCTGCTCCACTCCACCCAGTGCTGGCTGCTCATTTGTACAGGTGAAGGTGTTTGCACATTCTGATGATGATTTTCTGAAAAGAGTAAAACTCATGCCTTCATATAATTGTTCATTCGACTCTCACTCCCCGCCAGCCCATAACTTCCCCTTCCGACCCTAAATTGAAACACAATTGATACGAAACACTGAGACACATTTCAAAGGTGATAATTAATGGATCACATATTTAGCATAATGAGTAAGAAGCGGCTTCTTTTGCTGAAAAGGTTTTGAAAAAGTTAATATTTGTGTCTCCTGACTTGAACTTGTCAGAAGCAAGAGAGGAAAGCGGTCCCAAACCTGCGCGATTGTTGCCGGGCAACTGGATATTTTCATGTCACTAATGGCAACGATGAGGCCACTTCTGCTAATCACAGCTGGCTGAGACTCTGCTCAATATGCGTCTGCTCTGTGATCGCACGGGAAGCCGACGGCACGCGGCGGACTGAGCGCACAGACCTGACCTCTTCTTTTCATTCTGCCCTTGTAGATGCGCGTCTTTGACCTATGACCCGGAGCTTCCCTCCACAAGCATCATCATCACGTTCCACAATGAAGCGCGCTCCACTCTGCTTCGCACCATCAAAAGGTAAAGAGGCTGAACGCAGACGGACGTCGTAAGACCGGTGTTTTCACTTTGACCTCCCTTCTCTTTGTGTTCTGTTTCAGTGTCCTGATGCGAAGCCCCCCGTCTCTCATTCAAGAAATAATCCTCATAGACGACTTTAGCTCTGACCGTAAGCTTTGTCTTTGTTTTGTTGTTGTTGTTGTTGCTGCTACTAGGGACACACTGCTCCGTTTTTTCCAATTCCGATACGGGTATCTGAGGCTTGGTATCGGCCGATACCGATCCGATACGCAAAACCAGACCTGAATTCACCTGAATTGTTCCTTTTTTTTAAACCGAGAAATAAATGTGTGGCATTACACATTCTTCTCGTAACTCTGCACCACTGAAGCACGCCGACAGCTTCACAGTGTTGGTCCAACATGTTAGAACGACTTTCGTTTGTTTGTTTAAGTCGGTGCGATTAGGAGTCGAACAGCTAAATGTGAAGGAAATGAAACTGACAAAAACAATAAGTTGACCTCCACGGTCAAACGTGTGACGATGAACTGCAACAAACCTTTCAAATCTTTCAGAAAGTGCAATTAGGAAATCAAAATGTAACGCAATGTAAATGACAAACCGTGGCGTCAGAGCTGCATAGAATTAGACTGCATAGATACGCCCTTATGGATCATGCACATTGTCACTTATTTCCACAGTAGCTCCACAAACTGTGGAAATAAGGGATAACCAGGTCTTAGCAATTATTCCCCTTTGACGGCATTAGGTAGATGAATTACATGAGCTCATGCTTCACACCGTCTGCTGGGCTTTCTGTAATTTCCACCACATGCATCTCGTGTCTCTGGGAACCGCACGTTGACCTAAATTCCCAGTGTGCTCAGACCCACAGAAGGACACACTTGAAAGTGCCAGAGCTGGCCAGACATCTAAACAGTGGTGTCTCAGCGGATGTAGCAGCAGGAGCACTTTAAGCTCCCTAATGCCGTGATTTATTCTCCCCGTGGGCCGCCGGCCTACCTGCGCCCGTCCTGAACGCGCACTGCTCTCCGTGTCCGAACCGGCCGAAAGACTTCCAAACTTCAAGCGCCCTCCCTGTTTTTAATTACAATTCCCAGTGTTGGGTATCACATGAAACGCTTTCCTGTAGTCCTTGGTTACAGTTTGAGGCTTTTAGTTTCGCCCCGGGTCTGACTTTAAGCCAGTGAGCCTCTTTGAGGCACTCCTTTTTTTTTTTTCTTTTTTTTCTTTTTCTTTTTTTAATGGGCTTAACTGGAAAAAGGATGTTTCTCCACTTAGAGTTAAGGCAGTTGTGGCTGCATCAGGATTAAGCTACAATAAACAACGACCAAAGATCAATCAATGATCGTCTCAAAATTAAACCAATGTTTTTTTTTTTTCCGATTGATCGGTCTTTGCGCTGTATCCAATACACTTTTGTGTTCTAATAATCTTTTCTTTCTCAATTCCACTTGTCCAGTGCAAAAACAATCAGACAGAATGTTTTTCATGATTGTCATATTACTTTTTAAGCAGTCTGAATACATTTCCTTTATATCAGAGGTTTGCGGATCGATCCGGAATATTGATAACATCGATACCAAACATGTATCGGTATCGATAGAGAGGTAAGATTCCTACTTGAGTTCAGTTTCGTCTTGAAATTCTTTTTTTTATGTTCATGTTGTATTTTATCTCTTCAACTCTGCCTCAAAAAATGTTCCATTTGGATTTGCTATCCGATGATTGTTTTTGGAGCTTTATTTACGTAGGACAAATCGACAGAAATCATATTAATGTTATCAAAGTATAAACGGCAAATTCTGCTCTGGTATTGAATAATTGAATAATTAAAAGGACATACCACAAAACACTCTGAGAATTTTTATAGTATCTCAAACCTAAATACAAATTATTGGCGTCATACTGGCCCTGTTATTAACTTGGTATCAAAACTAATCTAGTAAAGTGTTTCTTCTTGCCTTATACACCATTTTAGTTCTTTTCAACTCAACCTTTGTATGCATGTGAAAATGCAAAATGACCCGTCAAAACACACACAGTGATTCTAAATCGCTGTCTGACGTTGAAAGTCGAGGTGCGCATCTTTTTCTGACGATTTCACCGCCATAAAACTCAAAACGTTTTCCATGCGACCTTTACACAGACTGCTGGGGGTTAATGAGCCCCTGGGTCATCAGAGAGCGCCGGAGGTGACCCAGGCAGTGCGAGTGTGAGCTTGTTGGTCAATAGATGGGAGCTGGCAGTCAGACAGGCGAAGAAGGTGGCGGAGCGCGACGACGGTCAGCAACAGCATTACGACCTGTCCCGGCCGAGGGTAATCCCATCAAGGCTCGCCTTAACTATGTGCACTTTGTCCTCAGTCAAGGACGCTGATCTTTACTCTGCGTGCAGACAAGCTCATTTACATCCAGTTTCACTGGGACAAGAATAGACCGCGCCAAGGTTGCTCAAGAAAAAGAGCAGTTTACAGCTCAAGCGAGAATATAAAACCATACGACTATTCAACACTTAGATCAAACGAGAGAGTTGTTGAATTTGACAAGAAATGATTTTTACTCAGATGAGGAAAACCTCATGTTAACTCGGCTTGAGGTGAAATAATTATAAATCTATGAAAATTTGTGGTTGATACCAGAGGAAGGAGATTTACAGCAGAGCCTTGAGGAACGTCGCTGGTGACAGGAAATAATTAAAATAGCGCCTAATTTAGCATATAAGTAATAAACAGGACAGGTGTTTTGTACAACCCGGATTAAAATGATCACCTCTCTCTTGATTGCAATCAAAAATATTCCGTGTGGACTTTTCCAAGCGGTGAACGTTTCATCTGCAAAGCCATTTAAGTCAGTTTATTTACATTGCGGCAATTCACAACAGGCAAAAACAGTTTAAAAAGTCGTTTCGGCTCCATCACACATATGTAAAACGGTGGCAGAAACTAATGCTAAACCGCTAAACACATTTGAAAAGTTACGCAAACTAGCTCGACACTTCTAAAGGCATAATGAAAGTATAGCAGCGGCTAACGTTGACGTTAGCGGTCTGTGTAACGCGTCTTCGTCTCCTTCTCTTGGTGTGAGACTAACAAACGGCAAAGTCAGCGCAGGTTGGCTGACTTTGCTAGGAAAGGTAGCAAAGCTTTTTTAGCAAAGTTTTCCAACTTTGGTTGAAGATGGGTAGCATCGTATGACAAGAATTGGCTTAAAAGGCCACCCTTCAAAATGGCCGTCGACCTGAAATTCAAGTGGCGAATGGGAAATACGATAAACATACGACATGAGGGGTTAGCATGCTAATTTCTCTGCTTCTCTCCACGCTTGAAATACTTTCACTGTAAGATGCTGCGCTGTCAGGGTTCCCACATTGCATGTTAGGAAAAAAATTGGCTTTGCTAAATGTTGTACATGCAAAGTGCCATCACTGTGAATGTGACTAATCTGATTACAAATAAACCATCAGAAGTGCTAATAAGTCACAGATACTCCTACATTGACCTCCATGTTGGATTTCAATGTGAGGCCCCTCAGGATATCCAATTAATTTAGGAAAAACTGATCTGTCTTTAATTACATGAGATAGCTTGACAGTAGATGTTACCCAACTACCTCGTTTCCGCAGAAAATGTTATTTTTGACCGACCTATAATAGATTTTATTTCGGAAGACCTTTAAAAACACGTATTTATCTCTTTACATTCCACTATCCTGACCCTCAAAAATGTGGTATGCAGTTGCAACACGGCAATGTGCGAAAAGGTATAACTTGTATGCAGCATCGACGAAACAGACACAAGCGCTCAAAAACGGACGCTCACACACACTTAATCTGTCTGAAATTCAACATCTGCTCTGTGGGTGTGACCCACGGCTTTCCTCTCATCTTCCCTGAGTGATTAGTCCCCCATATAGACATGTTTACGCACACACACACACACACACACACACGCACACCTGCTGTCACACGCTCAATCTCTCACACACACATGCCCGTCCCCTGCGACACGACCGTGTCCTGTAAATACAAACAAACGTGTTTGTACGAGCGACGTTGTTTAATCAAAGAGGATTACAAGTTGTCGGGCTTCAGTCTGCGAGCATAAGGCTGAGATGGGAGGGGGAGGTGTGTGTGAGTGCGTGTGTGTGTGAGTGTGAGGGGGTGGAGGGGGGTGCTAGATCTACCCACAATCCCTCAGTGAGATCACACTCACTCTCCGCTCCTGATACTAATCCTCAAAAGGGCAGGAGTGTGCGTCGGCGCCCGTGTTTGCAAAGCCGCTCGTCCCGCAGCGACGAAAAGGTCTGCGGCGGCTTCTGTCCGGTCAGAGACGAGTTGAATTTGTTTATGGAAAACAGCCCAGCGAGGCGAGTTGATGCAGCAGGACGAAACTCTTCTGTTCGTGCACACGGTTGTGTCTGACTGGGCATCGAGTTTTCACCAAGAATGAAGGCTTTGCTGGTCGCGTGGCTTTGTGCGCTGCGCTTGTGGGACCGAGTGACTGACAGAGGCGATAAAGAGAGATGTGTTTTCCTCTGTGTGTGGGTGTGTGCGTGTGTTTGGCCTCCAAACATAACATGTCATCTCCTCTGCTCTCCTCCTCCAGCTGAGGACTGCCAGCTGCTCTCCCAGATCCCCAAAGTGCGCTGCCTGAGGAACAGCAGGCGAGAGGGTGAGTGGGAAGACTGGGACGAGACCCGAAACTCTGCGAAAGGGTCCAGTGGGGAACGTACACTGCAAAAACACAAAATATCATCAAATACATTCAGTCCGGTTTCTCGTGCAAATATGGTAGCATGCCTGAAATAACACAAGCGTGACATTTCAGGAAATAAAAGTCAATAATTGCTGAATATCGATGAAAAAGTACTAGATTACCTCACTCATAACAAGATCATTTTCCCATGTTAGAAATTAAATAAGTTGCCTGAAATAAATCAATAGGGCTGCACAGTGGCGCAGTGGGTAGCGCTGTTGCCTTGCAGCAAGAAGGTCCTGGGTTCGATTCCCGGCCCGGGGTCTTTCTGCACGGAGTTTGCATGTTCTCCCTGTGCGTGCGTGGGTTCTCTCCGGGTTCTCCGGCTTCCTCCCACAGTCCAAAAACATGACTGTCAGGTTGATTGGCCTTCCCAAATTCTCCCTAGGTGTGAGTGTGTGTGTGCATGATTGTTTGTCCTGTTTGTCTCTCTGTGTTGCCCTGCGACAGACTGGCGACCTGTCCAGGGTGTACCCCGCCTCTCGCCCGGAACGCAGCTGGAGATAGGCACCGGCAACTCCCGACCCCGTTAGGGAGAAGGGTGACGGAAAATGGATGGATGGATGGAAATAAATCAATAAAGCAAAGACAAGATGAGCCATAATAGAGAAAACGAAGAAATATATAAAAACATGAGCTATAAATAAAATTGCCACAATTTAAGTGACAGCGTGAAAAATGTACGTTTTGTGATCCAGATCTAAATCCGAATGGGTTCATGGCAAGACATAAAGACTGATGTTCGCAGACGTTTAATCTGACTAAGCCTGAGCTGGAAACATGTCCGCCTTCAGGTGGACCAAGCTGACCAAGCCAGCAGTGTTTTTCATCAGCAGTGTGGAAAATGTTTCTGTTGATCCATGACAGCATACGACTGGAAAGTAAAAAAAAAAAAAAAAAACCCAAAACAAAATAAAATAAAAGGACAACAGTTCTTTGTATGTTTTTCATTTCGAGGCTGAAGCTACCAGCAGTGACTTCATGTTGTCGCACAGCCTCCTTTCTGTTTGAATAAGTGAAAAGCAACCTGGCTTTTGGTGTCATATGTACAGTACCGAGAGGTTCCAGGTCTCCTCTTACGTGTCCTGCTGCATTATGGGAACCGCTCGGGTGAATTAGTTGAGGTCAAACGTTAAAACCGCTGGAGTTCGGGGCCAGGAGGAAAGTTTCTGGGTTTTTTTTTTTTTCTTTTTTTTTTTTTTCTGCCTGTGCTGCCTGCTCACAGCTAAACTGAGCATTTGTTTCGGCTTATGAAGCACATGCTGACGAAGCAGAAGCACGTCGGATTCAGGCCAGCGCCGTCCGACCGGCGGTCACATTCGACCAGATCAAGCTTATCTTAAAGATTTCCTTTCCCGCCAGCTTTAAAAATCCGGGGCAGAGAGCTAAAGCTTTGAGCATGAGCTAAATCTTTCACAGCTCTTCTCCGATAAAAAATGTTCAAGGCAAATTACTGTTTTCACTCCCTCTCCCCCCCCCCCCCAAACAGAAGAAGAAGAAAAAAAAAAAAAAAAACATGGCCACGTCATCTGCCGGTGAATTGATTTGAGCTTTAAATAGCTTCACAGCTTCAGGCATCATTGAGTTTCTCTCGTTTAATGCGTCGCACTGTGCCAGAGGTTAGCGAGCGCTAACACAACAAGGCAGGCTTTTGTCAATGAGATACAAACCAGCTGCTGAGCACAAAATGCGTTTCACTTATGGTGTTGGTGCAAAAAAAAAAAAAATGCTTTGATTTCATTTCAGCTCTCAAACTGTTGAGGCTGCTCTAACGTGATTAAGTTCGTGCTAACGTAGCTCTCGCTGCGCGTTTTAGTCGTCGCTAGCAGAGTCTGTTTAGCTACATTCATCTTCCCCTCAACTCTTGACAGCGGCTCGGCAATTATCGAATCGTTTAAAATTTATTGTGATTTTTTTTTTTAAATCATGATAATAATTTTGATTTGATTCCATGTAATTGTGTTTAAAAACCCAACAAACTGCCCGTACTGTACTGACCCTACTGTCAGGATCGTTGACTTGACTATTTTTTCCCCACTTTTCGCAAAGAAAAACCGTCAACAAATCAGAAAATACAACGAAACGAAGTCACGATTTTCATTTTAATGATACAAATTACACTTCTTTGTGAAGCACATGTTTACACGTGTTTTTCAAGCAGCATTTGTGTCTATGGGGCTATAAATGCTGTGTGGTGCATTCGCAGCCAGACAGTTACCTAAAAAAGTAGCAATCAATAGTTCTTATTGGTCACTTTTATCGTCATCGTAATAGCACCACAAAATATTGTGATGAAACTTGAAGTCCATATCCCCTTAACCGGCTTCCCTGTCTCTGCTGCAGAAAGGTTATCCCCACAGCATGATTCCGCCACCGCCATCACTCATTACGGGGATGTTCAGGGAGCATTTTTTCATGTAGGCCAGAAAGTTTCCCTGCGCAATCATGTGCTTGTTCGTGTCCGACTGCCTCATAAAATCTGAAAGCGCCAATAACTCCACGGGGCAGAGAATCTGGTTAAGCAGCCGGTTTAACTCTGCACCATCGGACCAAGATGGGACTCATTATTTTGTAAAACCCTCATTAGTTTGAGTAAAAAACAAAATCTGCCAACCTGCTGCGAGCCACGCTGAGCAAAGCTCCCCTTCAGAAACTTGTTTTTGTTTTTCTGCTTAAATGATAGCGAAAATAAAATTACGTGTGTCAACAGAAATAGTTAAAGAATCTTTTTACTTTTAACTTGATGATGCAGGAAAACATTATACATTGATTTGACGAGTTCAAGATTTTACGAGCTTATAAAAGGATCACTAGTGAACTTCACGTGTGAGACGTGGACACACAGGAAGCGCGCAGCATGTGAAGCGGGGACGCCGAGCTCATTTTCATTTTGGGCCATGTGAATGTTCTTAAAGGGCCGGTTCTGCCTGGATGTACAATACATGTAAAATTCTTTTTTTTTTTAAAGAAAAAAAATACATGAACTGCTGAGATATTAAGTAGCTGTATTTGCATTCAATAAGTACGTCTTAAAATCAAATAATGTTGAACAAATTTTCACATTTGTTCAATATTCCAGGTTTGATTTTGCGTTTTTTTTTTTTTTTTCAAAGTGGCACAAATTTGAAATATTTGCCAGAAATCTTGCAATATTTGCGTCTTTCTATGACGGTAAATGTGTTTGTCAGCTACTTGCCGAATCGATCACGGACCACAAATTGACAAGTAAGGTTGAGAAAGAAGTACTGCCACCCGCAGGTGGGAGTTAGCAATCACTTGAACCCGACATTTTTGACCATTCTTGCTTAAAAATTTGCAGTGAACTGTTGATTTAGTGGAAATTTCTCCAATGGAAAAAAAACAAAAAAGCCGGGGCGACTGGTTAACATAATTCCCCACTAAACAGATAAAAACGGCTTTGATTTGATTGATGAAATAATATTTAAGCCTAGAGTTGTCCTTGGAAGCTTTTATTTATGCGTCTCTCAGGGCCACATAAAAAGGTCTGGTGGTCCGGATTTGGCCCACGGGCCCCGCGTTTGGTGTAAAGCGTTTCAGTACACAGGGAAGACGATCAGCGGCACACCGCCTCCGGCCTCCCATGTACTGTGAATAACCGGTCAATGTAAACATGACAGCGGTTTAAAGGGTCACAAAGGTCACACAGGTCTTGGCCTCTCTCACACTTCAATCATCCGGGACTAATCCAATCTGGATTTACTCTAAAAGTAGAGGCCAAGAGAGTTTTCCTGTCGATAAGATATGAACTATTTATAGCCTTTTTACAAAACCTAACTGTGCCGCTCTGCAGGGAATTCCACGTTGAAATAAATGACCATAATCGAAGATGCAGCTTTATTAATGTCTTGTTTTTAACATGACATCTTTTGAAATACATCCCCCTCTCCGCCAGCTTAAACGACATCTTGTTAACAATCCATTTATTTCACCGGCGTGGAAAAAAGGGGAGACATTCTGGTATTTAGCTCAGGCTAATCCAGTTAATCGCTTTCATGTCTAAAGGCTGTTTGATCTTCAGAGCCTGTGCCAGCTTATGTAATGCGTAGATATCACAGAAATGTTTTAATTTTTAATTTTTTTTTTTCCAGAAAGTCAATTAGGTTTAATAGGAACTGACATGAGGGGTTGTTTAAAAAAAAAAAAAATTGTTTCAATAAGACCATGGTGGAGATGTTTGAGTTGGAGGTCAGCAGTTCGCAAAAGCTGTTTACTGAGAAAAAACAATTTTCTGTCATCGTTCCTGGCGACCCAAATCTGCCGGGCGGCTTGAGTGGAGGACCTATGGAAAGAGAGAAGGATCAAACTTTGTGCACTTTGCAAAACAAAGTGCCATCTGGAGGATTAAAAGAACAGTTTGTAGCGAGGTGAGGGGTTTGTTTATTCCGTATTTTGTCATGCAGATACTTTCCCTACATTCAAGTGTCACTCATGAAATATTCTCTGTGGGATTTCTGAAAAACACATTTTGTCCAGGCGGAGGAACCTATTTCCTGTCTTCAGCGTGAAGCCATCTAGATATTCTTTAACTAGACGGCCATTTTCATCAACTAAACACGAGATCCATTCCTGCGACGATGAGTTGACACTGGAGAGAAAGTGAAAAGATGGGAAGAATTAATGGTTCGTTTCTTTTTTTTTTTTCGTAATGGGGAATTTATACCAAACATGCCAAAGCTTACCCACGGAGATCCTCTGAAGACACTCGTCTAATTAACAAGCAAAGTTGCAGGCTTTGTGACAAATTCGCTGAACACAACATGATTAATTAGTTTGGCTCAACTTTATTCGCGAGCCAAGAGATTCTGATTCGTACAGCCAAGTTCCAGTTTCTTACTTTTCTCCGACCTGCTGTTAATGATCATAATTACTGCTCCAAATCCATTTTGTTCTACCCTTCATGCCTCGAGTGCAGGTTAATTATGGATGTTTGGAGCAGAGGTGATGCCGGCGCCTTCTGGTTTGGATATTTAGCCCTTCTTGCGTTCGCCTCGGTTTTATTATGGAATCTTCAGAAATGCTGCTGCATTCATAAGAAGTATTCTACAAATACAAGCTGGTGGAGCATTCACATGGGACTGGGTGGGAATGTTTTCGCTTTCAGTTCGTTCGGAACAAAATAATAACCCCTACCAGTGTGCCACTCTGGCCCATTTGTGCTAAATGATCCATCTAACAGGCTAAGCTAATGAGACGGTTTAAGGGAAGCAGTCGAGTGCTTTGGAGATCAGTAATGACACGATTAAAGCGCATGTTTGCATTTGCTTCTCGAGACGCCACATGTGAAACCTCAGTTCCGAGAGAGGATCATCGCGACTTACATCAGCTATTAACATGTTAATTAATTAGCAGCAGCTAGCATTGCTGGCTATACATAAGAGTTCCTGTGTGCGTGTGTGTGTGTGTGTCCCCTAGGTAACACACACAGGAACCCAAGCTCTGAAACCGCTAAAAAGGCTGCTAACATTTCCAACTTCTTGTTGATTCATTACAGACAAAGATTTAGAAGTTTAAAGAATAAGTCCATTAGCTTTGCTAGCTTAATAACTCAATGATCATTTGGATGATTGGTTTTTCTCTTGGCTCTCTCTCTTTCTTAAAAAGGTTGGATGATAAAAATCTGGTGCGTTTGTCTCGACCAGCTCCTTTCTGACCGGCTGTCTGTTTACAAACACTCCAAAATTTGTTCGGTTTATTTGTTTCTGTTTTGTTTTTTAATTTGGATATTTAAAACGTCTTCAACTTCCAGTGTTAAATGTCTCTTAGAGTTTGTTGATCTTTGAGAGATTTGCATTATTCTACCATTAGTATCACTTGAAAATGAATTCAAAATGACGATATTATCATTTATCGCAATACTTTCTGGGACGCGATATATCGTGTGTGTGTTCAAGTTTCATGTTTCCCTCTGCGTTAAATATTAGTAACCTGCTGGAGAGTTTCTAACCTTTAAGTGTCTGCGTCATGTGTTTTCCGGCAGGCTTGATCCGATCACGAGTGAGAGGAGCCAACACGGCCTCTGCCACCATTCTGACCTTCTTGGACAGCCACTGCGAGGTCAACGCCGACTGGCTGCAGCCGATGATCCAGAGAGTCAAGGAGGTACAAGACCAGATTCGTTAGCTTCTGTTCGACGTTCCTTACACGCAGAATGAATTCACCGTCACTCTGCCCTCACGGCGTGTCGTACTTCAGCTGCTTTTCAGGATAGATTTTTAACGGTCAAAATGTAACGGGCTGATCTCGCGCATAGATGTCGATTTGTTTCTCAAAGTTTTAATTCATACCATATTTTTCCGATGCTGTCTTATTTATTTGCTACGCGTGTATTCGCACCAGCCTTGTTTAGTCAGCTTTAGTCAAACTCGAGTTCATTTCCCAAGAAAGTCCGGTTCGTTTGGGGAGGTATGAATGCTGATGCGGACCAAAAAAGCGAAATCTGGTCCGCCTACAATCCGGACCAGATTTTTTCGGTTTTCGGTTCAGATAAAGTCAATTCTGGTGTGGTTGGATGTAAGCACCGCTCCAAAAGCAGGAAGCGGACTACAGCACACGGCATTCTGGGTAAATCTGGCAACATAAACAAACCCAAGTCTAATGCCAGCATGAGAAATCCTACAATCTGGTTGCATTTCTGTTTACATTTTTTTAAAGAAGAAACGTGCCCTTATGTCTTCTTCTGAGGTTTTTGTGTTGTTTCGTTTAGTACTTCTTGGTATAGCGCCTCCACAGGTGAGGAGGGAAACAGCCTTTTCACTGTTTGTTTGACACAGTGCAGTGAGAAAGTAAATCCCACCAGCTGAAAATGTAAGAAACGTTGCAGCTTTGGTCCCCAGTTGAACACAGTCCACCAGACTGTCAGGAGTGAAAACACCCCAGGTGCAGTAAACTGATGCACAGACTTGCCAATGTTCCCTTTTGGAAGCTGACATATGAGAAGAAGAAGCTAAATGTTAGAAATCTGGAAGCAAAAACCTTCCCAGCGTGCGCTTACTGTTTGTGCCGCGTTGCACTGCGCTCAGTCGGTGTTTACTCTTGCTGCTGGCAGCTCGCCGGCTCGTTTTGTGATCAAAACCAGCCTTTGTTAATGCAGCCGACAGATTCTTCCAAGTCAATGCATCCTGCAAATTAAGTTACGCAGCCCACCAGGGACACTAACATCGCATCCAAAGTAGACTACCCAGATTACACATTGAAATGCAAGACCAGCCGCTTTCCATTAAGTAGTTGCGTTTTTATTTTCGCTGTCATTTCAAATGTGACCCCTCAAGGACATTTGGTCTGCGAGTCGTTCCCCGTTTCCGAGGAGTGCGAAGCGGCAGCACAGAGAACTGACTTCCTCTTCTACGCTTCGGAGAGGAAGTCATTTCGTCGTCTTGATGGAGAGCGATGTAACCATGGAGTGAGAACATCATTGCTTACGTATGAGCTGGATAATTTAATATTCCCTTCAATTCTTTTCTCTCTGTGCACGGGTTATTACGGCCTTCTCCATTCATGGTCGAGGGAGATTGCTTCTCATATCCATCTCACAAGGCAATAAAAACTGTTACTTTTTACCGTACAATGACAGAGACATTCAAAAAAACTGTATTTATTCGCCCTTCTTTGTGCCAAAACGTGTCACTTTTACAGAGCTCCTTAATAGATATATACCTCATGATAGATTTGGCATTTTTTTCTCATTAAGGTATTAACCAGTCGGTTCTTGCGTCATCTTCAGTCCTGAAAGTGTTCAATATGAGTTCTTTCTGCGGCGTTTGCACGTGTGTTAATGTCTCGTTTGTGAGTCACCTGAAGTTTTTTTCCTCTTATTTCTTGAGGATACAAATGCACCAGAAACATATGTGGAAAATGCCAAACAGGTCAAACACGGGCTCCCCATCCCTTCTCTAAGACATAAACGGAAAATTTCCGAATGGAGGAAAGAAAAAATAAATAAATTCATTAGAACTATTTCGATTATGTTTGCGCCACGTCCACCAGGAAATGTGCTGGTGTTTTTGGTTGTGTCTTTTTCGTGTTGCTAAAGGGCCGTCCCATCTCCGCCTCGCACAAACAAACACGAACAGGCATGGATCGGTTTCCAACCGGTTTCCGCTCCAACACGTTTTCACCGAGACCTTGTGAAGTTGAACATATGTGCAGTTTTGAATTGACATTTGTGACTGGTCACTGGTCTATTGAGAGCACAAACTAGACCAGTGTGTATTTGGCAGGTTTATTGCGAGGGAACACAATATTTATTGTAGGGTAACACAAAGGAATCCATGTTTTTCATCATCTCTAAGCAGACTAACTGCTTCCTAAACGCAGCTGAAATGTGTCACTTTCCAGCTGGATAAATTCTCCACCTAACACATCCACATATTGCAGACCTTTGTGTGCCGTAGAAGCGCGTTCAAACACAAAACCCCTTTTGTTTTAAGTCACAGCATGGGTGCGTTCACATCGTTTGCTTTTCGGTGAGCTCGTCTTGTGCTGTGAGCTGCTCTGACTCATTCAGCTTTCGTTACGGCCTCTCAGCCCGAGCATTCATGAGAGCTCAGAGATAATTCACTACATCCTCATATTGACTCCATCTGGTCCCGAAGCCCATTTGTTCCCCTGAAATTACAGCTCCGGGTTTTAAGAGTGGGAGCCAAAAGACATTGTTTGTCTCCACATGGCGACCGCTGCTGATTAATAATTCACCACAATGACTCAAACGGCTTTAATTTAATTAAATGCCAGGAATTAATAATTGCCCACTTATGTTATGAAATTGTGGCAGTCTCTGCTTCCCGTAAGATGGAGAGACTTAAAGGCAGTGAAGAATCATTTCGAAGCTTAGTAGTAAATTTGCAGGCAGATTAGTTTTCATTAATGCTTTTCTTTGACTGTGTGCTTTGCACAGATTAAAGACTGATAAATTATAGTTTCATTTTTGATCCACTTATCTTCCACACAGCGGTTTTCTGAACCCGGTTTGGGGACAACTTGTGAAACAAGTCCAGATATTTACAATTTTGCCTAAAATCAAAACTAGTAAGGCGGAATTTGATAAGAAAGAGGAAGAATTGTAATATTTACGCTTCAAATGTCCTGTTGGAATTATAAAATCTGCTCACAAACACGGTTATGGTTTTGTGTGGGCGTATTAGGGTAGAGACAGTTCACGTCTTCATACAGAAAATATCCAGTTTTCAGATCTTTTTTCCCCCCTAACATCGCCATCGTCCCGTCGCCTAGCAACTGTGACAAGCTGGCAAAAAAACGGAGCTTGAAAGCTATGCTAACAAGCCCAGCAGCGCGAGCGATACCTTCGTCGAATTGCTGTGACGTCATCAGTCTTCGACCAATTCAGCCACTGAATGTTTTTTTTTTTGACACGCCCTTTTTTTTCCCGATTCTGTCAACACAGCAAAACAACTGTGGAACTACTTCCTCTTTAACTTCAAAATAAAAGTCTCAAACAGGAAAAAAAAAAATATATCTCGGGGTTCCAATCTTGAATCACTCAACTTTCACTAATTCCAGCTGAGACTAATTTACTTCAAGAGACGAGGAAATACTGTTGTATATTTTATTACCTTTATTATTATTATTTTATTTTTATAGGAAGCAAATTTCACAAAACATATGGTCACAGTATCATATCAACACTTAAGAAGAAAAGTGAAGTTTTGACCAGTGCCTTTTTTTTTTTTACAAAATAGGACCATATAAAAGAAAAGAAGCATAAAAGAATAAATAGTGAGAAGCAAAGAAATAGATAAAAATACACAAACTAAAAATTACATCTGCAAACGCAATTAATTTGAAAATTTGAACGTGTTAATATTACTACAGACTCAAAAAGAAAAAAAAAAAATCTGACAATTGCTCAAATTTTAATTGGTTGGAGTCCAGCAGGAGGCGGGCGGCGTTTTGACACGAACCACATCTGCATGCATGTTTATATGTCAAAGTTACAAAATCAGGCATGACGTCACCAGAGTGTAATTAACAATCTAATTAATATTTTTTAAATTGATGGAGAACACTACTAAAATCTTCTAAGTGTGCCTATAATAAAAGAGTGGACAATCGGGTCTACTGAGTTCCACATAATCTACCAAACTTTGCGGCCATAATTGAATTGTTTGGTCTTGTAATTGAGAAAGGCTCAGCTGATCCTTGTGCTAACTGCAGGTGGTTTCAGAGAAGCTGTGCGAAAGGCAAAAAAAACCCCCATCAGCACTCCTCAGTACCAAGTGGTCCACTTCATGCACCGGGTTGCTTGTGACAGAACGAGGCGGACGGCTCGAATTGAGAGCAGCTGTTCGTTGGGAGTCGACGTTAAGCTGTTCCAGTCAAACACGCACCGACACGGCCGACTCCTGCACAAACAACAGCGCGTGCGCGTCGCCTTCGCAAAGACTCGCGGAACCAGCAGGAGCCAGCGGTTCCCTCATCTGGCGCGTTTACTTTGGGGATCGGGTTGCCTTTGCAGCGGGAGGTGGTTTAACGCTTCACAGATGTGACTCGGCGAATAATAATAAAATAAAAAGTTTCGGTTTTGTTAACAAATCGCTGTGAAAACCAGTAAAAAAGAAAAAAGAACTTGACCTAATCCATTCCTGCTGTCCTCCTGGTACAGAGTACTGCCTCATAAGTTGGAAAATGAAAGCTTTGAGAATGTGTCGTTTGTGTGTTGCTGTCGGACGTAACTTTTCTCTGGGTTCTGAGTCGTCTCAGGACCTCTCTGTGTCATTTCTGCTGTTTCTTTCAGGATCACACGCGAGTGGTCAGCCCCATTATCGACGTGATCAGCTTGGATAACTTTGCCTACTTGGCTGCATCTGCTGACCTCAGAGGAGGTCAGAACCCGCAACAAGGCAACACGCACGAATGCGGCAGTGCAACGTCTTTTACCCCATTTCTGCTACATTACCAAAAGTGTTGAATCAGAACTCGAAGTTGCAGATATCAGGTGTCCCAGTCTCTTCTGTGACCACTTGTTTAAAATCTGGAATTGGCCCAAAACAAAGTCAACATGGTTTAGAGTGAGTAATGTTGGTAAACTGACCACAATCCTGACAAGAGCTCTTTTTGGAATACATTAGGCCCCAAGCCAACATCAGTGTCTGACCTTACAGATACTCTACTGGAAGAATTGTTAAACGCACTTCCAAACTTTCCAGGTTCTTACCAGATTTGGTGCACCAACATTCGGCTCTGATAGACACGGATGATGTTAAACACAGTTTACCAGGTTGGATGGATTTGCTCCTGTTGTTACAATCGAGCCATCACGAGTTACTGGATGTGACTAAACGCTGAATATTTTTTCCCTTTTATTCATTGATTTATTCTTTGCTTCCCCGCTCCATTCATGCTGCCTCTTTCATGTCAGGGTTCGATTGGAGCCTCCACTTCAAATGGGAGCAGATTCCCATTGAGCAGAAAATGGCGCGAAGCGACCCGACGCAGCCCATAAGGTACCGCCGTCTCTGGCGTCTGCCTCTACGTTTCGAACTGATTCAAACCCTGAGATGCACCATGCACACATACGACCGTTTTAAAAGGATTTACGTTTTTATACTTCAGGCTTTTTAAATATAGTCGAAGGGCGCAGCCAGTTTTATGAGGAGCTAATCTCCTTACTGATTTTTGAAGGGTTAACTAGCATCAGTCAAATTTAGCAGGTTGCTGCTCTGGAGCGTTTAACACACTGGCAGGAAGGGGAAACCTCAGCAATTATCTTTGTGAAGAAAACGTCGCCGTGGTTCAGTTTGTTAAAGCCATTTTGAGTCGCTCCTTTCACAGTGAGAGAAAAATACGTATATTCTAAAGTGGAAAACTATTGGAGGCGCCTGCCGACGTTTCCAGTAATTCCTATCCCAGTTGCTATGAGGTCACACAGTGCAACGCTCAGCAAAATATATATATATATATATAAATATATATATATATATATATATATATATAAAATACAAAACTGAAAAATTCCCCCTAAAACCCCCAACACACATCTGAGTGTCAGAGGGTCATTTAACGCGTTAATTTAGTTGGAACAAGCAGAACGTTTGTGGAAAGAGGTGATGCTTTAACAGCCCCGTGTTTGGTGAGCAGCAGTTTGGCAGCAGTCGTTTATTTTCTGCTGACGATCAGGGCGAGTTTTTTTTTTTTTTTTCTTTCTTTTTCCTTTCTTTTTCGAAGCAGTCAAATGCTAACAAAGCGTAGAGAACGAAAGCAGCAGCGTGTCAGGGTGCGGGCCAAAATCCAAAATCCTCCACGACGATGCAGCAGTCCGGTGAGATCCTGCAGAGAGCGGCCACTTCCAGGCGCTGCTGCTGGAGGAGCTGCATTGTGGGTTCTTTATTGTAATTTAAATACAAAAGAAATGACAATAATGCACGTTTTTTAAGACTGTCTGAATCATTTTGGCAATCATGTCTGGCCAAAATTGTCAGTGCGCCAAAAACTTTCAACAAAATACACCAGCGTGTTTTGATTGTCATGAGAGAGGATGTTTTGTTTTAAAGCTAGTTTTTAAAGTCACTTTTTAAAAAACGTCGTCCCACGCTTTGAGGATTTCACTGAACGGCGTTCTGTCCACAAACACTAAAATCAAAAGACTGCAAACCTCAAGAAGTATTTATTTTGCATCACCTGGATCACATGACCAATGACCGGACGTTGCCGCTGGTGCAACCCACGAAGAAGAAGACGACAGGAAGTAGATGAAGCGTGTTTTTTTTGTTTTTTTTTTGTTATTTTTATCATCTATTGCGTGAATTAATTTATTCACCTGTGATATTAATTGCGTTTCTTGTTTAACGGACCTACACACCTGCAGCCATCACCGCAGCAAAATGAGGTTCCAGAAAGCGTTGACTCAGGAGGGCTGAAAACAAATGCACACCACACTTTTCAGATTCACGTAAAACTTGTAAATGCTTTCCTATTTGCTTTAAAGCATGGCACTACGTTCATAAAAAAAAATAATAATAAATCTTACTAAAATACCACGAAGACGTGGTTTTGTGTTTTTTTTTTTTTTTTTTACAGCGTTGAAAAACATAAGTACCGTTAATATTTTTGTGAAGTTCTGTTTTGGTAGCGATTAAATGTGCATTTCCAAAACTCTTTGTTGACATTAATAAAGGTGAAAACTCGTCGTCGTCCTTCCGTTTCCACAGGACTCCAGTCATCGCTGGTGGGATCTTCGTCATGGACAAGAGCTGGTTCAACCATCTGGGCCAGTACGACACTCACATGGACATCTGGGGCGGGGAGAACTTTGGTGAGCATCGCTTCCGCCGTTGTTTTTTTTTTATTATTTTATTTTTTTATGTGAATCTTTTCCAGTGAGCGGACTTAATTTTAGTGGATCTTTTTTTTTTCTTCTCTTTTTTGGAAAAAAAAAAAAAAAAAAAGAAATAGTCGAGACCAAAGAGCCAGGCAGAAGGTTTTTACCAGCCAGTTTTTGGTCGAAAAGAGAAAAGTGATAAATCATCCAAATGGAAATTTTTGAACTCATTTTATTATAATGCAATTAATCGATTTATGAGTTATTATCTGCACACTGAGGTATTACAGACAGGAACAGGATGCTACATTTGAACTAGCAGAAAATATCATTACTTCAAAAGCGTCACTTTGACATGTATTGCTATCCATATAAATCAATAGTTTGTTGCACAATCATTATTATAAGCAGAACAGATTACAGCTCAGCGAAATGTCTGCAGAAGTGTCAGAAATCTGTTGGGTTTATTTCTACTGATAGGCTGTCACGATAACTAATTTTGCTGGACGATAAATTGCCCCAGAACTTATTGCGATAAACGATAACATTGATGTATTGAGACCATTTTCAAGTAATATAACAGTAATAATGTCGCAATAACGCAGGGACGCTTTCTCAAGGATCAACAACTATTAAATTCTAATAAACTTTTCAACACTGGAACTGGCAGACATTTTAAACATCCAAAATAAATGGAGGAATACAGCAGAAACAGCAGATTAAATGAATTATGAAGTCTCTGTAAACTAAATTGTTTTCCAAAAAAAAAAAAAGATCAAAACACCAAGCTGAAGACTTTTGTCATCCAGTTTTTGGTAAAAAAAAAAAAAAAGAGAGAGAGAAAAACGTCAAGTCAAGCAAATGAAAATGATTTAGTTTCTTTTGATGTGTCACGTGATTAATTGATTCATTGTTTATGGTGGCAGGCCTTGCTACATGTCTAATGAAGCACGCCTGCAACGCGTAAAATGATGGCCGAAAGAAAAAAGTGAAAATGCCTTTCAGTCTTGACTTACCACCTCCACTCATTTGGATGCTGGGAAAAGACAAAAAGTACCAACTGAGATTGACTTCACAACGCTAAAAGTCTGCCTTGCGTCTCGCTGGGGAATTCGGCCACGGGGCATTTCACCACGATGCACTTCTTTGGCCGTTGGGGGAGGTAAATCAGACTGATAAATCCGTGCCCGTCCTCGCGCAGAGCTCTCGTTCCGGGTCTGGATGTGCGGAGGAAGCCTGGAGATCCTTCCCTGCAGCCGCGTGGGTCACGTGTTCAGGAAACGCCACCCGTACGACTTCCCAGAGGGCAACGCTCTCACCTACATCAAGTGAGTGAGCGGGGCCGGCTGTCTACCTGCAGCATCGCCTGAGAGTTTCTGTGATCCTCTCCCAAAGTATTGCACGACACATGGAGCGAGATGTGAATAGACACATTTAAATGAGCTGCAAAACCTGTTTATCCCTCATCTTGAATGTGTTGTTTTTGATTATTGGTTTTATTTGCCCGGTGTAGTTTTGTCTAGTCTTGTTCTGTGCTACGCAGTCAATCCAATGCAGTCAGACGATTTTTCATTTGGGCAAATCCTGAACCTTCACCAGCCAGTTGTTTTTAAACATACAAAACCCTTTGATACGTTGGCTGACCTGTCATACGTAATACGATGTCACTTCCACTCCGATCCTAAATAATTAATTGTCGGTCAGAGCAGGAACACGAGGAAATGTGTTTTGCATTTGTATAGAAAAACAAATGAGAATCTTTTGATGACTGTTCACACATTTACAGATAATACAGGGAAAAAAAATACAATGTTTTTGTAACAAGAGTTTTACATATATTATCCATATATATGTAATATAAACTCTTTAAACCAGAAACTTTAATAGTCTAAAATCAGTTTTGGTGGGTCAAACCTTGACATGTGTCAGAGATTGGCCACCCGACTCTGATTGGTGCATTTCCACTTCCGTTCTTCCTGCTCGTTTCTCATCTGCTGCCAACATAAACCAAAAAGCTGAGTTCTCAAAGTGACACGGAGCAGATGATGCCAACAATCGAGTCCACATGGATGATTCTTAGTTTTTCACCATTTAGATCAGGTGTGTCAAACTCATTTTCGTTTTGGGCCAAATCAAGATCATGAAGGCTCTCAAAGGGCCGGTTGTGCCAGAACGTGTTGATAAAACCTGTTCACAAACTGTTAATATGTCAATGAATTCTTAAAATTACATAAAATTATTGAAGATCTTTTCAGTCCCTTCAGGAACTAATAATAAATGCGACTGTTTATTTACTCGCTGTATAAATCATGGACTATAATCATACATCAACTAAATTCTCAAGAAACTGGAGGGATTGATTGACATAAATTGGCAGTAAACAGATAAAAATCGCATTGATATGATCGATAATATAATATTTAATCACACTTAGTGTTTAGTCTAGTCTGTGGAGAAAAGCTACGGCGGGCCGGATTTGGCCCCCGGGCCTTGAGTTTGGCACATGTGATTTAGAGTTAATGTAGGCGTGAACTCATCGTCTCTGAACGCCCAAATCCACATGTTGGAAATGGACCACAAGATGTTAGTTCTGAAAGCGTCGTCCGAATTACGCCGCTCGTTCTACGTTGCTGAAACGCCCGCGAATCCGACAAGATTTTCTCTCTGGTGAAGCCAGGGAGGGGGCGGGTTTTTTTTAATTTATTTATTTTTATTTGTTTTTATGTCCGGAGGCTCCCCTGTCCTACACTGTCATTAGAGCTGACTGCAGGAATCCCAGCAGCTCTCTAATCATGGCATCTAAGCAGGTGTTGTGTCTGTGCCGACGCAGGAACACCCGACGGGCCGCCGAGGTGTGGATGGACGAGTATAAACAGTACTACTACTCGGCACGGCCGTCTGCTCAGGGCAAAGCCTTTGGCAGGTTTGTCTCTTGGAATCATTCCCCCTCAGTGTGTGCGTGTGTGTGTGTGTGTGTGTGTGTGTGTGTGTGCAGAGCGTGAACACAGCCGTCCAAAAATAGGACTGGTGATGTTTCACACAAGTCTGACCCATTTTAGTCAGGCGAGCTACACTTTAAAAAAAAAAAAATGCTAACAGTCATGCTTTTTAAAAGGGCTGACCTAAATCTGATGTGCAATGAGCAATTATTTACTATATATATATATGTATGTATGAGTAGACGCATAATTTTCAGGGTAGTTACCAACCTCAGCTGTTTCTAAAGACAGACTGAAGAAAATCTGTTTCTCCATATTTGATTATAAACGTCTGACAATGTGAAGTCGTCTTGGTTGATTTGTATTTTTCTGTTTGCTGATGCTTTTCCTCGTGTCTCCCTGTCATTGTCCTTGATTTTCCTTGTTTCTATTCCCTCTCTCTGTTTTTTTTTTTTTTTTTTTTTTTGTCTGTCTCGCGTTTCATCTCCAAGCATTGCAGACCGCTTGACGCTGCGGCGGAAACTGAACTGCAAACCTTTCCGTTGGTACATGGAGAACGTCTACCCCGAGCTGAGGTGGGATGATTTAGTAAAGGAAAGATTTCGTCTCGTCTGCATTTGTGTTTTGCAGGTGGAAAATAAAAAAATAAAAAAAAAAAGAAAAAACAAGAGTTTTACTGTGAGCTAAGTAAGAGTTAAATTCTGTTGTTTTTTTTTGTTTTTTTTAAAGACGTTTTCTGAGCTATGAGAAAAAACCCACATGGGACTAACAACCTTTGGATTTTTCTCCGCCGAGAGACGTGAAACAAAAGAGGAAGGGAGAGGCTTCCCTGATTTATTTAACATGTTAAGTTTCTTCCCAGTGTTTTTCGCTCCTACTTTTATATAGTTCTTTAAAATATCTTGAGAACTCCACCTAATGTCGACAAACATACACCACAGCTCTGGAAGAGCCCACTGAAAACCTGATCCCTGTTGAAAACCTCCTGGTTGTTCCACCAAATACCGATTTCTGAACTGCGTCTTTTATCAGTCACCCAGATGTAGCCGATTTCAGATGGGGAACTTTTGAACTGATTCATGTCGGGATCTTATGCTGCTGACCTCTTCCCCACTGCATGTGCTCCAAATGACTGGGCTCTAGAGTAACTGTGTATGTCCAGAAGAGCTGGGCTGTAATAAGACACAGCGCTGGCGGAGCGAAGCAATTACTCTGTACAGCTATCCATCACCGGAGTCGATCTGCTCTTTATTGTTTGTAATAAGACAGTTTCATCAGCCTTCCTACTCGCCGTCTCCGGTTCCTGCAGGGTCCCTGAGCAGGAAGCCGTGTCCAGTGTGCTGAAACAAGGCGGCATGTGTCTGGAGACCCGCGGGAGGGACGGCCTCGGACTGGCGGAGTGCCGCGGCGCCGGAACCAACAGGCCGCAGTCGCAGGTCAGGACACCGTGGATGCTTTATAAAAGTACTTTGTAGTTTTATTTTCAGCTTCAAAGGGACAGTATAATTGACTTCTGTTCCCTCATCAAGAACAGACCTGGAGCGTTGCCGTGATTCTTTCATGCATGTTTGAGAAAGCCTTTAATCTCCCACGGCAACCACTCGGCTGTGCAAAATGCCTGGGTGGACCTTGAAAGCTCCGCCTTCGAGGACGTAGCTCCTCCTCAGAGCTGTAGTTTATAAGCTTCCGTCTCACAGAGCAGCTCTCTGACACAACTCCCCAACTCAGCTCCTTCAGACGAGCCAGCAGCAATTAGCAAACACCTGGAGGACCTGCACATCTGTTGAGCTCTTGATACTTCTCAGTTCAACACTGGTAAAAATGCTGTTAAACGGCTAATAGAGGAGCCATGTAGGGTCAACTTCCTGAAGGCGGAGTTTCAGAAAGAGCAGAAGATTTTAAAGGGACAGCAACCCAGTTTTGACATGTTAAATTACAAAGTCAAATTTCTTTCAAGTCATGTTTGAAATGTACAGCATTTTTATAGCTGGCGCTAACATGGTTATAAAATGGCACTGTGGCTGGAAAAGACATAATACTGCCCGTTTAAAAGAAAACATATGGTTCCAGTGGGATTATTTTCATTTTGATTATTTTCTTCACACGTTTTCAGGTCAAAATGTCGGTCGTTGCTGCATCATCATTTGCAATTTTTCTGGGTCTCCTCAATTGATCCTGTTGGGCTGTTTTCTTTTGTTTTGGTTTCCAAAACAAAATTTCAATTCTAGTCTCTTTGCATAAAAAAGGTGAAATTATCTGACACAGACAGATAAAATGTTAGCTGTGTCGGTGCAATTCACTTTTACACTAAGTCAAATCACATTAATGACAACAAAATACTGAAATACGTGCAATTTAAGCGAATTAATCACTCATTGAAGGTGTCTTTAGTCGTCTTCAGGCATTTAAAAACATGCAGCATTCATTCATCTCAGGTAATTCAGTTTATTTCAAGAAACGGAGAGCAGCAGCACTGCTGAACCGTATTCATGTCAGTTCAGTCCAGCGGATTGATCGAAGGGACCTGCTGCGGTCAGAGTCGATATTTCCAGGACATTTCTGACACTGCATTCGTCATAGGTCAGCTTTGGGAGTGAGTCGGCTAAATCAGCCCTCCACGGGTCGCCAACGAAAGCTCTGGACCAGGAAACGTCCTCGCAGTTCCTTCACAATAAAAGATCCGATCCCATACACACACAGCTTCACCAGCAGCTAAACTCTGCTACCGTGCAGCTCATGGACACGTGCAGGACGACACGTGTTATTCCCCACAAGTCAGCAACAATAGATATGGGTGATGGAATATTTATTCATTTCACTGAACTCCGATCCAGAACCACACGGCATTCTGGCGGGGATCGACCTCTCACAACTTTAGTGAGTTAATTGATGCTAACTCGCTGATGTTAGTTGTTGCCAGGGAAATCTTTGGTTACCAAGCAACAACCTGTTGAGTTAACGTGCGCAGCAGCTGTTTCAGGTTTTGCCACTTTGTCTCATAATTGCTTGAAAATAAAAAAGCAAATCGGGGGAGTGTAAACTGTGGATTAAATAATATGTCAGATATTTGAAACAAAAAAAAAAAAAAACGAATCAATAATTATTGATATCAATAAATATATCCTGATACGTTTTTTTGTCATCGAATAGCCATACGGACAATTTTCTGACATAAACTTTTATAGGAAACCGACAGCAACTTTAACTTCATATAAAGTCTCTACAGTACATTGGGAAATTAATTTTTTTTTTTGTTGTTTTTTTTAACTTCAATTATTCTTGGAATTTAAAATGCAAACTTGAACGTCGCCTGTAATGTTTTACTTTAAACGAGCCGTTGGCGAGAGAAACACGTCTTCCTCTCCGAACTCAAGCTGACGTCGCCTCAACTGGTTTCTGGGTTTTGCAGAAGTGGGAGCTGGTGGAGCCGCTGATTCGGCAGCAGGACCTGTGCCTGGCTATTTCTGCCTTCACAGCGGGGTCAAAGGTCAAGATGGAACTCTGCAACTCCAAAGAGCCCAGACAGGTAAGGCGGAGAAATAACGCGATGGGGGCTTTTCGCAACTCGTTCGGTGCGTGTGGGCAGCAAGAGTTTGAAGATCTCGTGTGTCATTCAGCAAGCAAATGAAAGATAACTAAAACACAACCTGTTAGTTTTGAGTCCAAATCTTTGCTTTGCTATACTGTTGATGCTTCACGAATGTTGCATATTTATCAATATGACAGAAAAATGTATAATTTTAGATAAAAATATGCCTGCAACCTCTTCTTCTTGAGCAACTTTTATACTCACCAAGATTCAACTTATGCCCTAAATACTTGAATCTTGACTTAAGCTCATGGTCTATTAGTCTTACTTGTTTTATGCCCTCTATTTGAGGACCTAAGTACTACATGTGGCAATTAATCACTTTGTCCTGTATTCCAACATGCATGCACCTTAATGAAAGCGGGGTTTTTCTCTATGCCACATGTATTTTTTTTGTGAAACGGTTTCAGAAAGTGAGGTCGTTCAAAAAAAAACAAAACTGCCAATATCGGGTCAAAGATAATCTGCTGGACACAGCAGCGGTGCTAAAATGACAAAACAACAATTAGATGAGAATTGGCTTCTGTTTTAACACATTGTTCTGTCATCCAGTGGAAACCTCTGGAACCTTTCGCAGGTGTTGAATTGCTCCGTCACAATAGATATAGGCCGTCGCAGAGGAAGCCAGAACAAAGTTTAAATCACTGTAAAGCCAGTTGCCAAAACCGTTCATGACTAACAAGAACACCAAGTCCAGCCAATGGTACAGAAATCAATTGTTCAGCAGATATATTTAAATATATATTTTTTTGGCAAATGGATCAACTAAACAAAAAGAAAAATAGAATTTTCTGACTATTTTCTGATCACCAGGGAGTTAAATCATGACGGGGTTTTAGAAAAGAGGTGGTTTGAGATCAGACGTGGAGCTGCCAAAGGACCCGTGTTGAACCCAGTGACCTTATTTTGCTAATGCAGATTCTGGCAGAGTGACTTTATAAATGCGGCAGACGAACAAGAGCTCTTCAAAAGTCCAGCCCCTGCTCGCTCATTCCTTGTTCTCATTTCCTTTCCTTCTTTCTTTCTGTTTTTTTTTTTTTTTTTTTCTAAATGTTTTACGCGAACTTCCACGAACAGAGAGTTTGGTCTGTTTGTGATCGATAGACGACCTAACCGTCGCCTATCGATCCCGACCGGCGGGTCGTCTTGCCTGGACCGTCTCGATCCTTTCGGGGGTTTTTTTTGGGAACGTCTCCCCATCAGCAGTCAACCTCTCAATGCTGACGGAGACATTTGGCATCTTTGTCTCTTATTCCCTCGAAAGAAAAGGGGGAAGGGAGAAAAATTCTCCTCTCGACTGCACTGATCTTTTTTCTGCGCGCCAGCGGACATGTCATCCATCACCGGCATTACTCTGGCTTTTCGTAATCTCTCTCCTGGAAAACGGGCAGGAACGGTTTTTTGGCTTTTCTTTCTCGCTGTTGAGAGTTTGTTGCCACTTTCTGTTTCTTTTTTTTTTTGTTTTGTTTTGTTTAGTTTTTTTTTTTTTTTTTTTTTCCAAGTACCAGTCCGTTCTGGGAGGTTTTCAGAAAATATTGTTTATTTTCTGCTTTGCAAAATGAAAGGCTGCGCATAAATGAAATTGTTATAATTAAATCCAGTGCTGTGTAAAAGTCAGTAGACACCGTCCCCTCCCTCCTCGTCTCGCTGCGTTTTGCTTCCAAGAAGTCACATTCTCTTGTAATCTATTGAAGTGGTTTTCGTCAATAGATCTCTGGGCTGTCTCAAGGTCAGTTCGAGTTTTTCCTTTTCAAATTTTTTGCTACTCCTCCCCTGCATCTGACCCATTTCTTAGGAATATGCTTTTGTCTTGTTAACCCTCCTGACACCGACCAATGAAGTAAACACTTCAGTAACTTGATAAAGTATTCATAACCCTTGAACCTTTTCCCATTTTGTCATGCGAAACCGCTAAGCTTGAATCGTTTTTCTTTGCTTTTTTTGTTGTTTTTTTTCGGAGGATTTTTGACAGGCTAACTAAAAGGAGAGCGCAGTCGTAAAGTAGAAGCAAAATAGTTTTCAGTGTTTTTGAAAAAGGTTTTCGAGCAGAAATCTGAAAAGTGCGGGGGGGCCGTATCTGTGCTATAAGCCAGCACAGCAAATCTTCTTGGGTGGGTCTCAACCGGCTCTTAACGTCCAGAAACTGACGTTTTTGACCGTTCTTCTTCAGAAGTTATCACTCTCTGTAGAAAAAAAAAAAAAAAAAAGAGGGAGCATGTTTCCGCTAGAAAAATGTTTCTAGAAAAACAGGGAAATTTCCAAGCTCCAAAAGTAAAAAGTCTGCAAGAAAAAAAAAACTAAAAAAATGCTGAGCTAAGCTTTTTTCTAGAAAATCTTCGTATCAAAATTTATGAATTCTCTCTTGCAATTTTTTTATTTTTCCAACTCTGAACTCTGGTGTTTTTTTTCCCAGAGCGCTCTTGAGATTAATACCAAAATTTCTGTTTCTTTTTGTTTTTCTGTAATTTTTTTTTACCTTTAAGGCTCAGAAATATTCTTATTTTTTTTATTTTCATTTTTAGTTTTTTTTTTAGAAAATTTCTGAGATTAATCTTAATAGTAGGTTTGAGTTAAGTTCTTTGTTAGAATATTGCCTTTTTTTGGACTCTATATGCTCCAGTTAATGGTCAACCAATTACTACATTAGTCGGCGATTAATTAATCACGATTAATTGCATTAATCGTGATTAACATGATTAATCGTGGCTAGTATGACTAATTGTATTGAACAAGATTAGTCGAGATTAATACAATTAGTCGTTTCATCCCTCGTCCTAACAGTTCTAACTAACTGAAGTCAAATCATTCAATAATAGACTTTTTTTTTTTTAAATATTAGTATTGGTTTTGGTATCGGCAACTCTCGCCGTGTCTTTGCTTGGTATTGGGTCGATAACACATTTCCCAGTATTGCTCACCTCTATTGCATAACATGTTATTCTACTTGCCGCGTCCCCAAACCTGCACTGCATGTCCCACCGTGTCACCAGAAGTCACAGCTGTGTCCCAGTTCAAGTTCATTTCCGTCTCTGGTTCTGCTGTCCAAACATGCACCGCCCCTCCAAACGGGTCACCCCACCTCCCCGCCCGCCCCTGCAGCGCCACATATTTACGCTGACCGACGCCCATCCGCGGAGACACTTTCTCGGGGATTTTGAGGTTAACCCCTCGCTCGGCTGCAGGCGTCCTCCACGTGACTCCGTAAACCTGTGCTTAACACTCTCGTGCCTCCAGTTCAGCGCCTCTATCCACTTATCGATTGAGCTAAAAGCAGGAGGCAGAGTCCGTCGTGGGCTGCGGGCGTGAGGAACAAACTGCCTCACTGTCTGCTGCTTCTGGCTCATGTTTCCCCGTTCCAACCTGCTTCGCCGCTGTCCGTCCAGAGGCTTTAAGGGGGAGAAGCAGAGTCGTGAAAAACTGAATTGTGTGGAGTGGAAGGAAAGTAATAAAAGTCACAAAATTGTCCTTCAAAAAATGAGCTAATTGAACTGAACGGACCGTAGGAGAGAAAAGAGAAACACTTATTTATTGCTTAGGACGACAGACCAGTTTGTAGTTCTTTATTATGTTCTCTATTGGGTTTTGCATATATGTATTGATTGGGGTGGCCCACAGTTTTTCCAGGGTTGGCCGTGGCCCCCCTGGGCCCACCCTTTTGGGTCGCCACTGCCTCCATAAAAATAAAAAAAATAAAATCAAGGACACAGTTTGATCCCAAACACTAGTTTTTGGAATAAAACATGCAGGCTAGCATGAACCTTTTGGAACAATCCTGACTTTAGGCTTGTTGAACACCTACAAATAATGCTTAAGAGCTGAGTCTCTACCAGTTAGCCAACTAATTTAGATGAGTTTGTCCAGTTCTGCTAAGAAGAATGCAGCCAGAATGATCCCAAAAGCTTTTTGGTGTCCCCTAAAAACTCCTTGCTCGGGAACGTACAACCAGATATTGATCGTGGTATCTGTAATTAAGCTTTCTTGTACACGTTAGGCATACTATAAATGGAATGGTGAGAAGCGGGGCAAAACAAATAAGCAAATCACCACATCCCAAAATGACAATTAGTACCCACAGATGTCATCTAAAACAAACTGTCCCCTTCCTGCTGCTGCTGCTGCTGCTGCAGCTGCTGCTGCTGCTGCAGCTGGATGCTCTGTGACTTTTCCACTCTGCAAACTGTTAGTCAGTAATTCACGCGATTACTCTAATCCAAGTCTGAGTCAGGCTGCATTACTCACTACTAACATGAACCTCCTGTGCTCACACACGCACATGCGTTCACACGCACCGTGGAAGACAAACCAGAGAGGGTGTGTGTGCAGACTGAAACAGCTTTCTTTTTTTTTTTTTTCATTTGTTTTTTTTTTTTTGTTTTGTTTTTTTTTCTCTCTCTCTCGTCTTTGCAGAAGTGGAAGCCGAAAGGCCCGGCTCTTCAGCACATGGTGAGCGGCCTCTGCCTGGACAGCCAGAGCACCAGCGGACCCCTGGTCATCGCACAGTGTCGCCCCCAGGCGGCCGGACAGTCGTGGGAGCCGCAAGCTGTCGCCTGAGCGCGGAGGATCTGGAGTTGCTGAGGGGGACAGAAGAAGTAAAAAGAGAAGAAGAAGAAGAAGAAGAAGAAAAAACTTCACTTTTCTGATGTCAACCTCATTTTTAAGGCCTTGCTGAGGGGTGGGGGGAAAGAAGAAAACCACCAGAGGTCTTGTGTGTACAGTGTTCTCCGTCCTTTCCGGGATACTGCAGATCTATGTATTCTTATCTTTCCACTGAAAACGTTGCACATTTCACTTCTTCGTTTTGAGTTTCAGCGATCCGCTTTCGTTGGAAGCGATTTGACGAGTGCAAACCGTTACTGTAGCAACCGCGCCGAGCTGCACCTCCGATCATAGTCGCTGCTTTCGTAAAGCGGGGCAGTTTCAGCTGTGTACATAGGCTCTGCAACAATGAAATAAAGAAAATAAGGAAGAAAAAGGGGAGCTTTTAATCGCTGATTAGCAAAGCACTGTCAGGACATTATTTATTGTTTTGCATGGACACACCCAAAGAATGTTTTATTTTTATTAATTTTTTTTCTCCCCTTGGTTCTGTCTCTATTAAATAATAAAAAAAAAAATTCTGTAAATATCTGAAACAGGTTTTTTTTTTTTTGTTGTTTTTTGTGTAAAGTAATCTACATGTGGTTTTAAAATTAAAACGTGGCTAAAGAGACAGCAGCATTGGAGCCGTTTGTAAAATAAGTTCCTTTGCTGCACAATTATACTGTTAATATTAAAAAAAACAAAATCACAATTGTGTGCTGTGCTTTTTTTATTTATTTAATTTTTTTGTTTTTCGCAAGCACCACATCTAACATATTCTCTCCTTCCTCCATGTCTCCGTCTAAGGCCGGCGTCCCCCGCAGCACGATGCTGCCACCGCCGTGTTCCGCTGTGCGGCTGCCGTCTTCAGTTTTCTTCCACACATAAACCGGAAATTTCTGCAGTGTCCTGTTGCGCCAGTACAATTTAAAGAAAACAAAAATGTTGCAATAAAGCGCAAAATTTCTTCCCAGTCATTTCATAAAGTGTTGTCAAACAGTTTTATTGAGGAATCAAACATGAAGATTGGGGCAAACAATACAAATCCGTCCTCTTTTTGATGTGAACATAAAACAGAAAGTCAAAACAAAAATAACATAAACAAGGACCATCTCAAAACCCACCCACCTCCCCATTCCCTAGGACTTACATCTTATCACACTGAGAGTCAAATCAGATTTTTTTTCAAGTGGGGTTATCAATATATTGTCGAAGGGGTTGCCAAGTTTTATTGAATCGCTTTAAGTTATTTGTTAATGAAAATCGTATTCTTTCCAGATGAGAGAGCCTTACCAGTTCCTCCAGCCACAATTTGACTGATGGAACTTCTGATTTTTTCCAAAACATCAGCACTAGCTTTTTTCCTATGATGAAAGCATAAGCTAAAAATTGTCGTTGGTATTTATTAAATTGTGAAAATTGAGTAGAAACTCCGAGCACAATCAGAAGTGGGTCCAGCCTTACCTCTGTATGAAATATATCTGACAAAGTTTTTAATATGCCAGACCAAAATGGGGTTAACTTAGTACACAAGGAGTAAGAATGGAGAAGTGTGGCTTCTTCAATATGGCATTTGTCACATAACGGGGATGTGGTAGGGAAAATTTTATGCAACTTCACCTTACAGTAATGAAGCCTGTGAATAATTTTAAATTGAATGAGACAGTGTCTAGAGTTGGTAGAACACTTGTGAATATTCTCTAGCGCAGCCTTCCAGAGTTCGTCACTGATCTCCGTTCCTAATTCCTGCTCCCAACCTGCTTTGAGGCCCTGAGTGGACGGTGAGGATCTGGATAATAACACATTATAAATCTGAGAGATTAGATGTCCTTCCCCACCACCTAGTTTAAAAAGTTCATCAAATTCACTAGGTTTTATATTCTCTAAAGTGCGCATGTGTGTTTTGGCATATGCCCTGACCTGCAGGTATCTAAAATGATTATGTTTATGGAGACCAAATTTGGCCTGAAGCTGAGAGAAAGAGGCAAAATTGCCACCCACCAACAGGTCACCAAGAGTCCTGAGGCCTAAATCTTTCCATTGTATATAACCTGAATCTAAAGTGGAAGGGACAAATGAGGGATTTTTTGCTATCGGTAATAAGAAAGATACAGATTCAATACCAAACTGGGATTTAATCCTTTTCCAAATACGAATAGTATCGTGAATGATGCGGTTATTGCTGTATGCCAATTTATCTATACTTGTTGGTGATAGAATAAGGGCACCAATATCATGAGGGCTGCAGTCTTCTTTTTCCATTGTGATCCACTCGGATTGTGTAAAATTGTGATCTAGCCAAATTGTGATGGTACGAAGCGTGCAAGAGTAATAGTAAAATGAGAAATTTGGGAAGGCTAGTCCACCTTCCAGTTTTGCCCTGCAAAGATGAGCTTTGCTAATTCGGTGCCTTTTATAGTCCCAGAGAAATGGGACGATTATGGAATCAAGTTTCTTAAAAAATTTCTTGGGTAGAAAAATGGGAATATTTTGAAACAAATAAAGGATCTGAGGGAGAAAAACCATTTTTATTGCGTTAATTCTTCCCACCAGGGAAATGGGGAGAGATCTCCAAAATTGAATGTTTTTTTGCA
>VMRN01000137.1:687951-764019 GCA_010277015.1 Poeciliopsis turrubarensis | reverse complement strand
ATAAATAAATAAATAAATAAATAAATAAATAAATAAATAAATAAATAAATAGAAGTGTAATCGTGAAGATGAAACTGCCGGTGAAGCGGGCGCCTCGTTAAGATGATGAATGGCTGAGTTTATGAATTTGATTACACTCTTAATAACCGCTGCGTCGTGATCTGTTGTCTGGATGAGTTATGGGCTCATAACTGAATTCATGGGAGGTTTGCCAGCTCCCACTCTGTTTTTTAGGGGAGACGATACCAAATGATTTATTTGTTTATTTATCTGTCATGTTTCATGAAAGCGACGAGTGCTTCCAATAGAACGGAAAAAATAACAAAAAAGCAAGCAAGAGTGAGGGCCAAGACTCACTGAAAATGTCCCCTAATCGCCTCTGACACGTTTCCATTTAAAAACCGAGGTCAAATCTTCTTTACGCTTTGTGTATGACAGAATGACAGATCAAAAAGGATTTTCTCTCTTCGATAATCAATGGAAACATCGTAATCAACTTTACAGAGATCGAAATTAAAATCGTTGACCGAACTTCCAGTGTTTTGATCATTTATGTCCTTCCCGCCGCACAAAAACCATGACTGGTTCTCAATCATGAGATGTAATCATGAGTTAGCTTTGGAAGAATCATGTCAAATTAAGCCTGTGGACATGAAAGAAGTCAACAAAAGCAAGTCATCGTTTTTGGTCGAGCAAAAATAATCGACGGATGATCCAGCAGTTCCAAGGATCTGAATCCGAAGAAACTATTTATATGTTATCATAGACTTACGGGTTACTGGCACATTTAAAGCAGAAGAAGAGGATGGCTGACTCTAATAGTACCTCGTTATGTCATTATAGCTGAGCAGTAATTGTGAGAAACAGGTTTTGCTTTTGTTTTTATTTTCATCAGTGCAGCAGCAATGGGCTTCCACGGTGATAAGCTCCAAGTCTGTGGGGTTGGAAATCCTCCATGCCATCATCGCAGTCTCCCTCCAGCGACCCAAGTCGGAACCGCTCCAGAACCAGGATATCACTTCCAGTCAGAAAACCCATTATGACAAAATAATAATAAAACACAGACAAGAAAAGTAATTAAAGGATTTTTATTTATTTTCTTTAATTGGACCTTTCCAGGATTGTTTCTATAGCCATATACAGTTGAGAAGCCATTCTGGATTAAATTAGTTGTGGCTCATCTGTTACCACTGAATGGTGGTTTCCCAGAGAGTGGCATCTCTCTACTAAAAGTATCCATGAACCTTTTATATATATATATATATATATTTAAAGTGATTTCTTGCTGAGGTTTGGATGAAACCTGAATCGTTAGGCTTATTTTTACAGTAAATTTACTCCTTGTTGTTGAACTTACCATTGTTGACCACAAGAGGGCGAAATATCCTAATAAATAAAGGAAACGGCACGGCGCCTCTCTCTCTCTGTCTGTCTCTCTCTCTCTCTTTCTGTCTCTCTCTCTCTGTCTTTCTCTCTCTCTCTCTCAATTACACACACCCGCACACACTGTTATGACGTTGAAAGCTCTGTGGCTGGGCTTTTTCACACGAACCAAAATGTATACACTTTATTGAGATTAAGGCAATAATAAAGCAATAAAAAGAAGAGACAGTCTAGGTATTTCACAATGAGAAGTAGGATTTGACGTTGAGGCATTTCGACACGCATTTGTATGACAGTCAACATAACAGGCTTGACAACTTTGTTGCCTTGGTTTGTGTGTGTTTGTATCTCTCTCTCTCTTTCTGTGTGTGTGTGTGTGTGTGTGTCCTTTGTTCACTTTGTAACCTTTGCGGCCGCCAAATATGCTACACTGCAGCTTTGTAGACTTCAAAACCATGTGAGGAATGCTGATAAACTTGTGGCCTTTTCGAGGGGCCAGTGTGTCACCATCATCACTGTCAGGGCGGAGGGGTTGCACGCACACAGGGGTAGAAGATGAGGACAATGCAAAAGGGGAGGAGGGCTTATTAAAAAAATAAATAATAGTTTAAATCCTCTGTCTGGAATTTGGAAGACTTGAGGGGACAGTTCCCAAAGTTTTACGAATGAACTCACAGTTTACATCCGGTGGATAGATTTCATGTCACATTTTCTTCCGCATTGATCAGCCTGCATTGCACCACACAAATATACCAACGTCATCATATGTCATCAATGAGCAATGATTGGCCTATTTAAAGCCTTAAACTAATGCTATTTGTGAAACATGAATCAAGATCCAAGGAAAAAAAAAAGAAGAAGAAGCTTTTCATAACCATTTACAGTACATCTGGAAAGTATAATCACAGTGATTAGTAATCGCAGTGCATCACTTTTTTCCATATTTGGTGATGGTGTAGTCCTACTCAAAAATGGACGACATTATTTTTCTCTAAAGACAAAAGCAAAAACCAAAACGTATACACAGGTTTTTGTTGCACACTGCACTGAACAACCGCTCCTGTTTTGCGGTGTTTTCCACCATCCTCATATTCAGATTCTTTCAGATTCAGTCAAGTTCAAGTTCTCGCTGGCTGTGTCGATGTTCTGTTTACGTTTCATAGCGCGTTTCTCCAGGTGCTCATTTTATTCAGAATTCAAATGTTCGTAATGCCTATCTTGGCACTATGCCATAAAGCTCTGGTTGGTGGTGTACATTAGCAAGCGTTGACCTTCTAGGTGGATCTTATATCTCCTCATGGAAACAGTAGGGTTAGGGTAAGGGTTAGGGTTAGGGTTTAGTGTTTGGGGTTAGGGTTAGGGCTAGGGTTAGGGTGTTTTTTTTGTGTGTGTCATCTCTCTGACAGAGGAATGTTGATTACTCTTCGATTACTCCGGTTGGTTGGATGTTCAGTTCCGGTGATTATTCTGGTGCTCTTTGTCAGCTTTGTGCTTTGACACAATTTCTTGGAAATCTGTAGGCAGTATCGCTTAACTTTGTTATTTGGTTTCTGCTCTCATGACCATACGTTTTGATCTTTATCTCGCTGAAAGATGCAACGAAGATCCATTTTCAGTCGACCGGGAGAGTCTGCGTGATTTTTAAAAGGGGGAAGGGGGGGACAGAAAAAAGAAATGCAGTGCACTGTAACAAGGTTCTTCGGGTGTTTGAGAGAGAAACACAGCAATACCGGCCCAGATCTTTTATCACACTTAAAATGGGGATTGAAGTGGGGTTTATTCAGCCTTTTCTTCCTAGCCACATGGAGTGCTTGTTGCTGTAAAGTTACATTTTTGCCTCATCTAGCCAAACAACATGGTTCCCATTAAGTTTCATGTTTGCGTTTGAACCCTCACCTACAGGAATGAAATTTGGAAGCGCCTCATTAGAATGACAATGGGATTGTCAGGTTTAAGGTTGTGAATTCCCAAACATATAAGTGGATTTAGCTGTTGCTATGACGACCTTAAGAAGCTGCACTCATTTTTTTTTTTTTTGCTATGTTTATACCACTTTACCTGTTACTGAGGTGCTAACCCTTCCAACTTTCAATGGTCCCTTTTTAGGGGGCAGTAATTCTTTTGTTTTTTTCCTAACATGCCACGTTAAACAAAAACTTACATTTCTGTTTCCAAAGTTGTCTTTTGAGACATCCTCGTCTCAGGAGAAAAATATCAGAAATGCCCTGGTTTTTAATGAAAGGTCATTTTCAAAACTATTATATGAAACAGCAATGGCCGAACGTGTGGCATTTTTGCGTTTCAAAGCCCGGTCCACACCCCAACTTTGTGCAGGAAGAGTCAAATCAGTCACACAAACGGACGACGCCGTCAGGAGAACGCGTTAGTCACCTGAAAGTACCGGCGCTTCTTCCTATAAGTGCCTCCATCCTCGTTGCACCACCGAGAGAGCTTGACCCTGCCTCCAGTACTACTAACTATCGATCACCTCAGAGCTGCGCGAGCGCGGCCCAATGAGGTCACGCGGAGGAGGGCCGTTGCTAAGGAGGAGGTTTGGTTGAGTCTCTGCGTAGCACCCATTCAGCGGCGGTGGCTGAAGCGATTGGACTGCGAGGGCTTCTCCGAGACTTTCTGTGGAATTTGAATTATTTTTTTGGACTCGGCACGGCTCGCAGTTCATAGGTGACGGCTTCAGGGGACAGCTAGTGGGTCGCAGAGGTGGTCACAGGTAAGCGAAAGTAAAAACACGTAAAGAGTCCCGCCGGGGGAGAGAGGGGGGGGTAGGACTATCATGCCCGGCGAAAGCTTGCGTTAGCTTCGCCGAGCTAAGCACCGCTAGCCTCTCTGAATGCGGCACACGCAGCTACTTTAGCTCCCGAATTTCAGGGCATTTGCTTCCCTCGCTCACTCGAGTGTTTGACAGAATGAAGCTGGGAGGGAGAAAAGAAGAAGCTGTAAATATTTCCACTACTCTTGAAACGTGTTGTCGCCTGAAAGTGACCGGTGAAGGTGGCAGGTTTTTTTTTTTTTTTTTTTTCGGTTGGTTCCATCCTCATTCTGGTAATTAGCCAACGACTCTCACGTTACCTGAATAACTTCGAGAGGAAGAGGAGGACGAGGAAGAGGAGGAGGGGGGGAGGAGGAGGAGGAGGGTCTGTCAGTGCAAACTAATGGATGCGTCCCCGAGTCAAATATGCGGTCACCCAGCAGCGCATGAGCTGTCACGACTTGCTTTCACACACTGTCACACGGTTCGCTTGTGTAACGCCCGTCGTCCCAAACGTTGACCGGAAAAAAACAAAAACAACAACAACAAAAACACGGGGGTTTATGCGCTGCGAAGTTTGTGGAGCAGTAGGGTTCGGGTTCGGTGTTGCAGTCCGGCTCCTTCGTACCGAAACGTACGTTTGAAAACGACACAGTTGCGAACCCGCCGGGGAGGCAGGCAGGCAGGCAGCTTTAAGTCGTGACTCACAGTCTTAACACGCGGAATATACATATATATTTATTTTGTAAAGTGTGATAATGCGTCTGAGTGCATTGTGTATGATATCTTGTTTTTGTGGGACGTCTTTGGTCAGATTACTGTCTGTCAGCTCACTTGATCGAGGTAAAACACAGGAAGACACCCAGACCGCTTCAAACGTCTTGTTTACTGAACAAACCCTGCTGGGGTTCTTACGCCAGGCAGTCTTGTGGCAGTGAAAGTGTTATTTATTTATTCATTTATTTGTTTTTTGCTTGTAGATTGTAGAAATGCACCGATCAGATATTCTGTTGCCAATATCTGAGGGTTTAAACCGCATGCAGGGATTTCAGGTCCCATTTTTAAAGTTCAGTTGTTTTTTGATAGAATTTCTATAGAAAATCAAAAATGTTGATTTTTCAAAATAATAAAAAAAACAACAACATCTAAATAAAACTGTTGCATATCTTTACAATATTGTAGGTAATGAATGAAGTGAATATAGGTAGGCCTGTGATCTTGTCCCAGAAGTTATTGCGATAAACGATAATATCATTGTGTTTCACGCTGTTTTCAAGAATAACGACATAATGGTACAAGAACACATTCTCAAAGATCAATAAATTCCATTTGCACAGAAAAAAAAATTGGATAAAATGAAGTGAGAAGTCTCTGTAAAATAAAATTGTCCTTCAAAAAAAGTTCCTAGTTGAGACCTAAGCACCAGACTGAAGAGTTTTGTCATCCAGTTTTTGGTAGAAAGAAAAAGAAAAGAAAGAGAAAAACAACAAATCAAGGAAATGGAGATGATTGAGTTTGTTTCATCTGTCATACAATTAGAATGACTAATTGTATGACAAGTTTTTTTTTGTATCAGATCATGTCTAACCTCTGCCGGTTTAAACGGCGCATCATAAGCCGGGGTGATAAATCAGTTTTAGTGATTAATTTTACTTTTTGTTTTTGAATATACAATTTTAGGAAAATCAGATTTTGTTTTTCACTTGTGCACTTTTGGGGTTTTAACTCTAGAGAACCACCATATTTCTTGAAAAGCATGTTTTCTGTCTTCTGTTTTTTTTTTTTTGTGCTTTGAATTTAGATCAGCTCACAGAAGGAATAATTGAGATAACCAGCTTTTTTTCACAATGTCTTCAGTCATTTGTAAATTTTTATAAATGGGGGCGGGGAAAGTGAGAAGATTTTTAAAATTGTATTTTATTTTTCCGCCCCATCGCCCAGCCTTAGTGCATCCCCCCCCGTCAGTAAACTAGTTTATTCCTGCTGAGGCTAGGAGGTAAAGAGTGCTGGTAGTTTTCAAACATCTTGAAAGTAGCTCACGGCTTAGCTCATCCCAAAGAATGAGGGAGTCGAGCTTGGCTGCCTGCCACTAAACCCACTGTCTAAGTATGTCAGCTGTTGGAGGGAGGAGGAGAAGTCTCTCTGTCCGCAGCTTTGTCTCTCTCTGCGGGAGAAACTCATCATTTTTTATTCTTTTATTTTATTTGGCTCCGTCCTCAGAGGAGAAGCTTCTTCTTGGCAGCGAGTTACGCATGTGAACTATGAGAAGTGATGCAATACAGGTAGATAAACCTGCTGTTTAGTGATGACACAGTCGGAAGGCTTCGCTGGCTCTGTGTTTCCCGGTAGCAGGCCAGATTGTCGAGCCTCTGGCTGCATGTGTCAGAATCACTGTCGCCGTCAGCTTAGCTTCAGCGTTCGGCTCCGCGTTAGCTAAATTATCATAAGCAGGACACCAGAATGGTGCTTTTTCTAAAATTCTCTCTGCCTCTTTTATGCTCATCACAACCTGATTAAAGAATATTCTTTTCCTGGTGAATTTTTGCTTCAGACAAAACTGTAACTAGTAGGACACTTTTTAAAAGTGTCTGTGTCCCTTTAAATTGTCTTGTGTTACAACCAGACCTGTCCCAATAAACCAGTCGCATAATAAATGAATACAAGCTCAATAATCTCCATTTGTATGAGTTATTGTTTCTTTCTCTCTTTCTACCAAAAACTGGTAGAAACTGGTGCTTTGTTCTCAACGTTTCTTTTGGCCTCAACCTTTTATTTTGATGGACGATTTAGATTAAAGAGATTTCATAATTATTTTATTTATTTTGGATATTTAAAATGTCTTACAATGTTAAATGTTAATGACAATTTAAAAATGTGTTATTGCATTATTTTGCCATTACCATTAAAATGCTTAAAAATGGTCTCAAAACAACAATATTATCACTTATCGCCATAACTTCTGGGCCAATTTATCATCCAGTAAAATATGTCATTTACAACTACAGACCTTATCGTATCATAGAATGAAAACCAAACATGACCCATATATTCCTGAAGGACTGGTTTGTGTGATGAACTATGGAGGATACTGCCATCTCTACTTCTTATGAATGGTCGGACCGGGTTTCTTTTTGCGAGTTTGACAGAAGCACTTCTGATTTCCATCATCACGATGTCTCACAGAGTGTTATAATTTAGATTTCAGACAAAAGTGGAAGTTGCATGTATTTTGCATGCACAGAATCTGTAACATTCCAGTCTGCCAGTTTCAATATATTGTTCATCTTGCATTTAAACCAAACTCAGAACAGACACAGATGGACTCTGTTGACAAAAAGTTGAAGCGGCTGAAAACAAAAACTGTATTTTGTTCCCTTTCATAATTCTGCATTATTTGTATGCATGTATACTATACACATTTGAAGGATGTGAATATTTTTGCAGGGCACTTTTGCATGTTATGTTAACCCGAGTAGTAATATATCAGATGATGCTACTGCTGAAAAGTTTAAAATTAAGTTAATACTCCAATGTATTATGTAAAGCATCTTTTTCAAGCTTTATTATGTTGTAATGTTATTCACTCATCAAAAACAGTGTTGCTTTGATTCACTCTGTCACTCAACTCCTTCAGACTAGCCAGCAGAAATTAGCAAATACCTGGTGGAACTGTGCTCTAGCTGAGCTCATTATAGGGGCTACCTCTCAGTGAAATGCTGGAAAAAACATTGTTAACAGGTTAATAGAGGAGCCAAGTTGTGATGACTTTCTGAAGGCGGAGTTTCTGGAAGAGTAGGAGCTTCTTAAAGAGACAGGTTCAATTTCAAGTCGTTAAATTACAAAATCAAATCTCTTTCATGTTTAATACATGAAAAAAGTAAAGTGTCTGAAAATAGGTTCTGGAGCAGCTTTAATGCGTTTTGGTGATGAGTACTGTTGTGTCCCGTCATAGATAAAAGTCATTGCTCCTTTTTGTTTATTTATTTATTTATTTTTTAAATACTTTTTCTCCCCAAAAAATCAGTCTCCATAAAGTAGATCTATTTTTCAGGCAAACTGCGAATAAATCTAAATAAGCGTGCGTTATGATTGCCTTGGCTGATTTTCAGCATTAGGACTGGTAAAGGAAGATGTCGTAAAACAGAAGCTAAATGATGGGTTCTCTCTTTACAACGTTATTATTACTGTCGACCATAGAGATTATGAAAAGGCAGTTCAGTACACCAATGGTTATGTCATGTGGTGATACTTTGAACTGCATCAATGGCCAAAGGTAGCTAGCTTTACCTTTTTTTTTTTTTCATTTTCCTTGTTTCTCTTTCATGTTTAATACATATAGCGTTCTAACAACAACTAAAGGTCACTTGATAGTGCCATTTTATAGCACTTGTCTGGAAAATATATAATAATGCCCCTTTAAATATGTAAATATACTTTGCCGCTCTTATTTAATTTATTTGTACATAACTTTACTTATTCTTGTGTCACGTTCAATATACTCAAACTTTTTAGTCCTAAACTTACTTAATTTTTTTTTAAGTAGGTCTGAAACAAAGCACAAATAAAATCCTCTGAATTATTGAAGCAAAGAAAAGATTACTCAAGACCAACTTATAAAATCTATAGCACTTAGAAAAACTTTGGGAAAAAAATCCTACTTCCTTTAAAAGCCCAACTAGCGCTTTAAAATCTCTGCATCCTCCACAAAGCCTCCATCCCGTCCACTCATGCGAGGCGTGCGCATCTCCTCGGTCTTAGCTGGCCTGGGACCGCGTCCAGCAGAGACACTCGCTGGCAAGTTGCTACCAGAGGGCAGCTTTCAGAGCCGCGATCTCAAATGTGCAGCTGACCCCATTTCAAAAGAAGTGTCTGAAAATAGGTTCTGGAGCAGCTTTAATGCGTTTTTGGTGATGAGTACTGTTGTGTCCCGTCGCAGATAAAAGTCATTGCTCCTTTTTGTTTATTTATTTATTTATTTTTAAATATTTTTTTTCCCCACAAAAATCAGTCTCCATAAAGTAGATCTATTTTTCAGGCAAACTGCGAATAAATCTAAATAAGCGTGCGTTATGATTGCCTTGGCTGATTTTCAGCATTAGGACTGGTAAAGGAAGATGTCGTAAAACAGAAGCTAAATGATGGGTTCTCTCTTTACAACGTTATTATTACTGTCGACCATAGAGATTATGAGAAGGCAGTTCAGTACACCAACGGTTATGTCATGTGGTGATACTTTGAACTGCATCAATGGCCAAAGGTAGCTAGCTTTACCTTTTTTTTTTTTTTTTCACTTTCCTTGTTTCTCCCCCTCTCGTATGTCAACTAACTTTCATATCTTTAATTGCACAATTGCATACAAGCATGAAGTTTCTGCAATCATTTTCATGTTAATCAGGCATGTTACAGCTACAGCTGCCTGATTGTTTTACTCCTGTGATTGCAGTTTCTTTTGAGTGTGCCGTTCGGGATAATAATTTTAGCTTTTAATTGGCACCAAAGGGGCTGTATCTTCTCCTTTTGCACTGCCTGTATCATCTCTGTATTAGCTAGCGCGAGCTGGGGGCGGAGAGGGGTTATCACTGTATGCGAGGAGTTGCCTTTCAGGTTTGTGCCGGTGTGACTCCTCCCTGGTTATGCTGTAAGGCTCAGGGACTCCTTTTGTCTTTGAAGGCCCCTATACAATGTGATACCCGAGCCTCCCGGACTGGAACAGCTCATGCTTTATTCAGCTCTCTGATCTCTGCCTTAATTATGGCCGACCCAGGATGAAATGGCCAGTGGTTGGATCTCCTAGGGTGGGAACTTTGTGCCCAGCTTCCAGTTGGAGTCGGGACCGTAGATGTTTCTTTTAAAGTTGCGGCTCAGGTGGCCGCTCATCACACACGGACATCTGTGTGAATGTGAAACGACTCTTTTGTGACAAAAAATATAACTAAATATTCGGAGTTTTGCTGTGCCAAACGTTTCCACACATTCAAATTATTCTGCAGATTTAAACCTGATTAATTGGTTTCTCTAAATTCTCCCTAGGTGTGAGTGTGTGTGTGTGTGTGTGTGTGTGTGTATGGTTGTTTGTCCTGTCTGTCTCTGTGTTGCCCTGCGACAGACTGGCGACCTGTCCAGGGCAGTACATGAACATACCTTTCAGCAGGCTTACACTAATGTATTTAAAATTATATTTTATAGATCTCTTATGACATCTGATTTGTGATTTGAGTTACAGAAAATAGACACCTCTGTAATATATAAAATGTTGAGATGCACCTGAACTTGTACATAATAGGTGAGAAGATGAAATATATGCCCAATTTAAATAAGTAAATTTCTGCATTCTTCTGTTTAATTTTTTTTTTCACTTAGTGTTGGCAGTAGTGAGGTGGGTGTAATTGCTTGCTGTGAAACTAATTGTCATGCACAGACATGTTTTGACAGAATCTGTCCAGAGCATGAGCGGCAGCGGTACCGTTCCCCAACACAGTGAGCGCGTCCTCCAGCCCTCCAGCTACTTCCTGTTCAGCTACGTGTGATGTGTAGTATCTTGAGGCCACCTGCTGTCGTCATACTAGACAAATGTCATGGTTACCTTGGCACCAGTTTCCACCACAGAGGAGTCTAGACAGTTTAGAAATGAACAACAACAAAAAAACACAAGGAACAAGTGACACATCAGCATGTTTAGTTCACAGTGTTCACAATTGAAGTAAAAAGACATTATGGTGACTTAAAAGTAATTACAGAAATAGCAAAGTTATGATGTTTTATTGATTTGTGTTGCAGTTACAAACACATTTATTGTTTTCAATGTGTAATAAATCCACAATTTTATGAACTTAATCTTTGATCGCAATATGTTTTTTGAGGTGCAGTTCCAATGTGCTTTATTTGGATTTCATTTGATGGACCTCTGAGTTGTGCACAGTTCAGAAGTGCGTGGGGGAAATTTTTGAGGGGAAACAAGATGACCTTGCATGTGACAAACATATCACATGCAAACACATGCAAAAAAATCTATGTGAGGCTGTGGACAGATTAAGCTCACAGTGGGACATGGTGGCATCATGTTTGGGAACAGGGAGGTTAGTGAACGTTAATGGGAAGATTCACGGAGCTGAAAATGGGAGAAAATGTGCAGAGCTGGAAGTCTAAGTGAGAATCTGGAGCAAGGAAGTACAGTTCAGATGGACCTCCTCCACTCCTGCTGTGGTTGAGCTTTTTTGTGTTGGATTATTACATTAAACGTGCCTCCACACCAGCCCTGCTTATTCTGCTTTAATCAAACTTTGACTAGAAAGTCTGGTTCTAATGGCAAAAAAATTCATTTCTCAGTCGTGGTGTTCCCATTAAATAAGAAATGCAGGTAAAATCACTCTTGAACAATTTTGTTTGTGCAGTGAGCCATTGAAAAACATGCAGTGCCGACATCCTTCTACCACTTCCTGCTGTCTTCTTCGTATTTTCCACCAGTAGTACCATCCAGGTTGTTGATCGCGACTTGTGTGATGCGAAAAAAAAGTGTATCCATTGCAGTTTTGCAAAAAATGCAAATTTTAATACAGCCAAGTAAAGCACCTCCTCTGGCGCAAACACTTTTCATCAAAAAATTATTATTATTATTATTATTGTTATTTTTTTAATTTTTTTTTTTAAATGGGTTGCTTCTATTAAGTGAATTTATTTTCGTAATTACGGTTTTGTGCAGTTTTATTGTCAGTGGAAACACTTGGCAAAGCTTTTGATGTGAACCATCATGTGAATGCCTAGCGGACCAGAGACCGCTCCAAAAGCTGGAATTGGGTTGTGGCGCAGAGCATTCTGGGTAAATGCAAGCAAAACAAAGGCATCAGTTTAGCGCTAGCGGGAGAAGTGGCTCGTGGTCATTTACTAACGACCAAAGAGAAATCCTACAGCCACTAAAACCTGACGCTACTACATTTTTGCTTATATTTCGTGAAGTAGGAAGTTGCTCTTATGTGTTAAGAGGTTTTTGTGTCGTTTCCTTCAGTAGTTCTTGGTGCAGTGCCACCACAGGAGAGGAGGGGAACAGGTTTTTCATTAGTTTAGTTTGACCAGTCCAACCAAGTCTACTGGATTATCAGACGTGAAAACACTCGAAAGCTCAACAATGAACTCTCAGGTTTTTGGTGGTAATGTAACAAGGTGTTGGGGTGTTGCTTTACACTGATTTCTGTAGATATAGGTGAGAGGAGTAAGAACGAACATATATTTTTATTACTATTCTTGGTGTCACATCATGTTTAATGTCGCCCAACAGACCCATGAAGGTGACTGTTCCAGCAGCCCTTCACATTGTGAGTTTCAAACAGAATTAATATTCTGCAGTGTATTTGTATCTCTACAGACTCCTCTGCCTTTTAAAAATGAATTCTTTATCCCACTTGTGGTTTCCAGGGAAGCTCCTTCTCGCTCTCGTGGGCCAACGTTTACCGGCGCTCGTTGCGTAACCGACACGAGTCGGATTCGTATTCCTTTGGCTGCAGTTTATCTGTTAGATAACCGGGTCATGAGTAGGCAATAAGACTCAGTGACGAGAATATCGAGTTTGAAGGTTTTCATGAAGTCATTTTCTGAGTACGATGGTAGATTTGTGGCGGTGAGATGGAGCGTTCTGGGTTACGGCGGAGGGAGGACCTGCACGGCAACTGGCGCTGAAGCTTTGCCCAATCGATGATGAAAGTTCCCCTCTGCCAGAAAGAGTCAATTATTAATGAGCTAAATATCATGTTGTGCCTTGAGTAAGAGGGGTGTTGTTTTTTTTCTTTTTTCTTTGTTTATGAATCGCTGCTGCTCCTTTTGCATTTAGACAAACGGCAAGATGCGAGTAGATGAAACAGTTTAGATTCCTCTCTGTACATAAAGCAAATCAGGAAAAGTGAATTTGACTTTTTATTTCATAAGATATTAGGAAGGTTATCGGGGGGGGGGGGGGGGGGGTGGTTTGTTTGCATCAATAAGCAACTAGTTTAGGTTTGGTGACGGGTTGTGTTGTTACAATACGAGACATGTCGAGCAGCAAGCTCACACACGGCACAGCCTCGCAACCATTCCTCAACAGCGAGCGGCCTGCAGAGAGGGAACGTCTGGCTCGAGAGATGGCCACTGTGCGGAGTCGACAGGAGGGGGACAATGCCGGCTTGTCGGCTCGGCCGCCTTTGTGCCGCATTTCAGACAGGCCCACCATCGGCTTTTGGCTCCGCCGACATGTTGACTGGGCCCTCGCCCGGTGGTTGCTGACCCATTGTGCCCGCGGTGCCTGCAGCTCGTCAGGGCTCCGAAGGCCGCCGATTATCCCACAGTAATTGGTGCCTGGGCCCCGACTGATCAAAGGTGTCCAGCTGATTGTGGGGCCCTGGTAATTTTCCATTCTCTGATGCTCTGCAGTCATTGCCTATTTGCCTGTTCGTCTGACCCACTTACTTGCCTGGCTGCTCGTACTGTATCTGGACAAAGGGGGTTGATGCTTGCCAGAATAATTATGCCTCTTTTTATATTTTCTTAGAACTAAAAAAAATAACTGTTATTATCCAGCAAAAAGACACATGGAGTTTAAGAACAGTAAAAATGTCAAGTCTTGTTTCAGTTAGGCTTAAGCACGAGAGCCTTGGAGAGAGCCCAGCAGCCATGTGACTTGGCAAAGTTTTTATTAACTTGTACACCTAGGTCATGTGCTTTTTAGGCTTTTTTATTAGTCAGGACTTTGCTCTTTGTCTGGTTGAACTTTATTAGCTTATCTCTGCCTCTCTTTATGAAGGTATGTAACATACCATCAAATTTAAACTTAGATAAGCTACTAATGGATCAGATATACACAGGGGTCGTTTCAAATCTCCTGGATTGTAAAGCTCCCATCTGCCAACTTTTGGTCAATTTCTTCTGGAACACTTATAAGAACAAGTATATCTTTTTTCATGTTTTGGCATGAATGTAAAATCTTAACCATATTTTTAAAATGTTTTACATAAAACAATGATGTTTCAAGAAATACAGCAATAGGTTTCAAAGTTTTCTTGTTTTTTTTTTCTGTATCAACTAAAAAATCCAAAAACAAAAAAACCCATTAGGTTATGAGGCAGCAATATTTATCCAAATAAAACGCAACAAAAGAAAAAGTTTTTTTTTTTGTTTTGTTTTTATCAAAATTGTTTATGGGATAACAAATAATTTATGAAAGAGAACACTTTATATTATGCAGCTCTGCACTTAACCAGAACCTTAGCATGTCAAAACAAAGCGACATTTTAAATTGTCTTTAGCGGCTCATATTAGCATTTAACATAATTTGCTAAATTAAAGCGGCTAGCATTTCTATTTATAACGATCACTCATCTGTAGATTTAGCAGACCATACCTTTCTCATTTTTTAACCTTGTTATCTCAGCTGTAACATGTTTAGCTTTATTTGAATTTGTAACAAGTTGTGGCAGCCGACATGCGTCTCCAGAAGTCAGCTTAGTTTCTAGAAGCTTCTTACGGCTTCTGTCTCGCTCGGTTCATTTCAAAATGGCGTACTAACACTGAAACTAGCTGAGTCTTCCTCACCGAGTTAAAAGCAGCCACATCAAAGAGATTTGTTGTCAGCGCAGCCTAGATATGGTGCATTCACTATCGGTGGGAAGAAAACGGGGGATATTTTTATTTACAGTTTATCACCAATTAGGATCTGATCAGAGTAAAATTGGTTACTGGCCAATTGTATTATTTTGAAGAAGTGTCCAACATTTTTGAGGAGAAACTACTGGATCAGCTAAAAGCAAAGGCTAATATATGCTAATATGCATATATTAGCCCGATAACTGCTAAGAATGACTTAACTGAGCCTTCTAATGCATCAGTGTTTATGTCAAAGGTAGAATCAACAAACTGCATATATAATGATGTATTTTATCTCTGAGTTAAATACAAATCAGTGTTGTCTTTTATTGGGATAGCTACAGTACATTGTTTTCTTCTATGGCCAGTGTTTGCTACGTTTGACTGTTGAAGTGGCGCTAACACACTTTCTTCAGCAGGTAGCTTGAAATTCTTGAAAATCCTTGAATTTCAACAAGTTGTTTTAAAGGATTGGGAAGTGCTTGTATGAAGTCCTTGAAAGTGATTGATATTCAAACTGCACAGTTTTAGAATAAAATGGAGTCTAAAAGACAAAATTTGGAAAGCATTTTTTCACAGTTCTAAACCAGATATTTTCATCCACGTAAATACACTGTCTGAAGTTAAATCAGACTAAACTTCCCTGTTTTTCAGCTCAATTAGAAATAATTTTAGGAATTCTATTTGCTAAAAGCCAGAAAACTTGGCGAGAATATTTATTAGAGATTCTTTTTTGTAACTTTCATTGTAAATTGTGCCTGAAGGATTTAATTGGAGCAGGAAGATCATTTACCTTGACACAATTTATGAATTGAAACAGTCTTTAAGTTCATTTGTATTGCTTTTAGTTTCAAAGTGTGGCTTGAAAACATACCTGGAAAATGCTTGAAAAGTGTTAGAATTTTGCGAACCCCGCTAAGTAAGGCTCATCACCATCAGTCTCTGAAAGCGTACGCTTTGCTTCACACTTGCTTTATCTTTACCGAGAAATCTGCTGGGTAAATAACTTGACAATTTTGCTCAGTCTACTGCGTGTCTGGGTATTCAGAAGCCACTTTTTGACAAATATCCCAGCTAGAGCACAGAGGGAGCTAGACTCAGGTATGTGCAAAGAATCCCTCATGTGTGCAGCTCAACAGCTGTGCTGAATTTTACATTCGACCCTTTTCAATTGGCTTCTTGACATCAATGTAACCTGCTTTTTATTGTGGGGATTCCTGCTGCTTTTGTGGGCTATCTCTTCCTTCCTTCTTTTCAGCAGACCATGACAGGCAGCTTTTACAGGTGATAAAAGGTTACTGTGTGGTTTTAATTGTGCTTTCTCAGCCAGGTTGGAGTGCAGGTGCAGAGAGGAGAAAGGTATTTGGCCTTGACGCGTATACTTGGAGCACGCGTGCGTTTCTGTGAGTCGTAGTCTTGTCGGACAGCCAGTGTGGCAACCGCATGTCTGTTCGCTCAGCAGGAAGTTCCTGTTCCACTCCGTCCCCTAGTCACTCATGCTGCGAGACTAAATCTGCCACTGATACACAAACACGCACACACAAGGTGAGCGCCACCAACCCGTGGTACAGTGTTGCTGTTTAGACAGAAATCTATATCACTGTCAGCACTCTGATGGAATTGTTTCTATGTGGCATTTATCCTTTTCCTTCCCCCAATTTTGTAGTTGTAATCTGTCTTCATACAATAATGCAGAGCTTTACATAATTGCGAACACTTGTGTTTTTATACATTTCAAACAAAATCATTGACATGTTTTATTGGAATTTGGTGACATTGACCAACACAACATAAATAGCTGCAAAGCTATTTACAGATCATGTGACTACCTTTACCCATGATCAGGTAAAGGTAGTCAGAATCCATTCAACTGGCCAAATATGTTTTTGCCCAACAAAATTTGAATTCAAAACACTTAAAATATCCTGGCTGAAATTACGGTCATGCAAGGAATGAATTTGCAACAATGTTTACAATCTGATATTTTGTGCAGCTCTAGAACATCGGAGGAAACTAAGGTTATGGATAAAGTCGAGGCATTGTTTAAAGGATGGTTAGGTTCTGCAGCAATACCCCAGAATTTGAACATCTCACTTTGCTGTTGGCAAAAGTGTGTGGCAGAAAAACTAAAACGCTGACACCGTCCTCCCAGTGAAACATGATGGTGGCAGAAGCATGGTGTGTGTATAGTACAGCTGGTCATGGTTAATAGGAAAATGGATTGAGCTAATTGCTGGATGAGAGCGTTTTAGTTTAAACTGATTTGTTAAATGTTAATTCAAACCGGCTGACATGAACCAAGGATTAAATATTTACCATCTCAAGCCACGAGAAAAGCTAAACCTGGGCTGAAGGAAGATGGCCAGAGCTGGAGGAATGACTCCACAGTTGGATGCTTAAATATCGCTGTCAGGCTTTTGAACGGCACAGTTACGTCTCTTATTCCTGGTACTTATCAAGGAGGTGAATATATGTCTGCAGGTGGGCATTCTTGGTGCCGCCTCTTTGTTGTCCTGTGACTTACCTCAGCGGTCTCCGCCTCGCTGCACACTTCATCGTCTACGGTAGAAAAATTTGATGAAGTAGCACAGATTGTCAGAACACCAGCAGAGCAGAAGCATTCCTGACCAAGCTGATAAAGCTCGGACATCGGTGTGTCAGAAACCGCCAGCAGACTTTCGAGCCAGCAGCTGAACAACATGTCACCGGAGCCTTTCATCAACATGGACGAGGACAACCTCTCGTTTGACAATTTCTAAATAACGTTGACTCGTACTCCAGAGCAACTTATAGTCCGGAAAATACGGTAATTAAGTGTTAAAAAATGATTGAGAATAAACCAGAACTCACATTTTTCCTTCACTGACTATCAAATTCTTTTAACTCCATCATCGCTATTGATCCCCCTTCTCCTTTCATGCTTCACTTGGCGTTTGTGTCTTTTTCCTCCTCTGCATCTCTGTGTGTACAAACTTATCTGAATCTCATTCCAACATTAGGATGTTTATCTGATTTATTAAAACGAATCAAAATGAATCACGGAGAAAAAAGGTTCCCAGCAGAGTTTTGAAGGCTACATTTCCCCCCCTGAAGCAATCTCTAGACGGTGATGGGGAAGTCGCTGAAGAATGACAGGCCTTTATCTCAACGTGAAGACCATTAACCTGCACACTGACACCATTCCTCACTGCGATGCGTCCAGCGCCTAATGCATGCTCACCCTGCCAGCTCAAATTATCTTTCCTGACACACAAACTAAACACGTGGAAACAAATTCAGAATGCAAATGTTTATCTCAATCAATTATGATAAAAAAGAAAATGTATTGACCTGTTCTTTTTTTTCTTTCTTTTCCCTCTCTGCTTTGCAAATCTGATGTAAATTGTAATGAAATAAATCATGCTACCTGGTCAGAGGAACCACATAACCGCTAAATTTTTAATAGCTTCTGTAGAAGTCGTAGCCACAGCAGTTATGCTTTTCAGTTGACGCCATCGCAGGCAGGATCAACCAGTCATGTCTGTGCAGTGAAATTCCTCTCTGTTTGGTTCAGGAGATTATTTGGGGAATGCATTAATTTGTCTCTAATCACTGAATCATTTCTTTTTCTTTGCGGTTTTGCTTTGATGCCCAAATGAACACGTCTTTATAGTTTATGATCACATAAATGTTCTTATTTACTGATCATGTATCTTCAGTCGATGGGCAATTCATTTCACTGTAACCTCTCCTTACCCTCTCCAGGAAGATGCACTTCCTGGAGAAGTGCATTTAAATGCATTTTTAGTCGACACATTTTCACAGGAAATTAGTTTGAAAATGAATCTTCTAAAAGCTTAGTTTCAACTCAAATTCAAGCAGTTTTATTTTGGCTGAGGAATCTCTGTTATTCACTCTGGTACCCTATTTTATCTTCACCTCCACTAACTGATGAGTTGTTTCACAATATGGACGCTCGTTATGTGACCTTTATATTCAGATGCAGGAGGTTTATGGTTGCCTGACTGTCGGTGGTAATGAGTGATGTTTCAAACAAACCGGTCTCTCTGCAGTGTCGGTGTTAAAGCAGAAGCGACGGGGCTGCTGTCAGTGGCTGGAAGGTAACCGTGGGAGCTTTGATGAAGGATCGCTAAAGCGCAACACAACATCTGTGTAAAATTTACCACAGATTGCTTTAATCATGTCGTGTTATCGCTGATCATCCTGTGCAGTTTATGTTTTTTGTGAGTTAGTGGCTTGGCAGGAGTGTACTTAGTGTTCATGGTTAGGGAGGCCTTTCAGTGCCAAAGTTAGACATTTTGGGATGGAACGTTTATGTATTTTATGAATTTTCTAGGAACATGACTTCATTGTTGTGAAATAAAAATGTTTTGTAGTTGTCCTCTTAACCTAGAAAGTCTGTAATACATAAAAACTAAACTACTTCAAAAATTCAATCTCTTACATTTTTCTCCTTCGGCGATTGTTATTTTTTCCACGTCTGCAATGCTTTCCGAGCCGATTATACTGGTAGGTTATAGCAGACCCGAGCCTATAAACAAAACGGTCCTTAAATCTGATTAGCAGCCCACAAAGTGTTTGGTTTGAGGCAAAATACCTCAAAGTTTTCATATGCCATTGTACACGAGTTATTTGCTGAAACAAACATGATTGCCTCGCAGTTTACTGTGTACTCTGTCAGCAGGAACTAACATTACAACAGCAGCTAACGCAAAACCAAAAAGAATTGGAAGACAATGACTGAGTGTTAAGACAGTCACAATCACAAATTTCACTGGACAATTAATTGTCCCAGAAATGATTCCAATAAACCCTAACGTTTTTAAGTAACATTGTATTATAATGGATTAATAATACAATTTTGTCCTCTCAAAGATTAATAAACTTAGTTTCGTAGAAAGACATTACACTTGAACTGGAAGATATTTTAAATATCCAAAAATAAATAAGTATAAAATAAAATACTAAAAAAAAAAAAAACAAACATGCAACTGAAACTATAAATAAAATGGATTATGAAGTTCCTGTAATCAAAATAGCCCTTTGAAAAATATGAATCAGAAAGGAAGTTATTGAGCTTTTTTTAAATAATCATAAAATGAATTGATTCATTGCGACAGGCTTAAAGTGACAATGAAGCGTCTAAGAGTCCTTGTAAAATTTGAGAAAATGCTTTCATGCCAAGGCTTTCCAAAAACAGCTTGACTTAGAAACTAGAACTTGATTTCAATGATGACCAGGTGAAATTGAAACGGCTGACTTTTACTTATGATGGCACCTAGCATATGCCGTCTTCCTGGAATGTATTGCAACATGGCAACATCCTTGAGACAATACTTTACTTTGTAAAGTATTGTCTTTACTTTGTAAAGACAAATTACAAATTTTACAAATTTGTAAAATTTATAAATTTTATAAATTTATAAATTTTATAAATTTATAAAAATTTAGTTTTTATAAATTTATAAAAACTAAGCCGCCGACATTATTTTTGCTTTGTTGTTTTTACAAGAGAATTCAATATTTCTCAAAAAAAAGTTTTTGTTACAGGGTAATTGTGAATTCCTTTGACACCTCACTACTATTAAAAATGGCTAACTTTGCGTGTTTCTACAGTAATGACGTCCACACAAAAGAGTGTCGTCAATAACCACCTAGCACTTAGATATAGTGCATTCACAGGTCAGAAAAGATTGTCAATAACTTGGGTTGTTGCAGTTCAAAGCAGCAGGAAGTGGCTTCATGCTATTAAATGCGAGCAAAAATGTCTAAATACATAATATGACAAGAAAGTAATGAAATAACGTCACATTAACTTGATGTCTAAGTGTTTGTAAGGGAAGGTTTGGCATTATGAAGTCGATGTAGAATAAGTATGTTTGTGTTAAATTGCTCACTGTATATGAGCATGGCAGCAGTTTAGCTTGTTTTAAGGATTGGCTTGTAAGGGAATGTTGACATTTGTGACTTTGACCAAAGTTCTCATAATACTAGAGTCCCCACCTCCTCACGTGCAGTGTCAGCTTGCATCAGCTGTTTAGACCCAGATGGGGGTATTTTCCTTGTTTTTGATCGCTACTGCTTGGACTGGGTTGGTTTATTTAACATCTTAGACCACAATGCTTCCTCTGAAACTTGTATAAATATCTTTCAGCCTGTACTCTCGTAGCAAGGCTGCCATATGTGGGAGTAATGGATCACATATTAACAGCACCTGGTGAATATGTAACGTTGGCGGTGTTTCTTCAGGTCACTGCTGTGTACAGAGGAAATGCTCTGTGTGCACAATTCAGCCTGGTTTCTTCTGATTCTTTCTCTTTCTTGGCTGTTTTTAGAAAGCTTTTGTTTGGTGTTTCCTCTGCTTGCTAGTGTTGCTGTTTTAATTTATATGGGAAATGCAACTTATTTGGGGAGGAAAATGAAAATACGATCTTTGTGAGATGCTTTTTCACTCACATTTCTATAAAATTATTATAAAAGTTTCAGCATTTTTTTACATTTTGGAGGAAACAATGCTGTCAGCATCTCCAGTCCAGGAATTGTCTAATTGCAAGGTGGCCATAGTGCCAGTATAGCAAAAACATTTTCAAGATCCCTTGATGGGTACTGATTTTTTATTGGCATGTCAATTTTGATTCTTTTCTCTCTTCAGTTATTACATCAATAAATATCTTCCTTTTTCTGTCTGTAAACTCTTCCACCAATAGTGTGTACTTTGAACATCAGATAAAGGTTATGGTCATTTGCTTTTATGCATAGTTAAGGGTCATCATGGATTACCTCTATTTCCTTTTGGATTCAAAATGACTTCCTCTAATGAAATAATGGTGGTAAATATTGTTACTAAATGTGCCATAGTTTTGAAATCAATTGAAATCCGCCCAGATTTCCTTAATTTTGGAAAATTCTTCGATAGGCTTGAAAGCGAGCCACCGTTCCTTTTGCTCTGTAATACTGACTTCACTTTCTCAAGGTTGTTCTTCTTTTTCAAAGATCTTCTGCTTCCTGTCATCACTTTGTTTCTATTGCAAACCTTGTTGATATTTTCCTAATTTACTCGATAAGTCATTAAGAAACATCCCTCATTAACATCAACAACATCCGGTTATTGCACGCATGCCTTGTGATGCGTAAAAAGTATTTCCATTGCAGTTTTACAAAATACACCAATTTTAGAACATCTTAAAAAGCAACTCATCCAGCGCAAAAAATTGTGACTGTGAAACGTGAGTTTTTATCAATATTGTCATGTTTCCATTACTAACTTTTATGTTTGCAATTCCAATTTGTGTGCCCTTATACCAGTGGTGGGCAATCCTGGTCCTCAAGGGCTGGTGTCCTGCAACTCTTAGACATCTCCCCGGTCCAACACACTTGAATCCAACAGCTGAATCACCTTCTACTGCAGTCAAGTTCTCCAGACTCCTGCCAATGATCTCATCATTTGACTCAGGTGTGTTGAAGTAGAACTACTTCAACACAGTATGCAGTTGAAGTTGCAGGAGACCGGCCCTCGAGGCCTTATACGGTCAATGGGAAAACGGCTAAAAGAACGGCTTAAAGAAAAGAATATCTGTTTCCATTCAACCAGCAAAGAAAGTAAGATGCATCTGGTTGGGTACGGCACCAAGGCATGAATCACACAATTACCTTTCGGCTCCATGAAGATATTTTTCCACGGCTGCCACATGAGTTAGTATCTATTGTATTTCCAGCAGCAGCTTCCAATAAATAGAAAGGAGAATTATTGATGGAGTCGGATGCAGGGAACACTACATCAAACTGCTCCTGGCTGACCGTTGCTTTTAGTCCCCTACTTCTCCGAACGGCACAACGGCAGTGTTTACACCTTCTTCTAGTGATTGAAACGCCTCTCCATTTGAGGTCTTCTCTGGTGAGATTCTTTGGATGTATTGGGTGAAAACAAGGATTAGAAATCTTGAGGACAACTTGTCGACATCCTGTGTGGGGAAACATCACAGATCGTGATTGATTTTAGTCTGTGACTCATAACCGGGGTACCCTTGTTGGAAGATGATACAGTGACTAGTGGTCGGTGAGGATTCTAACTCACTTAGAGTTAGCTTCTGCTGCTAACTCTAAGTGAAGTGTTAGCTGGTCAAGTTGCTCTTCGTCTGGACATGATCACCACACCTAGAGAGAGACGGTATTGGACGGAACAACACATTGATGTGTAACTGTAAGATCCGGTCCACATGTTTTATTCTGTCTGTCAGTCTTTAGCTTAGGAAATAAGGATCACTGTGTCATTCTGAGGGCAGAGAACAGATTAACCCTGTAATTATTCAGTGTCGGACAGGGAGCTTGTCAGCAGGTCAAACAGTGGCCAACACTCCTATTCCCTCTATTTCCTTCCTCTGTAGCATTCCATCCATCTACACCATGGCCTTATCACTTGCTCTCTTGTAGTTGAGGATTTAGCTTAGCCTGGTTCAGAGAATAAATGTTCTACCCGGCCTGGGTCAGTACTTTAGGTATTACAACGAAGAATAGGAAATGATTATTTATTTAAAAACACTGTCTATTTGAGTTCATTCTTATACATCATCTTGAGCCAAAATATTGAATAAACTTGGTCCAAATGGATAAATTGTGCAGAATCTTTACACCTTTTGTCATTCTGCTCTACATAGAGCGATACAAATGAAACAAGATTCGATTAGCTGATTGGGTACAACCTGAAGTCAACTGTATAAGACATCATGCTTGTAGTTTGTCAACAGCAGTTTTACTGTCTTAAATTAAATAAATTCACGAATATAAAATTAAGGCCTTATAATGACTTAAATTCAATTAAAAGTAAGTTGGCCTTAAATACAATGATCACTGGCCTTAAACTCTCAAACTTTGTCTTGGCAGGACTGCTTAATTGTATTTTCTACATATTCTCTTTTCGTCAGGCAAAAGCTGGAATCACACAGACATCTTCCTTGCATTCTGTTACGCAATACTAATACCCTTGCTACCTAGCTCGCTAGCTTTCTTTTTGCGTCTGTTATCAGTAGATGCATATTTATCGCCAGTTGACTGGATGGAGTTTGTATATGTCATTTGAAATGCAGATATTAAATTCAATTGTTAACCATTGCAGAAAGATTGTAAAAAGTTTTATTTTTGAGTTGCTGAAATAGAGTAGCGTTGAGTTGCTGAGGGCGTCTGCTGAAACCTGCAGACACACCATTTTTATTTTATCGATTATTCTGACGATTAATCCAATAATCGGACAAATAAAATAGCACTTCCTGCAGATTTTTCATTTAACCGCTTAAACTTATTTTATACATTAAAAACATGCCAAAAATTGATTACTCACAGTCGCCTCAGCCCTAACATCTTGACGTAATCGTCCCATATCTACATTTAACAGTTAATAATACTAACATCTTTTCCTTCACGTGTTTATCTGGCTTTCAGAGAGAGCGATTGTTTCCTTTAGTGTGCGTATTCAGCCGATTGAACCAGTCTTGCAGACGAGCTCTGTACCTGACAAAAAGTGAGGCACAGAGCTTTTCACCGCAGTCTGCTGTGCAGAGCACGGTGAAAAGTGTGCTGATCATCAAAGCAGAGCGCGAGTGTGCTGAGCCTGGAGCTCAGTGATCGGCTGCTGATGACTTCCAATTATTTCCTCACAGTCTGCAATAAATGCTGGGATTTTATAATTTAGCATTTTTCTACTGATTAGTTTACAGCGGGGAAAATAGATATTTATACTGGTAATCTTTCATGTTTCCCACTTGAGTACACCTCAAATGCGAAAGGCAGACAAAATTGGGAAATCAAACTGTGATTTTAAAATAAATAATTAGCATTTTGTTGCATGAAATAAAAAGACAATATGAAAACAGAACTTAACATGTACAGTTGCTAAGATCAGACAGATTCCCCGCTGCTTGTTGGACTATTGTTCAATTGAATGAAGAAGGTTCCAGAATGCAAAGATATTTAGGATTTAAAAATGGCTTTGACTTGCATAACATCAACACCGCATGATCTCCTTACATACATTTGCATAAAATGCATTATGTTCATAGAAATGTCTTCAAATGCCTAAAAAGATGTCTTTGCTCTCGCCCACATATTAGGATGCATTTTCAAATGTGCGTTGTATAAACATTCAATAAGATGCAAAGGAAGAATTAATTTAACTGGCACAGTGCCTGCATAGCAGATCTATTCCTGAGCAAGCGTTCAGTTATTTTGGCTTCTAGTCATGCCGCTATCGCCACTTCTTTCTACACTGTCAGAACAAATGTGTGGCTTTTTGATTTTATTCAGATTATTCCAATATCAGGGATCTCACTGTGTTAAAAAAAAAAAAAAAAGACCCAAATGATTGAAGTTTAGCTTTAGCAGTAAATGCTTTTGTTTCACAGTAATATCCGTTTACTTCTCATGAAGACATCATGTCATCTCTGGGGTATTGAATGGCCTCAATTTAGGTCAGTCTTCCCCCGAGTGTCGATGTGTGTGACAGTAATTAATTTTGTGGTTTGATGCGACCCAGAACAGTTCATTTTGAGGAGTGACTTTGCTAATTAAGTGAGCCATTGGATCTCTCATGTCTGAACCTGGAATCTCAATACTGTACTATTTATAAGTCAGTACAGAGTAGCGCCGTTTTTGTGTATCTGCTTCCCTAATTCGTCATGATTTGTCACCATAGACTTATCGAACCAAAACCACATTGTTCTATCTAGAGCTGCGGCTAATGATTTTGCTAACTGACTAATTTGTGAATATTTTTCAAAGTAGCTAATTAGTCAATGGTTATTTTTAATCAACTTCTGCTTCGTGTGGGTGCATTCTCTGTTACTAAGTATGTTTGTCAGGTCAAAAATAAAAAAATCCCTGCTAAGAATAGCTGCTTAGTGCTGAATAATTCAGGTTTGACCAATTTGATTCTGACATTTTAAATCAGAGCTCAATTGGGTTGGTCCAGACTTTTTAACCTTTTTAATTCAAGTTCAGAATCACATGGTAACTTCATTAGGGTCTTAATCGCATATTATAGTTGCTGTAAACAACATTAACATGAGTAACTGGAACGGTATGTACTTAGCTGCTCTTATTCATTAGCTTTTGTTCCATAAAACTCCTGAAACATGACTATGCATCTTACTAGTGTTTTGAGATGGTCATCAGAAACTAGCTTTTATTTCTATGCCTATCGTAGGGAGCAATAAAGCGTTTGATGGCAGGATAAATTAAAACAAATTCAGAAATTTCCATTTGCATGATTTTATGCTTTTTTTGTTTTCCTTTCCCTCCTTCTACCGAAAGCTGGATGACAAAAGTCTACAGTATGATGCACCAAGACAAATTTGTTTACAGAGATTTTATAATTCATTTTATTGTTTTGTTTATTTATTTTGGTTATTTAAAATGACTTCCAGGCCCACTGATAAATGTTCATTAGAGTTTGAAGTTTATTGATCTTACCATTATCATCATATTACTTAAAAAATGGTCTCAAAACGACAATATTATCATTTAACGCAATAACTGCTGGGACAATTTATCGTCCTGCAATATTTATTATTGTGACAGACCCAGTTATTTCACGTAACAATAAATAGATTTTGTTTTGGGAATGTGACTGCTGAGCACCGCTCCACAACCCGGCGCCAAGCTCTCCGTCTCGGTTTTGTTCCATTTTCTGCCCCTTCAGAGGACACTTCCCAGAGGAGACATCCATCGATCAGTTTTGGTTTGATGCATTTTTAGCGCAACAGGCACAAGCCATGTTTATAGCAAGGAATAACTTTCTGCTCCTGTCAAATTAAGCTGCTGTCCTTGCGGGTCGTCACCTTTTGTTCACCCATCCACAGTTGGAACACATTGTGATATGAGATACTTTATTAGTTTTTGATCCCAAATGGTGGGATTCTTATTCTCCTTATTACCCTTTCCCTTATGTTGTTAGCTTTGTGAAGCTGGCATTCAACATATCCCCCTCACCCACCTCCAGCTCTTCCTTCTTCTACATTACAAAACTCAAAGCACACAATGTGTCCAGACATATTTGATCTCCACAGTACCGGCAACGTCCAGGGTAAGTCCACCCTATGATTTGAGGATGTACAATATTACTGTTGATCTTTAGGCTATAAACGCACACAGAACAGAATTTTCTGAATTTCCAAAGTGGGATAAACGGTTTCGGCTGGCAAAAGCGGTGGGAAAAGTGGAGAAAGGAGATTGTCGGATTGTTTTGTCTTGAACTGCCCCTCTTTCTCTCACTCTAACGCTCCCTCCCACTTGTAGCCTCTCACTCCCTCCTTACTTTGAAGCCCAACTGCTTTACTCATCCCTGGGATCCCTCTGTGGGGATTAATCAGTTTTCCTGGAGAGATTATTCAAATACTATTACATCTGCAGCCGACTGCACCACAGCCCTCCCTCCTTCGCTCCTTCCTCCCAGGCACATCAGTCAAACGGGAGTCGACAAAAGTCTTACTCCAGCTATTTTATTTGTATATTCTGTTAGTTCTCTTTCTCTGTGTTTCTCTCTCTCTCTTTTTTTTTTTAAGTATTGTAATAATTTTCTGGTTTCAAAAAGAATTGCACGAGGTGAGACCTAATAGAACTTTCCACCTTCTCACGTTCACTCCGGAGTTGTGTATGTTCCCATGATTACAGAGTGGGTATAAATGGTTCTTATGTAATTGTTCTCATTAGTGGTAACAGTGGAGAAGCCAAGGGTTCTCACAGCACCAGCACACTGGAGCTCTGACAGATCCGGCAGGGTACCGATCCCTTCTTCTACCTCCCCACGCGACCGCTTGACTCCAGCCCGATGCCTTTTAACCTTTCTGTTAGCCCTTTGTTCTATTTTAACTTTTCAAGTTTTAAAATGTGACTTTTGATGCTTGAGATCATGTATTTTGGGGAAACAAACTCCAACCGATTGTTCCAAATTTGCAGTGGTCACATTGAGACTGAAAACACAAATTTAAACAGACATGTCTAAGCAATTAATTTTATAATAAGCAATTAATTGATTGATCTTGTGATGAATATTTTTGAAGGGCTATTTTGTTTAGAGACTTCATATTTTGTCTTACGAAAATCAACTTTTTCAAGTTTTACTCATAATTTCACCGACTAAATTTGATGTGGAGGAGCTGATGTATTTTCTGGACCAGCTGTTGATAAACTACTGGATACGAACGTATTCATAAACTTGACACATTTGAAGTGTTTTTCTTCGAGAGAGAAGTCGATTGCGCATCATGTTATAATTGACCAACCTTTCTGTAATCTGTGGAAGCCGTTTTTATTTCGCTGCACTTGCCGACCGCTTTAGTGTCTGTTGAGTTCTCCTTGTGGTTTGTAGCTTTTGCAATGCCACGGCGCTTCTCAGAAATGTTACTTTACACACAAGACAAGCTGATTTCTCGTATTTCTCCACTTCAAATGGTCTGTGGAGGACGTATCAACGGTTGTTTCTGTGTAGTGGTAACAGTATGGTATGTCTTTGCTTTGCGTATCTAAAAACATATTACAATAGGTGGTATAAATACCAAAAAATCTAAACATTCCTACTTTTCTAGCGCTCGGTGGTTTCATTCATCAGCTTCCATTTTTGTAATCTGCAGTTAACTACATCTTGCCTCATTTCTCTTCTCTTTTTATTTTCCTGCCGTTTTGTTTTTCTTTTAAGCGCTCGCCTGCTTTTCAATTCTCACCATGTTGCTTTTTAAATTTTATTTTTTAGCTATTTAGGTAATCAAGGAGCTAATTGTACCTAACATGATTCAAGCCTGCTATTGTGCAGCACTAACACACACTGTACTCCACTTCTTTGTGGCTTGTCCTTTTGGTTTTCTCTTCATTTAACAGAAAACACTGTTTTCTGTCAGTCTTTCATATAAAATCCTGATGGAATGCAGCAGCTTTTAACCACAAAACTGTACCTCATACTGGAAAATCCCTGGAGTAACGATAAAGTTGGGGTAAGTCACCACCCCACCACCTGACAGAGTGACGCAGTAATGCAGATTTATTACACAGTGCCATTGTTTGACATTAGACTGTGAACATATGTTGCACCTTGTTGACCTCCTGGCTTGTTTTCACAGTTCAATCCCTGACTCTCAGTGTTGACACAGACGTCAGATTCAGTAGTTGCTAAGCACTATGGAGCAAAACTGGTTCATAGTGCTGAGTTTCGTATATGCCTGTGTATAATATTTAGTAGAAAAAAAGTGATGCAAAGCTATTCAACTCATTTTGTAATTATTGTAGAACACACACGCACACACACACACATATTTATATATATATATATATGTAGAGAGGGGTGAGGGGGGGGAGTACATTTCCGTCCAAAAACGTAAACCAAGGAAAGTTCTGAGCTCCAATATAAAAAAACAAAAAAAAAAAAAAAAAAAAACTGAAATTTCCATGTATTTATTTTTTTTTTATTCTAGAAAATTTCTGAGATTAATATCAAAATTTGAGTTCAGTTTGATTCTCATATGTTTTTACATTTGGTATATTTAGGGTTTCATATAATTTAGTCTGTTTTATAATTGATTAATATTGTACTGAAACAAGTAATTGTGATTAGTTGCGATTAATTGATTATTTAAATAATCGTCAACTAATAAAGTAATTGAATTAAATGCCGAGCCTTTCACATGTTGTTAGGAATATTGTTTCAGCTGAAGATGAATCCTTTGCTACAGTATTGGAATTTTTTTAATACATGTTAGGCCAAAAATAAATACTTATTTTGTTATTCAAAAATGTACAAAATGATTTGGTCTTATGCATTTCTTTATGTGGAGCATTATATAAAATAAAATAAGAAAAATCTGCAGAATGTGCCAGTTTTTTAAACTCATTAATTGACAGACTAATTAAAGACTGAAATAGTCATTAGCTGTAGCCCTAGTTCTCTGTTTCCTTGTTTATTATGTGTTTTTTATCTGGGCTAACCGGAAGAAGAAATGCTGACTCAACATTCAAATATAGACTTTAAATACTTTTCAGGTTCATAATTATCAATCATAGGATTCACTCTTGAGCTGCGTTTGTGTGTAAAACATTGAGCACGAGTGAGTCATGAAAGGTTCATTATCAGAGGCTTGAATTGAAGCCCTTTGTCGGGTTTCGCTCCTCGCTGTGTGTCAGAAACTTCTGGCTCAGATCACTGGCGAATGTGGATCCTTTACGGCTCAGTGCTCACTTTGTGCCCTTACCCTCTTGACCTCTTTCATGGAACAGTAGGATCGTCGAGTTGGATTAAGAGTAGCGAGTCATAAAACTCTGCAGCCGGAGTTGGATTTTGCCCTTTCCAGACACGTAGCATTCTGACATCCTAAGGTGTATGCAAACGCATGTTGAGGTCTAGTCTCTTATTTGCATAGGCTAGGCTAGGTCAAGCACCAGCGTACTTCGCAGATGCATACTTTGCAAAAGAGTGCGGTCTTTTCCCACACACACGAACAAACAGCCTGTTTTCACCCAGATTCCCTCTCTATCTAATATCTCTTTTGCAGACAGGATTCTTAGGAGTGTGTGTGCGTGTGTGTGTGTGTGTGTGTGTGTGTGTGTGTGTGTGTGTGTGTGCGTGTGTGCGCGTGTGTGTGTGTGTGTAGGATGGAAACTGGCAGTAAGGTGCTAAGAAATCTGGAAGACGAGTTAGGTCAGTAGCTCTGTTTTACCACACTATAATTCTGGGGAATTAATAAGCAAATATGTTTTGTTTTTTTTCCATGTGTCTGCTTGATTTCTCTTTTGTATTGTACTAATATTGAGCCGATACCATCCCGATCAGAGTCATGCATATTTTTATTACTTATTTTGTAGTGTGGAATGTTAGAAAAGGCTTAACTCTGTTGGATTACTCTAATAATCCACAGAAAAATAGTCAACAATAAGTATGAGAACTGATCCATTGTTATTAACCAATGGGTCAGCATGTGGGATCCGAGTGCTGCTGGATGGAAATCCTGGACTGGACTACATCCTGGAGCGGAATGCTCCTATAGAAATGCTTATATATTTAGATGAGGACTGATGTAATACTCATTTTTTTTGACAGAAATTGGACTGGGACTCCTGTATTCTTTGAAAGAGACATTCATTTTTATTCCATCAGAAAATGAAAGATTTGCAAAAAAAATATCTATGAGTCGAAGCATATATTTCTAAGCCTTATTTGATCAAAGAAAGTGTTTCAAAGAACATACTGCTGGTTGATTCGTTGTACGGAGGAAGTACTTCATTTTGATATTTTCAATCAATACGAGGGCTGAAAAATCATATTTTTGATATTTCACCTGCCAATTACTAAACAGTCGATTCGGGAAATATTGATGGTTTAGCATTGAGGCCACTGCTTATGACTAACTCAAGTTTTGTCTCGTTCTTACTGAGTTAAAACAACAATGAGTCAGAACATATTTCCCAGAGCTTGCTCTGCGTAATATCTCATTTGGTTTTCAGATGACTGCGAGTGTTTTCGTGTCTTCATGGTAACAGATGCATTAATTTTGTTAAGCCAGAGACTCGACGCAGACGGATCTGTTTTCCTCCAGTCCACAGTGTGGAATCATGCAGTCTGTCACAGGCACTGCACTGAGCCCAAACATGATATGACCTAAATAAATGAGTTTGATAGAGGAGAGCAGGAGTGAGCCATGGAGCAATATTTATCCCCCTTGCGTGTCGTCTTGTTTTCAAACGCAATACCCGCCTGCAGGCTACCACTTTTCCAACATGCTCATTGAAGGTTAAGTGTTTTCATGTCACTTGGAGCTGTACTTTCACTCCATTTTCCCTTCTAAGCACCTGCTTTGGTGTCCATTTTCATGCCTAATTTTCAGGTTCATGCTTAGAACATTTTCACTTTTGTCATGTTGCCACTTCAGATTTGTATGTATCTTGGGGGGATTTTGTTTGTTATACCAATATAAAGTATACATACTATGGTGAAAGAATTGGAATACATAGTTGACCTCCCCTTTTTTTATTTATTTGTTTTTTTTCCAAATTAAAATTAGAAAACCGTGTTGTGCATTTATATTTAGCTGCCCTAAGTCAACTTCTCTGTCCTGGCAGAAGAAAAGCTTCCCCACTCTGAACTACTGACACCACATTTCACACCATTTTATTTGATTTTTTTCCTAAAATGACTTCTTATGACTCTTTTTTTTAAAGGCGAAAGTTGTGGAATGAACTGCTAATAGGCAAATATATGAATTCTTACAGTTCCTATAGTTGCCATAGGTTACCTTGTGTGTAGTTTTAGACTGTTGGCCATATTTTCTCTCCGTTTTGCGATGATGGATTGAGCGGCGCTAAAGAAACGTTTCACATGGAATCCAAATTAAATTCGCTGAACTTTGTCTTTGTGTAGCGACTAGATGTTCAGAAAAAGTTTCAACCAGAATAAATTTTTGCTTCGCAGGGCAAAAAGTAACCCTGATAGTTAGAAAAAGAAATGTTTTTTTTTTTTCCCTTCCTCCCAATGCCTCCTGGGTGTTATCACAAAATCTTAGATTACACATTTCAAATGAATTAACTGCGTTACATTTTGACTCGAGTTGTATGTGAATCATGCGCGTGACTCACACTTCCAGGGCAACTCTGACTCTACTCTCTTCCTGTCACAACAAGAGGTTTTGTGGCGTGGAGGTGTGCTTTGGTGTGATCGAAGCAGGAAAGCTTTGTTGGTGTCCTGCCTGCAGAACTGGAGCCTGGCATGGACAGATAAGAAGAAAACCTCAACCTGAAGCTCACTGTCTGCTCCCAGTCACTGCAGGACACGTTTCATTATGCAAGCAGACAACCAGAGAGTGTGTGTGTGTGTGTGTGTGTAGGTGTAATTCTGCTGCTCATTCTTGCTGGTGTGTGTTCGTGGACGGTCGGCTCTCCTGGATTACAGACCTTAATTCCCGACAGATCCTCATCAGTTCAGAAGTCAGCGGGTACAACTCGTTAGTCCAGCAGTTTGCTGTACTCGTGTGTTGGAAGGGGGATTTCACTGCCGAGTGACTTTTGGTTCCCCCCAGTTTTCTCGCTGATCTGGGAGATTTGAGCCAGGCTTGATGGATGGACCTCTCACTTCTAATTTGGATCAGCAACTTTTAATTGGGCCTCTGCTTTTCTTGTGTAACTTAATCCGTGCTCAAAGGAGAGAAGAAGTCCGCATGGCAGTACTGTCACTTTAATTAAATCTGCTGGGGTTTTTGTTTTTGTTTTCTGTTTTTTCCATTTATTTCATTGTTTGAATCTCATTGAAGATCACAGTTATTCTCAGAGAACATTCCTTATTTTGTTTATTTATTCATGTAATAAAGGTAGAACAAAATTGAGGATGCATTTAAACTTTCTTTTTCGACACATCATTGTTGAGCAGGAGAGCTAACAAAGGTCAAAGTGAAACCAGGATGTGAGTTCACAAACTGTGTTCAAGTAGTAAATGTGCTCTGCTCTTCTCTGTAGGTGTGTTGTCTTCCAAATAAAGGTGTTGACCTATATTTTTTTTAAACTGCTTCTTGAATCATATTTTTCTGTTTCTGGTGAAGTAATGAGTAAGCAGGGCTGCAGCTGATGCATGATTTATTTTAGTTGTCTGATTTCTCATCGTTTTTGTCTCGATTAGTTCAGCAGTCAGAGATTATTTTACCTAAAACATGGCATATAACCATTCATTTAATCTTATTTTCTAAATATTCCTGGAACTTGTCATGTATTTCACGTTTATAGAATTTTACGCACAAACCTGTTTTTGTTTCAGTATAAACTGATGGAATTTGATAGAATATGGAACCTTATTGAATCATTATCAATAAAGGTTCTGTTTGTTTATGGACTCTTCCTCTTGTGTTAGATTTGAAGGGATTATTATTATTATTTTCCTTCTAAGATTGTGGAATATTCTTTAAATTAATTCCCTTTCTGCCCTTCACAGGGAGCGACGCGATGAATAAGCTACGGCAGAGCTTCCGGCGCAAGAAAGACATCTATGTGCCGGAGTCGAGCCGGCCTCACCAGTGGCAGACGGATGAGGAGGCGGTTCGCAGCGGCAGATGTAGCTTCGCAGTCAAGGTGACTCTCCTCCTTACCCGTTAACTTCCCCGTTTTGTAGCCGGGATACAAACACACCTGAAATCACTCATTTTGCAAACCCTAAATCAGCGGCGCTGACCTTAAAGCGTGGAACAGCCGAACCTCAGAACTTCTCCTCAGTGTCGGACTCCGCTGCAATTAATCAAAAGCTCTCGGAGGACGCGAGCGCAACTTTAATGTAGCTTACAGCTCCGTTAAAGATGCACACAATGCTTCCTGATCTCTACAGCTTTCTACCAGAACCAGAATGAAGGTACACTATGATATAAAAAGTTATGTTTGATCAATACTGGCAACAGTAGAAGGCGGGTCTGTGAGAAAAAGGGGTTAATCCATGTGGCAGCTCTCTGACCTGCTCTTCTGTAATTGATGAAGTGGAGAGTTGGTCTTATTTTGGCAACAGTCTTCCATTTTTGCAAACAGAAGTGCAACGGTACGCTTCCTCTCATCGCATGGGGCCAAATGGTCACCTCCTCTCAATAAAAGGGAGAACTGAAGACCTGGGTTTAGTAAGAGGGAGGTTTTTGTTTTGTTTTTTTCTCACATAGCTGACATTTGTAGTTTTTTGTTTGATAAAGATCTCTCTGATTTACTGCAGGGTTGAATTAATGATGACATCTAAGGCCTTAGGGTCAAAGTAAGACAATGTAGATATTTGTGTAAACGCAGATTTGCATTTAGATTGTTTGAATCAGACATGCTGAGTCGGTTCCTTTTTTTTTTTTTTTTTTTTTTTTTTTTTTACTTTTGTTTGTTGAGGTTCAGCAAAATTGTGGTAATTAAATCTAGCTTCAGCAGCCACAAGATTCCATGTATATTTTCAGCTTTAAAATCAAGGATTCCCTCAAAGTACATGAAGCAGGATTTATTTATGAGCAATTAGTGACACACCAATCACGCTTCTCCAGGCCAATATTTGCAGTTTTGCTTGGCTGGACACAGAAAATGTTTGCAAGTCCTTTGATAAAGGTAATAGTTTTAAATCCAACAGAAAACAAAAAAAATAATTGCAACTTTATCACAAGTTATGCATCACAGAATGCGTCTCAACGTCCAATCCTTGTTTAATTTGTGGATTGTTTTCAGTTATTAACAGTCTTGAACAGACATTACACAGAGCAGCGATGACAACATTTTCTGGTTTAGCTGAGACGCTTACATAAATAGAAAACATTAAACAAGAACATTTCCTTTCCTCTGCTCTTCCTCTCATTATGGGACAATGCAACCTACCATGCTGCTCCTCTGTGTCCCTCCTCCCCTTCCTGTTTCCAGACTCCCTCTCTAGGTGCCTCAGAACGAGGCGAGTTGTGTGTAAGTTGTTGCTGCGAATTTATTTAGGGGTAAAGGATTACGAAGACAAATTCATTCCACCTTTTTAATAACTGTATTAGTGAAGAGGTTAATAGTATGTTTAGCAAATTTTTTAACAAATTTGAGCTTCTTTTGAGTCGGTCCGTTTCATAAAATCCTCGAAAGTTGTGTTAAAGCTCACGAATTTAATAAGACAAAACGTGAAAAAGTTCAAGAAGTATGAGTACTTCTATAAGGCGCTGTGGTACATTCTTTATGGTCTTTTTTAAGGTGTCAGTGGAATTATGCTAAAATCAAATTGGCGGAGTAATTTGCAGCAGCGCTCTGTGAAACATGTAAGACCAGTGTTCATGCATCCTTAAAAAGTCTTAAATTCAAGCATGTCTCAAATTCACTTGAGACTTCATTTGGACTTAATGTCTTTAAGTCCAAATGCATGTTGGACTTAAAGACATTAATTACAAGTCTTTAAATTCCATTTAGTCCCAGTTTTTGTTTTTCCTTGGGGATTTTCTGCTTCATTGCATTCTGTGACTCCAGGCAGTTGAGGCTTCCAGTAACTAGGTAGTAATGTGCCCTCGCTAGCTTGCTAGCTTTTTTTATGTCTATCATGGGAAAATGCAAATATATTGCCAGCTTGTTGTCTTTTGTGCATTTCTTCCACAACATAAGATAACGGTCTTAAAAAATCTAAAAAGTGCAGAATTTTGTGAATTAAACTTTTTTGAGCTTTACATCCTGTTACAATATTTCCTCATCAAAAACATACCTGGAATGTTACTTTGATTCTCCAAGGCAACCATACAGCTGTGCAAAGGGCCTAGGTGGACCTCGTCCTGCCTTCGAGGACGAAGCTCCTCCTTGAAGTTGCAATTTCCAAGCTTCCGCCTTACAAAGCAGCCTTCCCACACCCCTTCAGACTAGCCAGCAGCAATTAGCAAACACCTGATGGAACTGTGCATTTGCTGAGCTCATCTCCTCGTGCAACACTGTTAAAAAGATTGTTAAAGAGTTAATAGAGGAGCCATGCTGTGATGATTTCCTAAAGGCGGAGTTCAGAAAGAGCAGGAGCTTCTAAAAGAGACAGAGGCCTAATTTTAAGGCTTTAAATTAGGAAGTCAAAATGTGTTTTTAGTCATATTTGATGAACTCAGCATTTTTATAACAAGTGAAGATAACAGTTTCTTGATTGTGCTATGTTAAGTAACTGCCGCTTTAACATGCACAATGCTGCCCCTTTAAATTTGAGTTGGTGAAACCTGAAGAAAGCCTGAGAAAATTCTCTTTATGCCATTTAATATTTTTAAAAACCCTAATATACGGCATAATATTTACTGCCACTCCTTAAGCCATCTCTGCGTTTTCTCATATCCACTTCTCCCTCATCTCACGGCTGATCCCAGTTTGGAGACACTACAGCTGCTTTCATGGTCCCAGCTACCCACGGCCGCCTCCTCGCATCTGCTTTGTCCCAGCATCCTACGTTTGTAGTCTGCATCCGCGTAGATCCGATGCATGTATAAATGCACACGCGTGTTCTAATATGCTTGACAGGGTGACTCACAGCTGTTACGTCACATTCTTAAAATAGCAGAGCCAGAGGGTGGGGTGACAGGCATGGGGCAGCGACACTTGCTTTGTGTGTGCGTGTGTGTGTGTGTGTGTGCGTGTGTGTAAGGAAAGGGTAAGGACTTCCTCTCTGGCCCAGCACGTACAATAGCTTCTGAAGAGGTCAGGGTTGTGAGTGGAGAGACACATAATGATGCTGTTTGGAGTCCAGGAGGAGAGAGAAGGAGAGATATTCAGGCTGGAGGCAATATTTGTTCTGTTCAGTTGCACTTTAACCCAGATTTGTGAATACATATACATATACTGTTGACAGAAACACAAATACTCTCCTTCTTCGTCTTCATTTCATGGCGTTGTTTTTGCACGCTTGTCTCCAATGCCTGCAAATAGAAGGGCCTTCTACTTTGCAGAGTGTGTGAATGTACAAATGTTGTGTTACTTTCAGTTCTGTGTAAAACTCAGCTCATGTGTGAAAGCTTTAGTGTCACTAGAGATGGGTTTATTATATTTGAAGCAACCCTCTTGGGTATCATGAGTCTGGGAGTGAAATATAGCTTTATCACTTGCCATATTACGCCTGAAGGATTATAGGATGACCAAAATACTTTGGAAAGGTTTGCAAGCATTACGCTAGTGGTTTTTTTTAATGAGTTTCTGTGGTCACACAGTCCAGAATTACAAAAAAAAAAAAAAAAGTTTATTGCAGTAGATTTTCACTCTCTTTTCTGAGATTTCTGAGAAATCCAACTCTGATTTTTAATTTTGGTAAACTAGCCAAACTGAGTTTAAAAAGTTTAAAACTCAATCCCTATATTAAGAACAATACTTGAGACCATTTTTGGTACGATGGAAACAATTGTGGAAGGTACGAGGTTCTACCTTGTCGAGATCATCCTTAAGCAGAGTCAATTAATAGAGAAACAAAGATGGCGGGTGCATCCCAGAACAGGACAGGGAAACAGTCCAAACAGAGTCCGGTGTGGGATGCAAAATGCTCTTTATGTGGTTCTGCTTTGACATTGAAACATTCAACTAGTTCCTAAACTTTAGTTTCAACTTAGTAGCGCTCGTTCAACTGAGCCGCACGACAGAGCAGAGTCAACTTCTCATTGAAAAATGACTGTGAATGCAAGGACGGTGTGATAGAAATGGAAAGAAAAATTATAACCTGATTGCCAAAGACATGACGCCAATAAGCACGTTTTGTTCCTGTTTTATTATGTTTTAGCTTCAGAATAGGCACCAGCACCTCCCGACCCCACTGGGGACAAGAGTGTAAGAAAATGAATGAATGGATGGATGGATGGATGGATGAAAAATGTAGCCCTTGATATTGTGAAAAGATGATCGGTCCATTTGATGCAAGAGTAAAAATGTCTGCTTGTCAGTTAGTCGTTATAGTCTGTCAATAAGATCAATCAGCTTTAGCTTAACTCATTAATCGATAACTTGCATCCCTAATTTGGACATATCTAAACATCGATTATTTGGGAATTTCATTATCTTGGGGAACATTTAACCCAAATAAGATTAAAGAAATGATGCTATTTTGAATCTGGAAGAAAAAGCTGAAGATGATGGCATCAATGCATCTGAGCGAGAGCATAGAATGACTAATAGACAACGCCTCAGTCAATGTGCTTTAACACATCGACAAAACGGTCTAATCTTTTCACAATCGAGTTTTGTCTTACTGCCCACTCTGATGTCAAACTTGTGGTATTAAGTTTTCTTGGAAATACACCTGAGGCTTCTGTTTGGCAATGCAAAGTGGATTAACTGTGGTTGTTGCTAAAGACAGTTGTAATCGTCAAGTCTGTTTCTTTTTATTTGTTTTTACAATAATAGTAAATCCGTTCATGAAAGCCGTTTCCTCCAATAATCTAAAAACATAAGTAATTGACCGCTGTCAGCAGGGAAGTAATTTTTCAATTGTGCTTTTACATTTTCTTGTAGCAAAATCTGACCTGCCTAAACATTGAACTCTAGTCCGCCTGCCTGGAAAGTTTGGGGAGGTGTGAATCCACAATCGCAAAAAAATCCAGGGGGGAAAAAAACTGATCAGTCTCGCACAAACTGGTCTTTTACCAAAGACAAAGAGCAATCCTACAACTGCTAAAAGCTGACAACACTCCAGTTTTGTTTACATTTCATGAAGAACGAAGTTGATATTACTTTTGTTTTGCTGCCGTTTCCTTTAGTAACTCTTGGTGAAGCGCCACCACAGGTGAAGAGGGAAATGCCCTTTTCAATTAGTTTGGGTCGTTTGACGCAATGCGCTGTGAACGCAAACCACATCGGAAAATGTTACAAATGTTACAATTGTGGTCCTCAATAGTAAGGACTCCACCAAACAATTAGAAGAATATAAAAATGAGTGTTTGTCACTAATAGAAAAGGTTGTTACAGTCTGAGTGAGCCTCTTTCCATCTCTTTCTGCAGTACTTGGGGCATGTGGAAGTGGAGGAATCGAGAGGCATGCACATCTGTGAGGACGCGGTGAAGCGGCTTAAGACGGTAGGTATTACAACACGACCTCTCTGTACCTCCAGGAATGTGGCTACTAAACACCAGATATTCCATCTTCTCTCTTTTACTCTCTCCTCAAACTCTTTCACCTTTTATGGCAGCTCTCTCTCTCTCTCCTATCAGTGTGTTTGTTCTTCCATTGTTTTATCTTGCTTACTTTTTCCCCCTATCCTGAAGAGGTTGAATCAGGTTCTCCACCCTTGCCGGCCAGCCCTTAAGCGCTCCTCCTCCTCCTCCCCTCGTCCTCTCAATACGCTCGGTCTCGGCCAGAGCAGCGAGGTCGGCGTGTACTTCCTGCTCCCGTAGGACCCGGCAGAGTTGCGCAAAAAAAGGGAACAAATTCCAGAGAGGAGGGGGAAGAGGGAAGCAATTTCTTTTGCATGTCGTCAGTTGTTTGCCAGAGCTCCACCCAGGTCATAAACTCCCAGCCGGTGGATGAGACTGATTCTCTGAAGTCGGGGCCAAACCTGAGTCGGCAGGTTTGGCGGAGCTCTCCGTCTCTGTCTGCGCGATCGGGTCCCACCTAGACGCATTAACGGATTGCGTCTGAGTTTGAGCACCGGCTGGGGAAAATTGTTCGCCACATGTGCCGTCAAAGTTTCGGTTTTAGATCATACATTATCTGAAGCTCACTTCAGATAATGTATACCTGTCATCCAGTTTGCTCTCCATCAGACTTAATTTATCCTGCAGCTGCGTGAAGAGTCTTTGAGTCCTGCTGCATTTTCTACTCAAACTGCTGAAGACTTACTTGATCCTTGCCTCTTTTGCTAGTGTAATCACACTGATGATCGTGTTCATTCAGCAAACTGCCAAACACCAAACATCCATAGTCTATTCAAATTAAATAGATACTAGTTAAACATGCATGTGAAAGCGACCTTTATTAACATTTAATCACCGTTCTCCTTAAACTAAAGTTTAGTCAGCGCCTCAAACTCGACGTCAGTGGCGTCACTAGATCTATTTTAGGGGGGCTAAAACCCCTTAAATATCCTAAAGCCTTGATAAAAAAATTGATTTTTGTTGTTGTTGTTATTGTTGGTTTCTTTTGTTTTTGTTTTTAACAAATAATACAGATAATGTGACCATTTAGTGAGTTTACATAATCACATAAAATATCAGTTTTAACTCAAATATGAGGCTGAATACTCCATAAATGTTCTCAACCCCCACTAAATAACTTGGTGGTTTTTGTTATTATTAACAAAAAGAAAGCAACATAATGTCACCGGAATGAGTTTAAATAATTACATAGAATATCATTGTAACTCAAATATGATCATAAGTCTGTGAGTTACAATAGTCTGGGCCATCTGTGTACCACCACAGGAAAATTATATTTATCTTAGCAACGTTTGCTCGGAAGTTATCTCATTACATTGATGAACTGTGTGCAGTCTTTTTTTTAGAAGTAGAGGTTTCTTTTACCCTTAACATTATTTCAAACGTGGAACAGCAACTTCTCCATTTTCATTGCTTTCATGTTTGCTCACATCCTCTGTGTCTTCTCGGTGCTGGTCATTGGCAACAAATAAACACACTACTAAGAGTTGCTGAATTGTGCTTTTTTTTATTTTTATTTTTTTTACTAATTTATAGCTCACCTACTTTATCGGGCATTCCTCCGAATATGGAGAATGCACCATATATTATAATTTTTTTCCCTTAAAGTCCATTTGCATAATAATATTTGAAAGAAAAAAAATCTCTGTTAGATTCATTTTATTATAAGTATATAGTCACCAATCATTGATTACAATCATGCCTAAAATCACCTCCAACAAATGTAGGTTTACAGTAGTCATTTAATTTTATCAACATGTTATTGCTGACAGGAAGTACTATTAATGTTTAGGAATGAACCTGCGAAACTCCAGACTTGAATCTGATTAGCCTGTTTGTTTGCTCATCAATTATAATGGATACATTTTAGCTACACCTGATTTATTTATTTATTTATTACACTTTTATTCCATTTAAATCGCTCTTAGATGGGTCGTCCTCACTCCGTCTCCTTATGCCAGACGGTTTTGTTAAAGCACGGCTGTCAGACCAAGGCCAGCCTTGAACAAATACAATTAGCAAATCCTTCCACGTCTTCACTAAGTCTTTAATAAACTGACTGTTGCCAGGCGACAAACGCAGCCGCTCCGTTTCCTCTGAACTACCATTAACGTCGGACAGGAAGCTGGCTTCTGAACCTGTGGGTGAGCCTTGCTCGGTCCTAAACTTGCAGCTTGAAGCAGGCCGAGGCGAGCAGCAGGATAGCCTTCATTCTGGCTGCTTCACCGCTTCCAGTGAGGAAGAGCAGTAGCGGTGAACCGTAGCACGCATGAATAAGTAGAAGTCGAAGCCGGAGCGGATGTGCCCGAGCGTTGAACCGAGCTGGAAGGAGTTGGCCGGGGAGCTGTCAGCTTGGCGGTGTCGTCAGCAGCCTTCGGGAGCGTAATAAGGAGTTTTCTCACAGCTCTGTGATCCGTGACTCAGAGGGGAGGAGGAGGAGGAGGAGGAGGAGCAGCAGGAGGAGGAGGAGGAGGAGGAACAGGAGATGGAGATGGGGGCTGCACTGCGGCACCATCAACCTCCAAGCTGCCCTCTTGTGCTGTCATTATGACATCACTTCCTTTTGTTTGCCGACTGGGGCTGTGAGTTTTATCAGTTACTCAGCTCACAGTGACATGGATTTTGTTTTTCGTCCTTTTTGTCTGTGTGTGCTGCTGGGTGTACACCTTGAAGATGCTGACGTAGTGAAAGAGTCTTTCTAGTCATTCAGTAAATTGAGGTCTATGCACTTTCAACGAAAAGTCCGCCGTTTCTGAATTGAACGCTAAATGTGAAGAGGTCCTCATCTGCTTTGATGTTAAAACATGTCCTGTGGTCAGGAACTCTGTCTTGTATGTTTTATTTCTACTGCTTGAGGAAAATTGCGTAAAGCGTGAAACGGTTTCACAAAGATCTTGCACAACAGGTGTGCTGCGGTTCTGTGTGTCCTGTCAGGGTTTGCGACTCTTTAGATGGGAGAATGTCTCTTACTCAGCATTAGACCCGATCTGGGATGATAACCTTCCATAAAACCTTCAAACATTCAAAACTGAAAAGTAGCAATTATTTCTACTGCTGCCAACATAACGAGCATTGATTACCACAGTTGTGACATTACAAATAAAATGCATTCGATGTTTTAACAATTATGAAAATATAGCTAATGAAAAACCATGGCATTTTATAGTAATTGATTTTGTGGAAATGATGTATGATTTTGCCATTCCACTCTGTAGCAAACCAGAGTAGAATGGTTTGCTAACCATCTAACAATGCAAGCCACAGCCACTTAGCTGATTTTTAGCTGTGGTTTGTAAAAATCAGTATCTCTGCCACGGTTTAAAAAAAAAAGAAAAGATTGTGACAACAGGATCGGTTCGGTTTGTGAAAAGTTTTCATCCACACGAACCTACATATTTACACCCTTCAGCGTTGTTCAAGATATGCCAAACACATAGGGGGCAGTGTAGCTCAAAGCTAAAACCTGTCAGCCAATCACAGGGTTTCAAAACAACAACTTCCTGTTAAGAATTAAACGTGGCGCCCGGAGGTTAATTTGTGTGGACAAATAAAAATTTTGAACTACTTTTTAAATGCCGCATTAGGATATAAAGTTATTAAAACACAAAATGTTGTCTATTGAAAATTGTGTCACAGTATGTGGATATATTGGTGCGTTATTTGTCACAGTGTGTAATTCACGGGAGCCTAGGTTTGCATTTTGCCATGTACACAGACAAATGGAATTACGGCGTTTTCTCAAATTTCCACTTTGGAGGTCAGAGTTTTATAAATAATTTTTTTGTGTGGATGAAAGACCAAAACCTATAAAGTAGAAAAAATTTTAAAAATGCATAAGCTTTTAATTACTCTGCCTCTGTAGCCAACCTCCTGTGCACCTGTCAGAGTTGACCTGCAGTAGTTTAACAGTGGTGTTAGCCTGCTCTGTTTAAGCATTATTGTGATTCATATCATTGATGTGTATTGGATGAATTTCTCTTTTCTGTAGACTATTTAAAAAGTGCAGCCAGCTGACCAACAGTGTGCAGCCACACCACCTTACTTTCCGCAAGCAGTTGTATCACAGATTTTTCCAGTTTTGAAAGCATAGCTTTCTAAAACTTTGCTTCGCTTTACCGGTAAACGGCCCACACCTGCTCACCAGGTGGTTTTGTAAATCAATGTCTGCAAAGTGGCTTTTCTGTCTGGGTCCTCTAATTTTTTTCAGACATTGTTGACTCATTGTGACCTTTTTCAAAGTCTCTTCTCTCTTCCGCTTGGAAATGTTTTTGCTTATTATGAATTTATGAATGCTGAATGACCTTTTTCCGTGTGTTATACTTTCTGTCCTTTTCAAGCAGGTTTAAATTGCAGAGAAATGCCTCCAGATCCAACTTCCTCCTTTTCTCGAGATGTAGCGCTCTCTTTGTTCTAGACTCTGTTCCCCTAACCGTATCCTACTAATACAATCACTGCTCATCTTTGTGGCTCCCACAGAAACACCACATGCACTAGCAAGAGCTCAACTCACAACCAAATGAACGTCCATTTCTGGTTGACACGTTTAATCATGCGTTAACGTGAGCCGTCTGCACCGCGGCCGTGTAACAGGAGCCGAACGGCACTCCTTTTCAGAGTTTGTGGGACGGAGAACAGCTCGCAGCAAGCATGTGAATGCAGAGAAGGGATTAAGACCTGGTCTGGTCTGGTTGGAGTGTTTGTTGTTTTTTTTTTGGTTTTTTTTTCTTGTTTAAAGTGGTTGCTGCAGTTTGAACCCGAACCGCCTGACTCAGCGAACAGTCACAGGCTTGATCCAGAGGTCAGTCTTCCGTCTGCAGCAGTCTGTTTCTGTCTGCTGAGCAACCGCAGACGGATCGGATCTCTGTCTGAGCATCAGAGGAGAAAGAATAAAAATTGGACTTGAGGTTATCCTTTCCCAACAGACTAAGAGGTAGAGATGGATGACATGGGCTGCTGACAGGAATATGTTATTTTTCCAGCTTGACAGGCTCTGACCAGAATTATTTGACAATGTTTTGTTTTTTATCTGTGTTTTAAGATCTTTCGCTTGGATGCGGTTTTCGAATCGTTTAGATATACTTTGGTTTTGTGGGGAACCTCAAGATCCCATTGATGATCATTAATAAGCCCCCATTGGGGGTCTTTACCCCAACTTTGGAAACCAGAACTTTAGGAAACACATACATTTTTGGGTATATTTAGTAAAGCTAAACTTTCTAATATAACATGCTACATTAAGTTTAAAATGTACACTCTGTAACTGCATTCTTTTTAAAATAATGAGCCTTTTCAATGTGGAAGCTGAATCTACATTAAAGTTAGCTCTTTTCCCCCCACTTTGAGTAAGACATTTACAAATAAAATCAGATAAGCATAAAAATGTATGAAGCAATTTAACTGTAAACTGTATTTATGTGACATGTCAGCGGGTTATTCCGATTTTTGGCCGATACAGCTGGGTTTTTTTTTTTTCTGGTTAAGTTGCTAAATATTGCAGCCAATTGTCTAAGTTGGCAAGAGTGGGGCACCTATTGGTTTGACATGTGTCAGCCAGCAGATTTATTGGTCTGTTAAGTTATTGTTGAACCCCAACGTCAGTTATGCTAACTGCTATTATAAGAATGCTAATGGCTGTTTAAAATGTAGGTTGTCTTTGTTTTCATAATAGTGAAACTGTTTTAAAGCTCTCACCCAAAGAGTACGTCTTCTCTCATGCCAATACAAATGAATATGGAAATATTTTATCGCTGTTGTTATATTTGAGTTCTTAAGTGATAACATGCTTTAAAAAACCAGCAGCAAGCTATCTGTTTCCGTACTAAGCGGTGTCACTTCCTGCTGTCAGAAGGGTTCTGCGGTGAGCATTAACTCTTTTCAGGATTTTTCCTCCACGGTTCTACTAACTCCAACAAAGTGTCCCTCTTCCCCCCCCCCCCCCCCTCAGTCCATCCATCCATAACTTTGAAGTGAATTTATGCGGCGCTAACTGAATAAAAGCATCACTCACCTCACTCATAACCCCAGCTTCGACTTCACCAAACCAAACAAGCTTCGAATCAAACCCCATCCTGTTGGCTCTAGTCAATTCTTAGACGACTTAGGTAACATTTTCATGCCTTGTTCTCCCCCCCGACCCCGTCTCCTCCAACCCTCTCACCCACCCTCCACCCTCTTTTTTTTTTTTTTTGGCCACATCCACTTCCAGGACAGGAAATTCTTCAAAGGATTCTTTGTGAAAGTAAGTTATTGCTTTGTGACTGAGTGTTTTTTTTTTTTGTTTTTTTTTCCTCCTTTCCTTCTCACTGGCTTTATCATTTTCTCGCACTTCACTCTTTGATCACATCTGATGGCTGGAAGAAGCACATGGACACATGGGGGAGCTGAGGGGTGGTCAGTGAGTCTGGACAAACACAACGATGCATGTGTCTGAGCAGGTGGGGTGGTTTAGGCTGGGGCGGGGCATCTTTTAAGTCACCCATGTGTTTGTGTTTTTGGTATTAACAAGCGTGCCTTCTCTACCTTCAGCCCTTCTTCCATGAAGCAGCAATGGAACAGCGGATATTTCCCTTTTCATTGTTGCTGTTCTAACCAATGGGGTCATCACTACCTGCTGCATCAATCCACAGAATCTCACACCAATCCCTCTTTGGTTTCTTGATCAAATTGATCTCCTCCTGTGTGGCACAGATCTTTGAAAACACCTCTTGACTGTTATTTTTTGGGGTTTTTTTGCCTTTCTCACTAGTTGCTATCTCTTTTATTCACAGGTGTGCTCTGTTTGTGTGCGTGTGTGTTTGTCCTAATATTTTTCATGAATAGGTGCAGAGGAATGTATAAAAAGAAACTAATCCTGTGGGATGTTGGAGAAGCTCTTGTTTTGTAACCCATTGCTTTGTGTGTGTGTGTGTGTGTGTGTGTGTTTGCAGGCTGGGAAGAAGGCAGTGCGAGCTGTGTTGTGGGTGTCGGCTGATGGTCTTCGTGTTGTTGATGACAAAACAAAGGTAAGCCAGTAGAAAACCTTGTAGGAGAAGTCTGGAGAAGCAACTCTAGACTTAAATCCACTCAAAAAAAAAATCTGTTAACCAGATTGCTGTTAACCAATAATGAAGAATCTGTAAGCATTTGAGAACGTTAAGGCATAAAAACCTCCAAGAGACGAACCCTCCAAGAGACGAACCCTCCAAGAGACGAACCCTCCAAAGACGCTGCAGCTGTAATCGCAGTGGAACGTTTTTCTGGATTTTACTGGCTCTGAGGGACTGAATACAAATCCGCATTTTTCAAAAGATTTAGCAAAATGCTTAAAGGCCATATATGATTTCACTTAAATCAATTCTGAAATTCTTGTATGTAAAATCAAGGCCTTAAATTGTCTTAAAAATTCATTTTAAAAAGTGGTAGTCGGCCTTAAATACGTTAAGCATAGGGCTGCATTTTGTTGTAGCCATTTAATTTCTTATATTCTATGTAGTTTGTTTTTCTCATGGGACTTTTTCTGTCAGGCTAAAGTTTGAGACATGGTCATTGCGTTCTGTGACTCGAGGCGGCTGAGTAACCAGCTGCTAATTAAAAAGTATTCAATTTGATTTGGTGAAACTTTCAAAAACCCTATTAATTGTAGTCTGTCTTTTGGTTTGTCACATAAAACTTTGGTGAAATATAGGAATATCTGACATTTAAATGCTGTGAAAAAGTTCAATATTTTTTAAGCTGGTCATCTTGTATAGAGTCATTACTCAATCTGGATCAGTAGGTCACAGAACCAGATTTTAGACGAGACTGATCAGCTTAATTGGTCTTATGCAATGTTTACATTTTCTGAAGCACTGAGTTTTGTGTTTTCCTTACCTGTAAGCCATAATCATCAAAACTGCAAGAGATAAAGTCTTGAAATATATAACTCGATGTGTAATGCAAATACATTTTATGACTTTCTCCTTTTTCCTAATATTCACATTTCTTTGAGGTGTAAACAAAACTTCCTTGTAAGTGGTAAAGTAACAAAATGTGAAAACATTTTTAACTGTAAATATTGAATTACAATAATAAAAAAAAATCTATGGTAAAAAAGCTCAATTGACCTCCAAGATGCCCTTTTTTGTCATTATGTACCCTGTGCACCTTTGTGTGGCACTAATGACTTGTTTATGTGGAATTAAATAAGAAGTCATACTGACATCTGCTGGAAGTATCTGGTAATGACATAAAAGAAAAAATTCCCAGTTTTGGGCTCATCTGTCTGAGTTGGATATATAACTATATATTTGAGGGGAAAATGTGAATGAAAGAATAAAAATATAAAAACAAACTATATGCAATTTATAAAAACAAGTATTATAGAGTTACAGTTAATCACATTTTTCCTATATGTTTTTGTTTTGGAATTAGAAATTGTTGATGAGATGTAGTTGGATGAAAAAAAACACTGATTTAAAGACCAAAATGAGTAAAACTGAGCTCACATTTTGATATTGCTCCATTTCTTAGCTCTCAGCTTTGACCGTGCTAACGAAAGAAACTGCTTTCCGCAGGACCTGATCCTGGATCAGACAATAGAGAAGGTTTCGTTCTGCGCTCCCGACAGGAACTTTGAGAGGGCGTTCTCTTACATCTGCAGGGATGGCACCACGCGACGCTGGATCTGCCACTGTTTCATGGCCATTAAAGACTCGGTAAGAACTAGCTCAGTTACGGCTCATGCTGTGCTCACGGTGCTTTACAGGAAGGCCTGCTCGAACGTCTTCTCTGAGAGTTTGAGCTGTCGCCTTCAGAAATAAACGACGCGTGTTTCTGACTTTTTTGCGGTGAGAATCTTCATCCTTTGTGTCGTCCCTGTCAGGGAGAGCGACTCAGCCACGCTGTGGGCTGCGCGTTTGCTGCTTGTCTGGAGCGAAAACAGAAGCGGGAGAAGGAGTGCGGCGTCACGGCAACCTTTGATGCTAACAGAACCACTTTTACTCGGGAAGGCTCATTTCGTGTTACCACAGCAACAGAGGCTGCAGAGAGGGAAGAAGTCATGAGACAATTGCAGGATGCGAAGAAAGGTGCGTACTTTAATTTGGAGAGTTAGACTTTCAAACTCGTTATGAATCTCTTGGGTAGTTGGTGTGAGAGCTGTGTTGGTAGTTTTACTGTATCTTTCTGTCTTTATCTTCCTGTAGCTGCCTCTTTTTGTCTTTTTCTTTTTGTTCCTTTTCCTTTTGGACTTTCTTTTGATTACTTAATATCTGTCATTATGCCTCTACTTTTTTCTGTCTTTTAGGACACACACTTACAACAAACTTAACATTGTAAACATGTTCTTATACTCAGTTACATTCACTCATGCGCTCACCATTCAAACCTGCATTTCTTTAGTTCAAAAACATACAAAAGCCTTTACATTAAGACGGAAAAAAAAAAAATAACAAGACAATATGTAAATAGAAATTGTAGTTAAGACATCCATCCAAGACACCCATTAAGAAGCTCCGCCTTCAGTCCCTATGATCCTCATATATGGCTCCCAGAGGTTCTCAAAGTCACGTTGTTTACCCTTGGCGGTGTATGTTAGTTTTTCCAGTCTGAGCGAATTTGCAATTTCTTTCTTCCAGAGTCCCAAGGAGGGGCATCCATGCTCCTCTAGCATAATGATCTTCTGGCTTCAAGTGGTCCATAATCTATCAATTTAGTTTTAGTCTGCGACCGTTTAAATTCCAATTGGGTACTAGAACACCGATTTTAACCTCTAATGGCACTTTCACCGTAAACAATTCAGATAGACACTGAATAACATCCTTCCAAAACTTCTGGATTTCAAGACATTCCCACAAACAATGGATTCATAAAGTTGATTTCAATAGCAGTCTCTTGAAACTAATAACTTGCCAGGAACTTTCCTCCGAGCTGTACCACAGGTAAAAGTCTCAGCTCTTCAGCAGGTTGTTACCTCATTGTCTCCTTCTCTTTACCAGCAGAGTCAGACGTGACTGTTGTCGGGAACTCTGCTAACAGCGTCACAAACTCCTCGGTGCTCCAGTCAGGAAGCTCCCCGTCCCCCTCGTCCTCTCCGCCTCTCTCTGTGGCGGCGCTGGGGCCTCAGGTGATACCCCGCAGACACGCGCCGGCCGAGGCCCTCGCCCGCCAGGGCTCCTTCAGGGGCTTTCCGGCCCTCAGCCAGAAGACCTCCCCCTTCAAACGGCAGCTATCGCTACGCATGAACGAGCTGCCCTCCACCATGCAGCGAAAATCTGACTTCCCTATTAAAAACACAGGTGATGATTTAAAGCACATTACTGAATAACCTTAGTATTATAAAGTCTGTGCATTGTTTCCATATATTTTGATGAATAACTTCCTGGACGCCTCGTTAATTCCTTGTTATTCAATTTAGGACTCGCTAAACTATAAAGAATTATGTATTTATTAGCTTCTGATTTACATTTGAATAATAAATATCCGTCTTTTTTTTTTTAAGAAAAGGGAAACAGTTGATCAGTCTATAATAAGTCAGGTGTCAAAATTCATTGCACATCATTAAACCCTTTTATGGATTCTTTTTACATTTAAGAAAGAACAAAAATAGTATTTTCCTGTTCTTTATAAGCAAATACCTGCTTAAAAATCAGCAATTTGAAACAAAAGCACAATTCACATCTAGACGAATGTGACATTCTTGTGTACCGGGATGAATTCTGCGCGTGTATTTGAACTCTCTGCATGCTTGTCCCTGCAGTCCCTGAGGTGGAAGGAGAAAACGACAGCATCAGTTCGCTGTGCACTCAGATCGCCAGCGCGTTCAGCGGGCCCCCTGAGGACCCCTTCTCTTCTGCTCCGATGCCCAAAGCGGCATCCTCTCCTCAGTCCCCCGTGGCGCCAGGTAAAACCTGTTCCTGTCTGCTCTGGGGCACACACTCTGGCCACACACTCCCTTTTCAGTGCCATTAGTTCAAATTATAAGTCAGATATAGACATTTTGTTTTGATATCAGATTACAAACAAATTTAATTGGTTCCACACTTTTAAACTCCATTTTGCGTCTCCCTTTGTATTTTAACGCCCGCCTCTGTTTGTTCGCAATAAAGTCTCTAACACTCGTGTTAAAGAAGCAATTAACACCTCAAGCTACCTATTAACAGCATGACAGCTTTGCACGCCTAAGGAAAGATCGGCTTCATCTTTCAGAGCTTGCGTCAGCTTTTGTCTCTTATTGGCTTTAGTGAATGGCACCATGCCTGCCTTCTCCATTGCTGCCGCTGCCGCCGCCTCCAACCCCGCCGTCCTGCACCCCGCTCTGCCTACGCGAGAGACTAACCCCTGGGCTGCAAACCCGGCGGGGCCCGCCGCTCCAGCCCTCCCAGGTAAGCAGCTCTGCAGGGGAGACTTGAGATTTCTGTTCGCTCTGAGAGTGAAGTCCACGTCTATCCCGGGTGTCATTCTTTTGATTTTGGAAAAGAAAATAATTTAAAAAGCGCCCTTTTTCTTAGTTTCACGAAAAGGTTTGTTTTTTCAACACTCGCGTGACATAGTGAATTGTCTCACTCACTGGACGGTCTGTGCCTTACCAGAGGCATGACACGTAAAATCGATCCAAGTTTATTCTTACAGCGCGCTTCAGCAACAGGGCAGTTTAGAGTGCTTTACCTCATGAAAACACAAAAACATCATAAACACGACTTGCAGTCAACAACTGTGAAAGCCAGTAACAGGCGTTACATTTTGTCAAGTCCAAACCTCCAACTGGGAGGTCTGGCTGTCAGCCTGGAGTGACCGCCTGGAGGCACTCCAAGCTGGGACTGGAGGGATGGAGCGCTCCCATCCTCTGGTGGCGGTGGTAGACTCTTAAATAAATAAATAAATAAATAAATTCTGTTTTTCTTTTTTGACAAATTTTAAACGTTTGCGCAATATTTGCATGACAGTTGGATGGAAACCCAGCTACTGAATAGGATTGTTAAGTAGAGCGCGGCTTAAACACCAATATTAGGATATTTAGTGGGAAAAAAAAGCTTCTGAGTTAAAACATTTCAAGCGTCTTTCACTTCTTAAACTCTTTTGCATTTTCCTCAAACATAAATAGATTTGGGGGGTTTTTAGATAAGCCACATGCATAATTGTGAAATGGCTGGAAAATTGTCCATGGCTTTGAAAGATTTAAAAGTAGAAAATTTGGCATTCATCCGTATTCAGACCCCTTTAATTTGATACCAGTAAATTTATTCCAGTGCAACCAATTGCCTTTTTATTTCTCTGGAGTTTTACTGCAGCATGGTGTACTATTATTGCCACCAAATGGTAAGAAGTTTGGATCAGGACAAAAACCAGCTGTGTTGTTCTCTATCAGCTCAGTTACTTGAAAATAACATCCAAGTGCCTTCAGAATATGTTTGTAGACAACTGAGTTCAGGTCAGATGAAACCAGAGCGAAACTTTTCATGGTCTTTATGGAAAACACTTTATTTGGTGGAAACCTAACATGTAAATATGGATGAAGGCAAATGCAGGGAGAGAACAGTTTCAAAAACCAAGTATCATTTTTCCTTTTTCTTCACATTTTTGCACTAATTTGTGTTGGTTTATTAAAAGGGGCAGTATTTTGTACAATTGATTTTTTTGAGCTTTTAATAATGTTATAATATTATCCCCTCATCAAAAACATTTCTGAAGTGTTGCCTTGATTCGTTCATGCATGTTTGAGATTTTCTCTTAATCTCCCATGGCAACCATTCAGGTGTGCAAAGTACCTGGGGGGACCGACACTCCTCAGAGCTGCAGTTTCCTAGCTTCAGTTCTTCCATCTGTCAGAGCAGCCCTCCCCTGCACCTCCAACACTGAGCTCCTTCAGACTAGCCAGCAGCAATTAGCAAACACCTGGTGGGACTGTTCACCCGTGGAGTTCATTATAGGACCAACTTCTCGGTGTAACGCTGGTAAAACTTTTGTCAAAAAGTTAATAGAGCAGCCATGTTGTGATGACTTCCTGAAGGCGGAGTTTCAGAAAGAGGAGGAGTTTTTAAAGAGACAGAGGCCCAATTTTAAGGCGTTAAATTCTGAAGTTAATTTTGTTTCAAGTCATGTTTGATATATAAAGCGTTTTGATAAACACTGAAAGAAACAGCTAATTGACTATGCCTGAAAAATACATTATATTCCCTCTTTAGATAAAAGAAATTATCCAGTGACAGAATTTGGAAAAACATCATGTGGTCAAGCTCTATTGCAGGGGATTGTTGATGTGCTAGAATCATCTTTGTCTCTTTTTTTGTTTCTTCTTTCTTACATCAGGAGGAGATTGGACATCAGCAACGCCAGCGATGGTAGCCGCTCCCACTGCCTCTCCAGCCATGTCCGCCCACAAACGCACGCCATCAGAAGCCGACCGCTGGTTGGAAGAAGTCACCAAATCAGTCCGTGCGCCGCAGTCTAAACCGATCTCAGCGGGAGGCACGCCTCCCCCACAGCCATTCGCTGCCCCGGTGCATATGCCCATGGCTCCAGTCCCCGTCGTTCCCGCAGTGCCCTTTATGCCTTCCCTGCCCCCCTCCGTCCCCTTGGTGCCTCCCCGCCAAACTGCTTTCCAACCCCCAGCGGTGGCCTCTTACCCGGTGTCCAACGGTCTGCCGTTCCCCCAGCCCAGCGTTCCCGTGTTTGGCATAACTCCCTCGCAGATGGTGGCCAACGTCTTCGGCTCCGCCACCCAGCCGCAGCCGTTTCCCATCCCGGCCGCCGCTGCCGCCATGCCACAGACTGGTGACGCTCAGGCCGTCAATAACATCTCCCCGTACGTCAAACCCCCGGTGCCCACCGAGGTTCACACCCAGCCCCCGAACGGCAGGGCCACTTTCAACGGCGCCGACGGCTGGGCGGCCTCGTCTTCACAGTATGGCCAGCCTGCACCGGCACAGCAAGAAGACGCGTTCGAAGCCCAGTGGGCAGCGCTGGAGAACCGCCCGCACCAGCGCACCTCCCCGTCCCCCACAAACCCCTTCTCCACCGAGCTGCACAAGACTTTTGAGATCCAACTGTGATTGCAGTGCCATCAGAAAGCACCGGGTAGCTGGGGACGGACTCGACGAAGTCAACCCGCCCCTTCCTGCTGGCGTTTCATTGGACACCCACTGCAGGGGTGGTCGGGGCGAAAAGGCAAAACGAACCCCGTGCAGCGTCAACGGGGAAAAAAACAAAAAAGTAAAACAAAACAGGTTGTTGTGAAGACATTCACGGCTCCTCAGGCATTTTCTTTTTATTGTCTGTATTGTTTTGTTTGTGCTTGTGGAGCGCAAGGTTATCATTACCCTGTGGAGCGCAACTCTCTTCTGCCATCCAGCTTCACTCACCGAGGCCCTCTGCTGGCGGGCGAGGGACGCAGCAGAGAGAACCCAACTTCCAGATGAGAAATCCTCCATAAAAGCCACCCAATCAGAAGACGAGAGCCACACAATGCCAAAATCTTTATTTTTATGCATCAAGTATATTTGAAATAGCTTTGGAATCTAACAGAAGAGTTGTAAGTAATCTTGCCAAAGGCACGGGATAGCTACAATGTTCATGTATACAAGAAAAGATCATGTATATTATACATAAATATATATATATATCTAAAGAATCTATACTGTACACAGAGCTCACAGCAGTGCAAATTTTTAATGTGATGTAAAGAGATTTTTTTTGTGAAGGGATAGCTGCTTTTTTGAGTGTGCATTTTTTTCCCCTAATTTTTAACAAAAAATTTTGATGCTGTTTGTTGCATCGCTTAACTGAATGGGGGAAAAAAAAAAAAAAACAATATCTCACCGTGAAATAGGGTATCTTTGCACCAACAATCAGCTTGAACTCGGCCATGGTGGTGGTGCCTAAATGGTCTCTTACTTGTCCTTAATGTTTGACGATTTGGGACAAACTAGTACCTTTTTTTGTAGCACCAATCTTGTTTTATATTATTCTTATTTAACAATCTGATTTTACCACCTCGTGCTGGGGGATTTTTTTTAATGAAGTTGATTTTTTTTTTTTGTTTTATTATTTTTTTCTGCACATGCACTAAGCCAGATCATTTGTGATTAACATGGGCTGGTCAATCATGGTGCTGCGGTAGCTGATCCGGCCCGGTTTCCGTTAGCATGCTGTTAGCTCTGACGGGCAGCAGACCCCCCACTGGGAGGAATTTTTTTTTTTTCTTCCATCCGCTCTATTTGATTTTCTCTCTTTTTTTTTTTTTTTTTTTTTTTATTAATCAAATCTGCGAATACGATCAATTCTCTGATCTACTTTTCCATTTTGTAAGTATTTCATTTCTTTATTCCAGCTCTTTGGAGGAAAAAAACTGAAGCTAATGGGGTTGAATAAATTTATGGTGATAGAAGAAAAAGCAGTCTGTGTTCCTGATTTATTCTCTTTCAATGCCTGGTTAAAAGTTTTTCTGCAAATGATTATTATTTTTTTTTTTTACATTTTGCTACATGATGACCAACACAAAGTGGAGAAACAGGATACAAGCTTTTTTTCTCTTTTTTTTCCACAAATAAACGTTTGAAAAGTGTGAATATGTTGCTGTGACTTTCAGTTTCCATGATGTTTTTGGCTTTTGGGGCAGGTTCTACCATTTTGCTCTTCTGGAGTCTGTTTCCTAAATTTTGAACGATTTTAATTTTGAAGTTGTGATGGGGGAAAAAAACTAAATTCTGTAGTTAGTCCTTTTTTTTCCCCCAGTGGTCCTAATCATCTTCCATACATTTTCAAACCCTGCCCTGATAAAGTGCTGAACTATGTTACAGCAAATGAGATTGTTCACATTTTATTTTTTTTATGCAATACAGCTTAATGGTTCCAATGAAAGTCCGTTAATTTTTACTTAGTTTTATAGTTGAGGCATAAAAATCAGTGCTTGCTGTAAGATATAACGCGTTTGGCTCGAAGATACAGACCTGGCAGCGGTTGTTTCGTTAGTCGTTCATCCATCCAGCAGGCGGCGGTAGCTGCTGCGCTGCTCCCCGTTGCAGCACCGCAGTTATAAATGCAACGCAGAAGAAATGGCTCGGCGCAGCAAACAACTTTACATGCATGTGGAAGGGGCGTCCTGCTGGCTAGAAACATAAAGGTAAGGCTGTCTTATCCACCGATTAGCTCAGCCGGCCTGACGTGAAGCAACGCTCGCGCTGCGGCTGCCAGGCAAAGTGTCGCGAGCTGCTCAGGCTGAAGCTAGTTCACTGGTTAGCTCTTATGCTAACTAGGTTAACGTATGTCGACTTGAAGGGAAAACGGCAAAACGATCAAAATAAACTGCAGTTTCTCTGACATTTAACACGCGCACGCTTCAGACATGAGACCGTGTTGACGGCGCAGCTTTTCGGCACGTAGAGCAGTTGCTAGGAGGCTGCTTGTTGTCTAGGTGCTAGCATCCGACTCAGCGCTGGAGTTAAAGGGCTATTTCACTGAAGTTAGGCACTTTAGAAAACTCCACAGGCTGAGAGTGATCTAACATAATGACATATTCAACATTGTTAACTATCCCTAATGACAATGTTTTATATATTTGGTGTGTAACTTAATGCACACCAATCAGAATATTTAGACTACATTCGATGGAGTTTTGGACTTAATCTGTTTAAATCTTACATAAATGGCAAAAAAGATTTGTGTATGTATATTTTTCTTCCATTGTCAAAGGCTTGATTTAATTTGATACATTACAAAGGGCTATTTTCGTACGTTTTTTGTTTTGTTTGATTGTTTAGCTTTTCGTCCATATGTCTGTACACTTGAAAGCAGCAGTTACCGATATGCTGCGCAGCTGAAGCAATTCAATAAGACAAAACATGTCTGGAAATCTTCCACTAGATGTACATTTCATACACCAGCTGCTCAAAATTGGGACCTTTGTCTGGTTCTTGACTGGCACTGAACATGGTGGCAACATGTGGGATGATGATACTGCGCGATATTGAGGTGCAATAACATCGATAACGATATGAACCGTGATATTATATATATATATTTAAAAAATCGTCAGTTTCCTTTTTGCTTTGAGTTCAAAGCATAAAGACACCAGATAAAAGGTAGTCTTAAGTAAATTCTGGAGTTATGAAATGAGTTGCAACCATCTCAAACACGGATTTAGTGGAAAAGTTGTTTTTTGCGATTCAGTGATTCAGTTGCAGTGTCCTCCTCATTTGACCTCTTCGCCTCATGTAAAACTATTTACGCTGCCATTTAAAGAAACACCTGTCGCCACACATTGCAGTCATAGAGAGCCTCATGTTTGGCCAACTCTTATTGCAAACCGAGCTGTCTTTTGCGATTACGATAAATTTGCGATGCGTTTTGCTGCCTTCCCTTGGGACAGACGGAGGATTTTTCGGGTTGAATTTTGAGTGTTTCTGAGACGTTAAACGGTAAAGACCTGTGGGTGTCCTGTTTGTTACCGCACATTCTGGGAAAAGGTTTTTCATTTCCACAAAACGTTGCTGACTTTTAACGTCTTTGACCGTCGGTTTTTAAGGCTGCATTACGATGGGCAGTTTGTGAAAGGAGGACATTGTTTTCTTTCTGCAGAGATGCACCCAGTCAACTGAGAGAACGGAAACGAGAACTAAATGGGAACTCGCTGATAAGGGAGGGTAAGACTTTACAAACTGGTGGATGTTTGCTGATAGACCTGCTTACGAAACAAAACTCTGATTCTTTCTTGCCCTAGGCTCGAACTCTTCAGTCTGTTAAAAAATCAGGGAAAGTCAACATGTCTCCTCGAGGGCCTTTAACCACCGTCATAACAACCGTTGTGGGAGCAGCCTTAGGCGGGCTGCTGGTCTGGCAGGTGTATCGAACGAAGCGGAAGAAGCCGTCTTCTGTGCGGAAGGCCGTGGATCCGACCGTCCCGCTGCATCCCGTGGAAAATGCTCCGGCGCACGCGGAGAGTCGACAAACCCAGCCGCCGCCGCCGCCTCGCCTGGCTCTCGACCAGTTTAAAGCGGCGCAGTGTCAGACCGAAAACGGGGCCCCCGCTGTCCAGATCCCGACCTGCGAGCAGCTGCTGGCGGTGAAGCCGCTGACGGTGAGCTCCGAGGAGGACTGGCTGGAGACGTGGCCGCTGATGCAGAAGGAGCTGTCGGTGTTCCCGGTTCTGGGGCTCGACTGTGAATGGGTAAAGGCCCAAAGCGTAAGAAATATGTTTTGCATGATTTTTACTTGATGGTAAATAGGAAAGAAAAAAAATCCCCTTGATAGCGCAGATAATTGTACCGTCGAAGTAGAAAGAAAGCAGATTGATGCCGATGGGATCTTTTTCTTTTATTTTTTTTCCATAAATTCCTTGTTTCAAGTGGGCTTGTCTGATCTGACTCCGCCCCCTGTTTTTTTTTTTTTTTTTTTAAACCCCGCAGGTGTCGATGAAAGGCAGGACGTCGGCGGTGTCTCTGCTGCAGATGGCCACCTACTCGGGTCTGTGCGTCCTGGTGAGGCTGCTGACGTTCCGCGGCGGCCAGCAGCCGTTCCCGCTCAGCTTCGTGGAAGTTCTGAGGGATCCGCACGTTCTGAAAGTCGGAGTGGGTTGCTACGACGACGGGAAGCGTCTGACGCGCGACTACGGCCTGTCCCTGGCCGCCACCGTCGACCTGCGCCACCTCGCCTTAAGGGAAAGGTTCGTTTTGAAGCGAAGTCCTGTCGTCATGAAATGCTTGCGGATTCGACTGCTTTATGGCACGATTCCCTCTTCCAGGCGATCCTCCGTCAGTAACGGCCTCAGTCTCAAGTCCTTGGCTGCAGATCTGTTAAATGTACCTCTGGATAAGTCTCTGGAGTTGCGCTGCAGCGACTGGGAAGCGGATCAGTTAACTCTAGAGCAGGTACGACGCCTCTAATTTCACTGTATTTAATGAAACAGTGAAACCAGAGTTTTGGACTTTATGTCCAGCAGTAAGTTAAGAGATGCTCCCATTGGGGTTTTCTGGTTTTTTTTACTGTAAATCTGTCTGTTATTTATACTGGAGGAGGTGACATCAAAGCAAACGTGACAGAGCAGACATTGTAAAATTAATTCACTGTTTTTAAAGGGAGTGTATTATTTAAAAAAAAACAAAAAAACAACAAAAACATACTGTTTTGAGTTGTTTTTATTATTCCCTCATCAAAAACATACCTGGACTGTTTCTTTGATTCTATCGGTCATGTTTGAGAAATCACTAATTCTCTTTTTGCAGCTATTCTGCCACTCGGCTCCTCCAGACTAGCAGCAGCAATTGGCAAACACCTGGTTTAACGGCTGAGCTCCTGTTGCTCAGTGACTGGCGAGGAGTTTGGTGTCACCGGTTGCGTTCATCTTAATCATAAGATTGGAACTGGGCAAATAAAGTCGCCTAATGGAAATGAGGCCATTTTGAAAAAAAGAGGTTTTTTGGTAAAAGGTTTTTGCGTTAGGATGAGGAGGGGTTTTTTTTTTTTCAGCCGTATCGAAATTGGTGTATCTTACAAAAATGCGTCGGAACTACTTTTTTTTGCAACGTGCCACTTCATACCCAGCAAGACGTATTTCTACGTTTCGCTCATATTGGTGATTGAGAAACGCTCTTCCCTGAACGTTTCTCCTCCAGACGACGTACGCCGCCAGAGACGCTCAGATTTCCGTGGCGCTCTTCCTCCGTCTCCTCGGCCTCCCGACCGAAACCGGTCCCGCCCTTTCCAGCGGGAGCTCCTACTCGGAGCTGGCGTCCCGCTGCCAGGGCCTGGTGGACGTCCCCTTCAGGGGCCGCGGGGACGGAGACGACGACGGCGGCCCCGAACGCGAGCGGAGGCGGAGGACGCGGAAGCCGGCGACGAACGACAGCCCGGAGTCTGGAGATCAGCAAGTCCCAGACCCTCGGAAGAACAACCGGCGGAAAGCGCTGGGCGTCGGCTACTCCGCCAGGTGAGACGGAGGCGAGGGTGACCTGGTTTCCCGTCCGTCGAGGAAAGAGGTTTAAATGTGTCGCCTCGGCTCGTTACAGGAAGTCTCCGCTCTACGATAACTGTTTCCTGTACGCGCCTGATGGCCAGCCTCTCTGTACGTGCGACAAAAAGAAAGCCCTGTGGTACCTGGACAAAGGAATCGGAGGTAATGCAGGCCGGGCGATGACTCACATTTTTATTTGACGACTTTCTTCTGGTAAAAATGGCATCTTTATGACTATATTCTCGTATGAGCCAAAATTCTCTTATCCTTACTCTAATACTCAGTCGTTCAATTCAGATTATATTTAGAAAATATTTTCAAAAATATTTTTTATTTCTGTGCTTTGTAGTTTCTTTTTTAGATTAGAAAGCTAGATGGGGTTTTGGTCGGTTTTGGTATAAAAAAAAAATCAGATTTTATTTGTAAGCCACCTGGGCTGGCCCTGGATCAGGCTAATAATCACAATAAATGAGTCACTGAGTAAAATCTTGTTGTAATCCTGCTGTTTGTGCCGCAGAGCTGCAGAGTGAGGACCCCTTCATCGTGCGGCTGCTCTTCGAGCCGTCCGGACGCCCCGACTCCCAGCAGGACTACTACCTGACCGCGAAGGAAAACCTCTGTGTCGTCTGTGGGAAAGCAGACTCCTACATCAGGTGTGAGTCGGCCCCGAGCAGCACTCGCTTCATATTTGAAATTTATCTTAATCTCCACCACCCCACCCCCCCTCTCTCTCTCTCTCTTTCTCCCAAAAATGTCAGAAAAAACATCGTACCGCACGAGTACCGGCGACATTTCCCCACGGAGATGAAGGACCACAACTCCCACGACATCCTGCTGCTCTGCACCGGCTGCCACGCCGCCTCCAACGTGCACGACGGCTTCCTGAAGCAGCAGCTGGCCAACGAGTTCGACGCCCCTCAGGGCTGCGAGGAGGGCGTCCGGCTGCTGGAGGACTCGGACCGCCGGCGGGTGCGCTCGGCGGCCCGGGCGCTGCTCAGCGCCAAGGACGGGCTGCCGGAGCAGCGGCGGGACGAGCTGCAGCTGCTCATCAGGGGCTACATGGACATGAACGAGGAGCAGGAGCTGACCAATGAGGCGCTGCAGGAGGCCGCCGCCCTGGAGACCAGGTGAGCACCGCCGTTTGTCAACGTCTGGGGGGGCGGAGTTCAAGTAACCGAGCGACCGGGCAAACAAGTGTTGGGTTTTTTTTTTTTTTTTCCCCGCATGCTGTTTTGGGTTCTCGTGGATCACATCGTACGCAGACGACGCCGTGGTTTACGTTGAGCTTTCCGTGCCAGTTCTCTGGGTGTAGTAGAAGTTTGTCAGTGATTCAATTGTCTTTAAACAAAAAGTAAGAACCAGGTCTGGGTGATGAGGATTAAAAATGAAATCTCAAAAAAAAAAACATTTTTTTTCTGGTTAAAATCATTATCAGTGTCAAGTTTAGTTACTTGGAAAAACAGTTTCCAAAGTGCTGCACAAAACGCTAATAAAATAAGTTGATGAGAAGAAAAGAGAAATATTACATGACAAGAAATGATTGATTACTATTGTGAAGCTTCCAGCAGCTTTGATGCTGAAAATCGAGTTACCATAATTAACTGAAATTGTTAAATTTACCGTCAAATTCGATTTGCGGTTCTGAACACAGCGTCTCAAAACTAGCCACCGCTTTCAAACTTCACCCACATTTTGCAGGAGTTTGTTTCTGTGGGAGAAATTTTGGTGGGAATCACCATGGCAACCACTGCACGTACAGAGAACAAAACGGGGAAAAAAGTTTAGTTTCCTTAAGTTTACAGATTTGTTTTTTTGGGGGTTTTTTTTGGTTTGAGCAGGAAATTGTTAAAGTTATGGAACATTTAGGTAAAGAGAGAAACTGTCTTTAATTTAGCCATTTAATTAAATGAACTTCTTCCTTTCATCATCATCAGTCTCTCTCTCTCTCTCTCTCTCTCTCTCCCTCCTGAAGGATCCTGAACGAGGCCTACGTTCCTCACGGCCTTAAGGTGGTGCGCGCCCACGCCCAGCGGGGCCTGCGGGGCCTCATGGAGCTGGAGCGTCGCTGGAGGCGGCACTTCCTGACCAGCATGCAGCCTCGCCACCTGCCCCCTCTCTGGTCCGTGGACCACAACCACGGCAAGTTCCTCCGCAAGTTCGGAGAGGACCTGCCCATCAAACTCAACTGACCCGCAGCGCCACGACCTCCTCAGAGGGACGATCCAAGAAACGCAAACAAAACAAAAAAAAAAAAAAAAACAACCTGTGGTGAAGAAGAAACCCGGCAATTTGAAAAAAAAAAACACTAACCTTTCAGTGTCTTGGTGGATGTCTTTTTTTTTTTTTTTTTTTAAATTCTATTTATTTATAAAAAGAAGTTATTAGATTTAAAAAGAAAAAAAAACCCAATCATGATCTGATTTTTAGCTAAAAGCTGCTGCCTGCTCTTACTTCCCTCTCCTGTTGATAAGTGAATCCGTTTCCCCTCCATGCAGGCGAGCAGCAAAGAGCCACCCGGTTCTGAGATTCCTCCTTTAGTCTATTGTCTGTTTTGGGTCAATAGAAGATTCCTTAAAAACGCCTTGAAATCAAATGAATCGCTTTATTATGATATTTTTTCTGTCTGTCTGTCTGTACCAGGAGTTTGGTTTCAAGATGTTTTCTTTGTTTTCGGGGGGGTTTGAATGTTTGAATCAAAGCTGGCATCCATCCGGTCGGTCCTTCGCGTTCCAGGCGTCTCCGTCCCGCCGCCGGGTTTCCGATTTGTCGGGGCGTCTTCATGGCTCATGTTTTAGTGCGCCTCTTAACGCGACCCGGGCCGATCGGAGACTCGCCGGGGCGCGACCCTTGGCCGTTTTTCTTTCTCGTTTGTTTTTCAGCAGCATCAGCACGACGTCGTTTCGTCCACAAGTCAAAAAAAAAATCAAAACACACGTAAACCCCCCCGACCCCGTCTGAAGAGGATTATGAATTATGTGAGGAAAAAGTTTAAATCGTTCATAAGCGTCAAAGCTTGGGGCTTTTTTTTTCTTTTTTTTTTTCTTCAAAAAATGAAATAAATGTTTGTAATAAACTGGTCTTTTTCTGTCCGTTTTCCATTTTGCACACACATAAAAGAAAACAGTAGAAGAGAAGAGAAGACAGGCTTATTTCTTACAAAATCACAGTTTAATAAATAGTTTGTAAAAATGAGTACAAAAGTGGTCTTAACATTTCTTATATGAACGACTCGTTTCAGGTCAAAGGAGTCTTTAGTTGAACCTTTTTTTTTTTTCTTTGTTTTTTTTTGTCAACATTTCTTTTATTTTTACAATCTAGTTCTGCTGAATTAAGGCCTCTTGATTTTGGCATCAGAACAATCTGCTCGTCGAATGGTTTTTTTTTTGTTGGTTTTTTTTATTTTCTCTCTCTTTCTTGTCTGAAGTTTTAAGTGTGAAGTGATGAGCTCCCCTGGTTTCACAGTTCAGTCAGAAACGCTGAATAAAGCACATTCACAAACAAATTAAAAACGGCTCAACATGCAGAATCCTTTTATCCGATGACCTGGACGGACGGACGGACGCGTCTGAACGGCAGCGTTTGACACTGCGACAAGAACAATGGCACACGAGGCTGCTTTCTTTAAAGGGGGATTCCGTCAACGGTGGAGTTTCTCCCATAAGGAGAGGCCTCGAATTGTAACGGGAGAACTTTGGGAAACATTTTACCCAAAACAAACAAAACAAAAACCAAAAAAAAAAAAAAAGGAATTCCCCTTAAAGAAGCGTAGCAGTGACAGAGTGCAATCTGTTGTGAAAGACACTGACATCTTTACTGCATTTTTGCTGAAACCAATGGAGGTTGAGACACTAAGACCCAGAACGTCTGTAATTCTGTTTTGTTTTGTTTTTTAGCTTAATTTTGTCCTGAAAAGGGACCCATAAGAGGGGCAGGGGGAAAATAATCGAACTTTAATCGAACTTGATATTCGAACACGGCTACAGGCTGTAAAACGTACCAAATGAACACAATGAAATTCCAGCTTGTACAACCTGGAATTTAAAAAAAAAAAAAAACAACTACTCAAGGGATACGCTGACGTGTTTGAAGTCTCTGTAAATTTTTAGAGGACTAAATTTAAAGCTCAAGCCGGCAGGGGAGTGACTGCAAATTGTCCGGCCGAGCATAACAGACGTGTCTCGCGGCTCTCCTGAGCGTCCACCAACACCCGCACATTTAGTTTCAGCGCTAAATTACTGCATATTAAAACTTTTCGCTCAACGTGACAGAAGACTTATTTCAACACGCACACGAGAAGGGACTCGTACAAATCAAGAAAACGATGGTTGGAAAGCAATTTGGCCCCAAATTTCTGGATGTTTTCATCTTTTGCCCCCCACCCTAACACCAAGATGTCACAGACACACCCCAACTTATTGGTGATTACGTTTCACACTGGGAATGCTGGACTAATTCCAATTTTCAATCAAGCTGTCTTAAACCCTTATTGTATGGAGTTCGTTTTGTGTCGAAACTTTGCAAACAAATTGCAGAGCAAAAGGGGATAAATGATGCATCTGGAAATACAAATTTTACGCTTGAGTAAAATGTCACATTTCAATTGCTTTAACTTAAAACAAAAGAGCGATAATTGTCCCGGATGCTGATGGGATCAATGACGTCATCGCGGTTATAGATTGTGAGGTTAATGCCGTGCAGTCGCTATGAGATTTCTGTCGCAACTTTTAAAGTGAACGGAAAATCAGCATAAAGCTACAAGTTGTGCTTCTTATTTAGACATTTATTTGTTTGATTTTATTGTTTTAGATCACATTGTCATAGCTGAGAATCTCTGTAAATCGAATAGCCGAATATTTGAATGTACATTCTGACGATGTGAGTATTTTTTTTTGTTTGTTTTCATATTTATTAACTGCAAAATAAAGACACAAAAAAATGACTCCATACATGGCATCCAAATTTCTGAAGCGTGTTTTCGGTCCGTTTTGTAAGCAAGACTGTTTTTTTTATTTTTTTTGTTTGTTTTGCTTTTTTGCGTTTTTTTCGCACATATCTCGTGACGAGTTTGCGAAGATCGGACGCAACTGGATTCACATTTTCATAAGGGCCGATTAGATTGTCACAATAACAAAAGAAGCTGCAAAAATAAATACAAAAATAAATACATAAATAGCTTAAATAAAGTCTTAAGTGAAGCAGATGATTCGTTGTGTTTTTGGTCTAAAGGCTGATGATGCGGAGAGATTTTTCCTCTTCGTTTTTGGTGCGTTTCTCTCCAAAAACCGAACGTTTCTTATGGTCATCGACGCCAATAAGTCAAACCTCGAGCCCTTGAGACGCGTGAGAAATATTTTCTAAACAGCGAAGGCCTTCGTGACGATAAAGCATCTCTCACTTCTGCATTTCCGACTTGGTGGGGCCCCAGTTATTAAACGGGCCCCTTCCTCCTGCACCATCGCGGCTCCCAACGACCCTCACCTATTATTGCTCGCATGTTCGCACATACAGTAGGGGAAACTGTTCCAGCCTCCGAACGCAGACGCAAAATTAGCGGTATTTCACAGTTCGACTCCCAGCGATGGTCCAAAAAAACACACACACACAAAAAAATGGCAACAAAACACGACTGCCTAATGTGTTTCACCAGGTTCTTTTTGTTTTTGTTTTTATTTTTTTTTTTATCTCCGTTTTTAACGAGGACAGACTCCAGCTTGTGGGAAGAGACACGACGTGGACGTTTGCTGGTGTATTCAGGATGTAACAAGTCACAAAATCTTTGGAGTTTCATTCATTAAGCCAGGATGAAGGCGCGCGCGGGATTTCTGTTTATTTATTTATTTATTTATTTATTTATTTATTGTGTGTGTGTGTGTGCGTGTGCGTGCGTGTGTGTTCCATCCCGACGCACGGAGCCGACGCGTTTACGCGCGCGCAGCCTTCCGAATCCACGCGAACCAACCCAAACGAGGACGCACGCACACCTCACGCACCCGCTGCATTACTCAATGCAAAACGCAATTGGCACAAAGTATCAAAATAAATACCCTGGAAGATTGGCACTATGCAAAAAAAAAACATAAAATAAATTAATAAATTAAAAAATTTAAAAAAAAAAGAAAGAAAAAGGGAAAAAAAAAAGCTTCACAATTTTCAAAGAAATCTTATAAAAAACTATTGAATAATCTCAGTCTACTCCATGTTTTATTATCCTCACTATTACTTATATACTATATGCTGATGAAGGTTACACCAGTGTCGTAAACCTCTGAAGGACTTAACTACCACTGAAACAATATAGCTCCTATTCAAATAGATTTTTTTTTTTTTTCCACAAACGTACATCAAAAATGAAGTATCTAACATCTATCCCACTATAGATAGTGCTGTTGTCTGGTATGCATTTCTTCATAGTGCCTATTCTTTGTTTCCTTCCTTCACGCAATCAGTTGGAGCAACACCGCCGACGACGTGTGCGTACTGACCCCTGCAGGGTGACCTCACAGGTGTCCCTCCAGGATGCTGGTGACGGGCTGGTCCAGCGAAGGGCCCGGCGCCGCCCTGCCCGGGGCCACCGAGGGGCCCTGCAGGCGCTGGAGCTCCAGTATGCTGTCTATGGCACTCTGCAGATGTTCGCTGAGGATGTTGTCCTCCTGGAAAGGCAGGGACGCGGGGCTGAAGCGCTGCTCCGGCTGAGGGGACACATCCACCCGGTAGCACTTCAGCTTCGGCGCGCCGGTGTCTCTGGCGGCGATCTCGAAGCAGACGTCCTCCGGTTCCGCCGTCGGGACGGGAATCGGAGGCTTTGCTTGGGAGTCGGGCGCCGTCTGCGGGACGCGTTCCGCGGCGTTGCAGCCGAGAGCGCCGTCGGGCATTTCGTCTCCGTACTGGGAACGCCGGGGAGCTCCGTTGGTTGCCTGGGGGTGACGTTCGCCGCCGCCGTTGGTCAGCTGCCCCGTGTGGTCCCTCTTGAGTCCCGGGTCGCAGGCCGAGTTGTGGACCACTTTGCGGGAGCCCGACTCCTGCTTGATAGTGAGTCTTAGAGCCCCGCGGGAGCTGGAGCGGTAGGTCTTCAGTCCTGGGGGTCTCTCGGTCAGCCGCGCCCAGGCCGGCGGGGAGGAGGGGCTGCTAGAAGAGTGTGTGTGAGAGAAGCCAGAGGACTGGGCGCTGTGAGGGGAAGACGCTGACGTCACCAAAGATGTCATAAACGTTTCTGGAAGGCAAAACAAGACGGGAGTGATTGAACGACGCGATCCGTTGGTTTTGGGTACTTTCGCAGACGGTGGTGTTCGCAAGACAACACCCGCAAAGTCTTGGACTTCCTGGATTCGCGATTCTGCCTCAAGACCTGCACCCCTCATTCTTGCTCAACTCTTGACCTTCATTCCTCACTCTGCTGTGACGAACAGGACGAGACATGTGAAAACGTCGTCCAGTGGTTCCAATTCTGCGTGCGATTTTAGGCTCAGATCGACAACGTACTCTCGGAAACTCCAGAGCCGATCATCAGCCAGGCCTGGCATTTAACAGCTTTCGAGTCCCCTTCACGGTCTGCTTCTTAATTACCAGAAAAACACCTTTAATTTCTCCTTAACTTCATGTTGAGGGAAAATTACACTCTCATGTGTAATTTTCCCTCATCATGCAGCCCTCCTCAGCCTCCCCACCGACACGTCTTAATTACTCATTCACACCTGGGAGCTCGACTGGAGACAATGCGGAGGTTAAGTGCAGTGCCCTGAGGTACCACTCTGATTCTCTAGGAATATTTTAATGTTCTCATACTAGTTGGATACTATATCTTTTTTGTTTGTTTTTTTTCCCGGCTCATTAAGACGTTCCTTGGAATCTTACGAGCCCCCTTGTGGAAACACTGACCTGGATCTTTGCGAGCCCGCCGCCTCTCCTCGGCCAACGTGTATCTCTCGGCCTGGAGGAAGAGACGCTCCAGCATCACCATCTCCGCCGACGGACTCTCCTGCTGTGGAGACCGCAGTTCGCATGTCAGCAATCGAGGCGGTACGGGCGTGGGGGGGAGGAGGGAAATTGCCTACAACTCAAAATCTGAATAGTGCGGTGGAGTTCGTAGAACCCCTTTTACTGGAGTTACGGCGTCTTGTGATGTTGTGAGGTCGTGCTGCGTCTCACCTGGGTTTCCTTAACCAATAGCTGCCTGTATTTGTTGACCATGTCCTTGGTGCGTTTTAGCAGGAAACCCGACACGGAGTCAAACTCCTGATCCACTGTTGACAAAAGAAACATGTCATTTCCAGGTGAACGTGGACTGTTCAGCGTTTCTACTGAAAGCAAGAAAAACAAAAGCAATTGGAGAAAACGTCCCGAAATAACGACTAAAGAAACGACAAACGGTTACTTCTCGACATTTTTCCGACTTTACAAATCAATGCTCGTGAACCTAGGCTGAAGTCGTCTTGAGTGGGCAGGTGGCCGGCGCAGGTGTGGTACGGCAGCAGGCGTCTGACGGCGTCCTTCAGAGTGGCGAACGCCGGCCCGGTGGGCGGGTTCTGCACAGCTCCGTGGTCCGAACAGAGCTGCTGCTGGAACCTGCGGAGGGCGACGAGAGCTCAGCGTTGCCGTCCACGACGGCATCCGGCGGCCGGTTCGCGGAAGTTCTTACCTGTGTCGGCGCATTGATGGTGTGAGCCTCTCCTCTCGCTGCAGTTCCAGATTACCTGCCGGCTGATCAGCACGTTTTCAGATTAAAACGACAAAAAAAAACAAACAAAAAAAAAAACAAAAAAACAAACAAACTTAGGACTCAATTGAATACAGCAACGTCTCAATTGATTGAGACGTCGCTGTATGTCGTGTCATATTAAATGCTGCACCTTTGTGCCGCTCTGCTGGTCAGGGCCACACTGGTTGGGAGGCCCCTGAACTCGACCTGCAGGAGAGGGTGGATGTACATTGAGAGTGTAGCTCTTACTCTCCAAGGCAGCTGTGGGCTCTGGAAAACAACATGAGGACAACGATGAACAAAGTCAGCGGAGAACTATGATATTTGAATACTTATGGCCTCCACGCCACCAGGGGGCTCCCAAGAGCACCAAGCTAGTGTGATAACATTGGTATATATACTTTTTAGTCTGTTGTTCCTGGACAACAGATTTAGTTAAAAGCAAAGGTTCAACAAACAAGGTTATAATGATTTGACTGCACACATTTTGTGAATAAATACAAAACAAGAAAATGACAACAAAATTATTTTTAAAAAGTACAGTTAAAATTAAATGGGTAAACAATTCAGCGGTTGGCTGGGCAGAAGCCCCCCCACAACCCCCACCCCCAAAAAAAACATCCTGTTAAATTGTTTACTGTAAATTTAGCTGATGTTAATTTCAAATAGGTGAGATAATGCAAGTTAAGTACTACTCTGCATTTCAAAACCCAATTTTTTGCACTTAGCTCCTCCTGTATGGTTAGAATCAACAGCCATAATAACACTGCAATGATGCAAGCTAGTTACAAATTACGCTAATATGATAGCAAGTCTTCACACAGAGTAGTTTAGGAAAGCATCTTGTTTGGGGGACCCCAAATGAAAATCTCCTTAGGGCCCCAAAACGTTTTGGGCCGGCCCTGATGACATTAGTTGTGAGCATGCTATTTTTATTTTTTGATTTATTTTTAATAGGAAAAGCTGCGGTTGAACTCACTGTTTTGTGTGTGCTGTTGGACAGCAGAGTCGTCTCCCTCTTTCGAGAGGAGAGCGGGCGCAGCTGCGAGCGCAGTCTGCTGCTGAGGCACCGGGACGCTGACACGCAGAGGGGACGGGCTGCGGGGGCCCGGGGTGCAGCTCGAAGACCGGGGCTGGGAAACGGGGGGCTGCACCTGTCCGGGAGGCTGGGGGACACTCTGGACACTCGCCTGGGTCTCCGCAAATAAGCTCTGCGGGACTTGGTACTGGACCGGAGCGTCCAGGTGGGGCTGGGGGGCCGACGTCTGAGGCCCAGCCGGAGGGGAGTGCGTCCCTGGAGCTGGTCTCGCGGCGTCCGGAGCCAGAGACGGGGAGCAGATCACCGTCGTGTCTTCCGGTTCCGAGGGACGCGGGGAAACGTCACAGCGCCGGCCGGAGGTCACGTGAGCGTCCGGCTCGGACGCGGCTCCGCTCCGGGGTGGACTGTCTCCGCCGCTGCCAGCCGGGGAGGTGAGGGGCTCCATCGGAACCACTGGCAGAGATCCGACCAATAATTCAGACGGGATGGGAGAACCAAGAGCTTCCTGCTGACAGAACCAGAGCAGAATCCAAGCCAACGTGTGACACAAGACACTAATACTTTGAACAAAGCTGCTCCTTCTAATTTAGCTAATTATGCACAACACAATTGCAGTTTTTTTTTGTCATATTTTCATTTTTCTAATTTAATGAAATTGGAAAAAATTAATTGAAAACGTGTTGACAAAACACTTCAAGCGTTTTTGTTCGGGGGCTGGAAAGCTTTGAAAAAGCTTGAATTTCATTTCAGTGTCTTAAAGGTTGAAACATTTCTCGATTTCTCCATAAAGTCATTGAAAGCGCTTAATATTTAAACTGCACGGTTCTGGAATGCAAGTGCCCAATTTGACTAAACTCCAGAGAACGTATTTTCAGAGATTCTTGCAACTTTCTTTTCATATTGTTTTTTACGGGATTTTTTTTTTTTTAGAGTTTAGACACTCTTTTGCGAGAGAATTTCTGAGACTTTTGCCAATATTTTCTAAATTTGTCCTGCAAATTCTTTCCATTTGGAGTCCAGTGTTGTCATGATGTCTGACCTGTGGCATGTGTTGCATAAAGTCCTGGCTTTGACTCATCGAGTGGGTGACCTCTTCCACAACTTGGCTGAGGTCTGCTGAGGGCATCAGGAGCTTGGGCATCTCCACGGCTGGTTCAGGGACGTGAGGAGGCTCAGGTGGAGGCTGTAAGACCGCGACCACCTGAGGAAGAGCATGAGGAAGAGGAGGAGGAGGAGGAGGAGGGGGAGGGGGAGGGGACTGGAGCCCCGCAGAGCCGGGCTGCACCGAGACGTGCTGGACCACGTGTCCAAAGGGCTGCGGGAAAGACGCAGCAAAGTTAGGACCCAATTCTCTTCAGTTCAAATGAAGAATAAATGTTGGGGGGCGTCCGGGCGCAACTTTTTCCACTTCCGACACGATACTGATATCGCAGCTTTGAGAATCGGCCGATATCGACACCGACCCATTATGCTATCACCAGGAATCATACGTTATTTTGTGGTGTGGGACGTTAGAGAATGTCTAACCGTGTGATAATACTCAGAGAGCAAAAGTCAACAATAACAAGTTTGAGAACAACTGAGCCATTTATTGCGAAGTCGTGGGTCTGCATGCGGAATAGAAACATTGGTGCACAGAAATGATGGAGCCTGAGGACTGGAGTGTTTCTAACAGCGTGCTTTAGATGCAGGCTGATGTAACCCGTCGCTGTTTTTTTTGTTTTTTTTTATCCGATATCAGGCTAATTTCTAATATCAATATTGGATTGGACCAGACCTGGGTGGCCGTCGTGAAACACTATGCATAGCCGTCATGTTTATCTCACCTGTTGTAGCTGGTGGAAAGCCTCCTCTGAGCCGCTCCTCTCCTCCTGAACAGGCCTCTCAGGCAGCAGCACCACAGACGCCCGCTGAAGGCTCAGCTGCCCCTCTGTCACTCCCGCCTGTGGAGCCGCGGCCTGAGCGGCGAACGGCAGACCCTGAACAACCGAGGGGCCGTTGACAATCGAGATGGAAGTGAGATCCTGGGGAAGCACCCCGGAACTGTTGATCAGGGTGATGTGGTTCCCGAGAGCAGGACTGTGGACCAGGGTGGCTTGTTGCCCCTGCCCTCCTGCGGCGTAAGCTCCAGCCAGCTGTGCTGGCATCTGGAAGACGGTGGCGGGGGCCGGCTGCAGCTGCAGAGATCCTGAAAGCACAGTGGCCTGGCGGAGAGCTAGCTGCCCTGTAGGAGTGAAGACTGGGCTGAAGTTCAGCTGTCTTTGGGGTACGGTTAGGATCTGAGAGCCGTCCACAAGCTGCCCGGTGGAGGCAGCCACGCCGTGAACGGAGGGGCCTTGATGACTGGGGGTAAGGAGAGGTTGCACCGTTCTGGCAGGCTGGGAGATTGTGACGGGACACTGGCCCGGAAGAAGAAACTGGTTCTGGCCTTGGAAGAGTCCCTGAGGCTGGAGCACGAATGAGCCGCCCTGGTTGACCAGCTGCAGGCTGACCGGCTTGGAGAGCTGCTGCGCCGGCTGCGGCTGTGGAGCTACGGTCTTTTGGCCGGGAGCTTGGGACAGTAAGATGTTGGACGAGGCGGTCGCCGGGACGAACGTCAGACCAGAGGTCGCTTTCTGCCCCGAGGGCTTGGGGCTGATTTGCACCAGCCTGGGCTGGATGCTGATGGGCAACTTGGGCTGGATGGGGAGCGGGGCACGCTGCAGGACGATGCCCGGCGCCGGCGCCGCTGTGGCTCTGAGGGCCGGGTTGATGAGGGGCCGGGTGGCGACGCCAGGCACTGCCTTGTGGATGATCATGCTGGAGCCTTGAGCGGGACTCAGGGAGAAGGAACTGTCTGGAGACGGAGCAGGAAACACGTTCCCAGGCAGGAGTCCCATCAGCTGAGCTGGAGCGGCCGGTTTTAGAGACGGGCAGCCCGGTCCCACTGCCAGCAGGGAGGGCTGAGGAGGCTCCACCGCGGCTTGGGTGTCTCTGGGCAACGTCGGGGCGACGGGCAATGTGACAGACTTGGGTATGAACGGCACCGCGGGTGGAGAGAGGAGAGGAGCGGGGGGACAGAGGGACAAAACGTCTCCTGCTTGCGCCAGTCCTGCTTCCAGGGCCATGGTCTGCTCTGTGATTTCGGCCTCCTGCAGACTCTGCTGGAGGATATCACAAGCCACCTCCGCCTCCCCCACTTCCTCCTCCTCCTTCGCCTCACATCCAGCCTCGGCAAGTGGCTGCACGGCCTCCGGGTCCTCTGCGCCCTCTGGAGAGGACAGCAGAGCCTCCTCCAAGAAGGACAGGTCCACACAGCCAGGCGGAGGCGTGTCCGTGCAGTCCCTGCCGTCTCCCAGCAGGGAGACGGGACTCTGGAGGAAGAGACACGGACAGAAACAGGGTTATCGTGTGATTAGTCAGCATTTGACAGCAGTCACGAAATGGAGAGAAAGCCATCGATCTCAAGGGGCTTGATGCTGGTTGTTGTGTCGCTGCTGGCTGCGCGTACAGACACTCACCGGGGCATCTGTGAAGAGGGAAGGCTCCCCAGAGGAGGAGCTAATGAGCAGGTCTTCAGTCTGCAGCTGGTGAGACAAAAACGAGTCAATTTCAGGTTCGGTCGCCTTGATTGGTGGGGGGTAGAGGGGATGATTCAGCTTTTCTTTCTGACTCTCTGTTAACCATCTGCCCTCTCACAAACACCTCCCAAATTTGACTCTTCGTTAGCATGACTGCTGCAGCTAAATACCAGTGCACTCCACACTTTTCAGATTTCATTCCAAGAGAACGTTTGAGAGCCACTTTCCCTCAATCCCAGAAGAGTTTGAGGGCTTGGCTGCAGGACTCCAGCAGTTTCCGAGTCTCTGTAAATCACTTCTTACCTCACTGGTTCCATGAAGGAAGTCGTTCAGGGCTTGGGGGTCACTGCAACAAGAGAAGGAGAACAGAAGCACCGAAACGAATGAAATCTATGCGGACGCTTGTTTTTATACATTTTCAGAGAAGCTTTTTCACATTAGAAATATTAGAATCCCCATTGTGATTCCGGATTTGCACGGGGGAGTCAGTAAGTTTCCCCCCCTTCTTTTTTTAACGCATTTTGTTGTAAAGTGTAGCGTCTCCATTCGTGCTTTTTTTTCCCCCCTTTGTTTGTTTGGAAAGGCAAAGAAGCCGAGCCAGCGAGCTGGCCGGCTGCAGGCCGTCAGAACAAACTGGAAACTCACCACAAAACATCAAGTAGACAAGTCCCATCTTCATCCTCCATGTCAGCTGAGAGAAAGATGAAGAGTCATTAATGCAACATCGTTCTCAAAAGTTCCCCTGATGTTTGTCCAAAACAGTTCTTCCGACATCGGGATGAGATGCATTTGATGCTGCGGCTCCGTCCACATTACCTGACGATCACGCACTCGTCTCTTTGAAGCGCCCCGCCCGCCGCGTCTTGTGTAATTGTAAATTGAACATGGCTAACCAATTTCCTTCAGGCACAGAACATCCCCAGCTTGGAATTGAAAATAAGATGCAGAACAAAACAAAAAAAACGCCGGCGCTGCCGAGTTTTGTCTTTCGTAAAAGATGAATGTTCCGAATCATCAACATTGTCATCATCGTCAAAAAAAAAAAAAAAAAAAAAAAGTGTTAAAATGAAAATCTAAGGAAATACAAAAAAATTTTTTTAGGTAAATATTTTGTTTTTAAAGAGGAAAAAAAGCTATCCAAACCTACATGTGTAATTGCCACCCTTGAAAGAATATATAAATATGATTTAACTGTCATTTATCCCTTTTTCTGATTCACATTGGCTAGACACACCCAGAACTGAACATATTGGTATTTATCCCTCTTTATTCTGACTGGGACCATTTCAATTCTGAGGTTAAGTCTGCTCCATGTCAGCAAGTCCATTAATGTGGAATAATCCAGCTGTTCCGTAATCAAGGAGCATCGGGAATATCGAGGCCCAAAGCAGGGACATCGGGGAGGATGAACTGGAAAAGTTTAAAGCAGCTGAACAGATCCAGTTCAGGGGGGAAGGAGAGTCGACAAAAGTTGTGCGATTGGCAGATTTGGCATTTATGGCAGAGCGGCGACCTGAACAAAGTCTCGTTTACAGCTCTTCGTGAGTCCTCTAAGTTGGGAGCGTCATCACGCAGGGACGCGTTTCTGGCACGTCGCATTGTTCCAACGAAATCTGATAAATGAAGGGCGCCCAGCAGGTGCTTTCTCTGCGCTACAATGGATCATTTTCCTCACCAGGAACAATCAAAGCACCTGGGAAGATAGATGGAGCCTAACACAGGGAGGAAAGCTGACACAAACGCTCTCCGTTGAATCCTCCGGCTTTATTTGCAGGTGGATCGATAAGAGTTTGACTAACTTCACACTTTTAAGGTTTCACATGGAAACGTTAAAACGATTTAAAACACTGTGTGATGAAATATTGACAGGAGAAATTGTCTTGATGTCAATCTTGTTCTTATTGTGGTGTCTTTGCATCAATTGTATCTTATTAATGCTATTAATAATACATGGGAAGAGTTTATCACTCACTGTGTCATTTTATGTGTAATTTACAATGTTCAATATTGAAATCAAATTTTTATTGGTAAAAAAAAAAAAGAAAAAGTGCAAATATGCACTATATATATATATATTAAATCATTTCAGAGAAACGAACATATTTTGATTCCTGAATACTTTTCCACATCACAGGGTTTGGAAATGAAGCGATGAAGAAAAAAAAAAACAAAACCCAATTGATTATCCCAACAACAACAACAACAACAACAAAGTCTGCATGTGGGAAAAGGATTCACCAAACATACTTTACATGTGAGAGGCCCCATGCAGAGCGGTCGAGCTGAGTTCCGGTGGTGGCTTCATGGGAAGCTGTGGCCGCTCTTCGGCGTCTGGGGGCGGGCGGGCAGCAGGCCGGGGCGGCGGCGGGACGGAGCCGAGACCTCTCTCTGCTGGGGCATCGCAGCGGGGGAGCGGGCGGGGCGAGGGGGGGGACTGCATGTGAGCAGGGCACAGACAACACGGCACACGCCGCCGGGTCACTCCGGGTTACCACAAAACAACGCACCTTCTTCGTCTCGGGAGAGAGGCGGACGTTTCCGAATCGATGCGTGATTCATCGGTTTTCTGGCTCCAGATCCATAACCCACAACAGCGTCATATTTCTGATTATTGATTACGCCCGAGGCTGATCGGGAGGAGGGAGGGAGGGAGGAGAAGAAGACAGGAGCTATTGTTGTGGCAGATCAGAGCGGCTCAGCTGTAAATAGACGGCTCCCCCCGCGCCGTGGATGTGACTCGTCCTCTCCTCATGGCTGTGGGGGTGGGTGAGTGGGGGGTGAGAAGAAAAAGGAGCAGCGATGTGGAGCATCTCCGCACAGCGCCAAGCCTGGTCTGAGTCCTCTCCCTCTCCGACGGTCGCGTTTGTTTACAAGCAGACAGCCGCATTAACACTCCCGTCCAGGTACCGCAGCGCCCCGCGAAGCCCCGGCGCGTCGACCCCGTCATCCCGAACCCCGCGGGCGGCAAGTGCCCCCCGACCCCCCTCTTTCCCTCCCCTCCATTTCTCCGGCCATAACCGGGACCCGGGATCCGCTGGTGTAGGTTACGTAAGGTGATGTGGGTTCATGTTAAATTTATGTCCGAGACGATGCAGGACGCCGAGCCCGCCGCTTCATCATCACCGCCACCATTATTATCATTATTGTTATTGTTATTATTATGATCATTGAAGACGCGCATATTTGCTCAGCGTGAGTCCACGGCAGCTGACGCCTGCTGTAAATCATATCGCGGTAACAAAAGATGCCTTGTGTTAAATATCTGCTCTCGCGGTCAGCCCCGAGCGGCTCGCTTCTCGTCGGGTCGCTGGAGTAAATTCCGCTATTAAAAGAATAACCAAGAGAGACGAAGAAGAAGCAGAAGCAGAAGAAGAAGAAGAAGAAGAAGAAGAAGAAACACCCTCACCCCTTCTTTGTGGTTTATTGTCCTGTCAAGCGGGCCTCTGCGCCATCGATTCTCACTCAGCGGTCTTTTCAGATGCTAAAAGGAGGAGAGGGGGGTGGAGGCGGTGGAGGAGAGGGGGGTGGAGGCGG
>VMRN01000137.1:625716-687941 GCA_010277015.1 Poeciliopsis turrubarensis | reverse complement strand
GGGGGGTGGAGGCGGTGGAGGAGAGGGGGGTGGAGGCGGTGGAGGAGGGGGTGGACGGGGGGTGGTGGGGGGTAGGACAGGGTGGGATGAAGGAGGGAGGAGGAGGAGGAGTGTGGTAGGGGCGCCGGAGTGGGTGTGAGAAAACAGCCTGAGATCACAACACAAAGGTAGGGGGACAGGGGGTTAAAAAAAAAAAAAAAAAAAAAAGCACACGCGCGAGGAGGAGGAGGAGAGGATCCAGCTTCGGTAGCGCGAGCGCAGGAGAAAGTGTGGCCGACTGCTGCGCCTCGTGAGGCGGACGCACGCGCTCCGGCGGTGCCGGTGAGTTCCTTCACGAGGCTCGAGGGGCTATTTTAGTTAGTTCATTTTTATTTTTATTTTTATTTTTAAATCATCGTTTCCGTTTCTTTAATCCCCCTTACGACGCAAAACTTAAAAACGCTAACCGCCGCACACCGACATACGCCAAATGTGAGGAAAAGTGATTTCAAATGAGTCTACAGTTCACTTAGTGCGAAGTTTTTTCAAACTAGCGCTCACAAAATGTATTTTGTAAGGCTGTCAAGAACGTGTAAAAATATATTTGATGGCTTGAACCATTTTAAGTATCAAGCATGAATTGAATTTTTTTTTTTTTTTTTTTTTTAGGCAACATGCATTCCCAGTCAGCCCACATCTAATCCTATTGCTGCATTTTGCCCTTTATTTTTGCTCCTTCCACGTTCCAGTCAGCTCTAAGCAGCTTCCCTCTCTCTGCTGAAAAAACAAAAGAAAAACAAAAAAAGCATCCACACAGCTTGATGCTGCCACCAGCAAATGGGCCATGTGCAAAGTGTCGGGGTATTGTTTGTATGCAGATTATTGAGTAGCATAAGAACTGGTGTTTAATAGGAATCTTTATTAATAAGTCAAACAAGGATATATAAAATACACTCCCCATGTGAAAAGAACTCCAAAAACACAACCTTTATACGCCCCTCCCTAACCCGCACCCCAGGTTTTCTCGTGGCCTTCACTTGGCTGCCTGCTGGGCTTGACGACGAAGCAGCACGTAGATCTTCTCTTTGATCCAGTCCTTGTTGTACGGTTGGTACGTCTGTGTGTCGGCGCGATACCTACGACGGAACGGCAGGTTTAGGTCTGTTTGCACCCGACTCCTCACAACAGGACGCCGCGGTTCATTTTGAAAACATACGTCTGTTTTTTATATTGATCAAAGTCTTCTTGTGCCCCAGAGGATGACCCTTTTCTAATTTTTAGAATAGAGCTTTAAAAGTTGCTCAAATGGTTACATTTGATAGGTGGACAGTTCTATGTCTCTATGAAGCTACTAAACTATGAAAATACAAATGCAATTAACAAAAAAAAAAACAAAAACAAAACAGTGCTACTTTCTGTTGTGATAAAAACATTGCAAAGATCATATGTAAAAGAAATTTGACTATGTCATTTAGCATCTAAAAATTGGTACTCTGTCTCTTTAAGAAATGCCTGCTCTTTCTGAAACTCCGCCTTCAGGAAGTCATCACAACATGCCTCCCCTATTACACCTTTATGAAAGTTTTTTGCACTGAGAAGTATCCTGCATAATGAGCTTTGCAAATGCTCAGTTCCATCAGGTGTTTGCTAATTGCTGCTGGCTAGTCTGAAGGAGCTGAATGGGGGAGTTGCAAGAGCAGGCTGCCATGTGAGGCAGAAGCTTGGGAACTGTGATTCTGAGGAGGAGCTACGTCCTCGAAGGCGGAGCTAAGGCCACCTAAGTAAAATTTTTGTGACTTTGTGAATGTTTCTTTGTTTTTCTTTATGGCTTATAAACTAAACAACTGAAATGGTTCCAGTGTGGAACACATTCACCTCTTTCACGTCAAAATTCTGCTATAATCTTTTTGCAGCACTTGAAATATTTGTAAATTTTTCTGTCGTAAACCAAAGTCCTGTTTACTTCCCTAAATTCTTGCGTAAGTTCACACATCATCTCTACATCAGGGCTGTCTAAAGTGTGCCGTAATAGTTAAGTTACTGGTTTTGTGTTAATTTTTAGACTAAGAATAACACTTAAAGGTAGCATCCAAAAATGTAAAAGCTTTGTCAGTGTGAAATGTACTTCTTTAAAGATTAACAATCAGGAAGGATTATTTTACATCGACTTACACCAAACAGCTGAGGTCGGCAAGGTCATCGATGAAGTCAAACAGTTGGCTGATATCGTATGTGATGGACGGACTGTTGGGGTTCATTCTCTTTAAATGCTCCTCATACATCTTGCAAACACCTGCAGGATACAAAAATACAATAAATTGCTCTGCTGTGGTAAGAAAAGACGCATAATGCGAGTTCAATGTGAACGAATGACAAGACATTAGTAGAAATGTCTTCTCAATCTTTTGATCACAGAATCTGACTGGAAAATTGATGAAAATGTGCCGCCGGTTGTGCATGTGCATGGACCAACAATATTCCACTCCATGAACAAGAGTTTATATCAACGCTCCAATACGGACTTCGTCATTTCGATATAATAGTGTTGATGTTCAGGATAAAGAAAATAGTGCATCTGCTTTTTTGGTTCGTGACCCACGATAGAGCATAATGTGTTGAGTTCTGATTCACTCCATTCAACGTCCCCTGGCAAGAAATCTCTTGATGCGTTAACGGCGTTGAGGTTTCGGTTTGGCAAATGAAAATGAAAAAAAACCCCAACAAAAACAGAGAGATTTTAAAAGCGTCTTCTGCGATTCTGTAAGTGGGCAAATTGTTTTCCAGCTTACCTTCCATACATTCATTGACCGATTCATAATCGGCATACGTCCGACCCTCTGGCCTCTTCGTGGGCTGCACCAGCAGGATGGTGTGAGACTGAAATTCACATTGATGCTGTTACACGCAATCATTGTCTCATTCAAAGTACACTTGTTTTCAAATAAACAAAAGGTGCTTTAAATATTTGTGTGTGTGTGTGTGTCGTTTGCTTTGGGATGTTAAGACCATTAAATAACATTTATGACATCAAACCCAGGTGTACGTTTATCATTATGTGGTTATGTCAATCTTAAGTTCTGTTGTGTCTATATCTCACACCTGAAGTGACTGACTGTCTGCTGACTTCCACACTGTAACTCACACGTTTTCAAATGAAAATGTGTGAGGAAAATAAGGTAAATGACGGTAATTTTTAGCCGCCATTTACGGTTAAAAATGACTAAACAACGAATAACCACCGAAATATGTTGCTAAAACTAAACTTCCACACACACAAAAACGTCGTTTTATCGGTGAGCTTTGTTGTTGCGGCAGTTAAATACGTCTCGGATGTTTCACGCTAACGTTAGCTACTGTATTTACCGTAAGTTTTTCGTTTAAGTCGCTGAAATTAATTTGACATAACGCGTCGGCTTTGGTTTTCACTGGAAGGTGTGAAACGTCATTTCCACAACTGACCTAACGTTAAAACATACCATGCTTTTTGGTGGCTTTTGTAGGCTTTCGGGGATACCTGTTACGTTCGAGCGAGCTGACCTCTGGCACCGGAAGTACAATTAAATGACGGGAAACAGCATGAAAAAGAGGAGAATCCGGTGGAGCTCCGGCGGAAGTAGCTCCACTGGTGGGCGGAAATACTCGTCTTTCACCTCTGAGAAAGTTTATCCAGTGTAGTAAAGGCATTGTTTTCGGCATTGTTTCACACTTTCATAACAAAAGTATGAAAAGCCACACCTCAACCTTTTATCCACTTAATCAAGAATACTCTTATAAATTTGACATTTTCAAATTTTTTCTAAAATGATGACATACATGTGATAAATTATTAATTAATTAATCAGGTCTTAAAATTTACTTTACTCACCTATAAATTTATTAAGTAATCCAGTTCTCTAAAGGTGAAAAACCCCTCAATATAAAATAAGACACCAAATATACCCTGTTGTAGATTTTGTAGGGGTTTTAAATTGAAGTAGATGCATATGTATTCTGTAAAACAAATGATAAAACCCATTTTCTTGTGCCTGTTGTGTGCCTGTTGGTCTACTTTACACAACTGGTTGTCACTCAAAATTCTCAAATTTTAATTGTCACCAATACTACTTTACATTGAACGTCTAGAATAAAAAATATTTAGGACTTATCCAATGTAATCCTCCTGTTGGGTATGTATATTCATAGCTTGAGGCTCGTGAATGGGGCACGTTAATTGTGAAGTATCGGTGGAGCTGTTTCCGGTTTCCACTGGAGCTGTTTCCGCCTGCCGCCGGAGCTCCGCCCCTGCAGCTCGATGAGAGCCGAATCGACTCGAGCAGGAAGCGGACGGATGTTCTGGGAGCAAGGCAGGAACAACAAAACGGAGGAGGAGTGACTGTCCGGGTTTCAAACCCGTTAAACACACTTTTTAAATAAAGTACGCAACATTCGCTGTAGGTAAGTGTGGGTTTTCATGGAGTATTGTTAAAGAACCGTGTTTAATTTGAGCTGTGGGGTTTTACCCGCTGTTAGCCGCTTAGCTCCGCTGTGCCGTAAAGACAACACTGGCTAGCATTGACTAGCCAGTGTAGCGTTTACCTAATGGTAAAATACCCATGTGAGCATTAAAACAGACTTCACAGCTTTTATCTCAAGCTTTCTTCTTATCATCCAGCACGAGGAAATCGTTATTGATTCGTAGCATCTCGGCAAAATATTAATGGCGTGCATTTCTAGGGATTATTAATCAGCACTGTTGCCACTAATGGAAGTTACATGGGTATTCTTAATATACTAATGTATGGTAATATTCAAAAATGTATTTAGGAGTTTTGGTCTTGTTTGGTAGGATAGGATTTTAGGATTTCAGACATTTAAATAACAAAAATCTAGACAAATATCGTATTAAAGAAATGGCAAGAAGCCTGGAAAATAAAAACCCTTAAATTACAACAGCAAGGTGTTTGATTTAAAATAACAAAAGTTCTTAAAATTACTGACTTCATCTGAGGTAAGTCAAAAATCATTTTTGACATAATTGGTGACACATCACTTTTAAATAAATCTTGCTGAAGCTTTTTACTTTGTGCTCTTTTAAGGTTGTCCAGAGTTTCAACAAACTTTCAATTAGTGAAATATGACTTTATGTCGTTGTTTCATTTCATAGTGTCAATTTTACCCTGGTCTGCCACTATGTGTTTGGTTACAAACGTATGCATGACATTGAGTTTTTTCTTCTGAAACGAAGTCGTGAGCGGAGTCTGGTAGTCCCTTTTGTGCATGACACTTCCTCACAACTGTTGTGACCCAATACTGGGAGGAAGTCTTGTCACATTTACCGTCTCCACTTGTGGACTTCTTATAACGCGTGAACAAACAAACAAACAAAAACCAGAGTGAGTTTATGCGAGCCCATTAACTTGACTCATTTTTAAAGCCTTTATTTTTTTACCAGTGATTTGTGAATTCGCATGGAATTAATGCCAAAATGCATGAATCACAGGATCCATTTTCTACTGCAATAAAGATAAATTCTTTTATGTAGAAAGCATCATTGTGGTATTCGGAGGCGGTCCCAGCCTGTTTGGAGCCTTGACCCTTCCATTGCAGGCACTCTCAGTTTGTTTTATTATTTTACTTGACAAAATGTGGAAGAACCTGGAATAGTGCTATAAACACACCTAGCAAGAAGCATACATACCGTGTGCCATGCAGTTAAAAGCATAAAATGATACAATGCAATTAAAAAAAGCTGCACCATCTGTCAAACATCTCTTTCTGTGTGCTGCAGTTGCATTTTGACCAAAACACAAATTTCAACACATAACTGTTAAGGAACCTCTAAAAAAAAATACATTTTTAATAAGACAGTGTACATTATTACGCTTCAAGAAACAAGTAAAATTTTCTCAAATGTTTTTTAAAAAAAAAAAGTCCTACCCTGTGTTAAAACAATTAGTTTTCAATCAAGAAGTAGGCCACAGATCTAACTCCACAACTGTTTTTTTAATGTGGCCACCCTTGAGGAGAAGCCGCCCTGGTCCGCCTCCCACATTGCCCATATTAGAAATCGCTACTGGTTGTGCTATTTTGCTCCTATTCACCCAGGTCATTTGAAACGGTTTCAATTCAGGCTCTTTCAGCAAAGAATGTACTCTTTATTCGTTTCTGGTGGTCTAATCATGATTGTTTCTTTTTCTTCTTCTTCTTCTTCTTCTCTTGCATCAGGGTGAAAGAGGATTGTTTGCATGTGAGGGCAAGCGTCGGCTGAGCCAACATGGCGAACAACGCGGGGAACAACGCAGAGGATGTTGAAAACAATATGGTCAGTATGAAGCCTCGGTCACAGCAGTTAGGACACTCTCGTTCTGTGGGGCAATAATTACACATCATTTTTTATTCATTTTTTTTGGTTGAACATTTTCTGCGTCAAAGCACTGAGTCAATTTGATGTCACGCAGAGTGGAGAAGTTTCTGTAACGTCAGTGAAGCTCGATTGTTGTTTGGCCATTTTCTATTGCGACTGTATAAGTTCTAGACTGCAGTAAGTTTATTAAACATTACGTTATGGTGCTGTTCAAAAGTATTCACAAAGCTTTAGCTTTTTTTTTGTATTTGTGTGCTGGACCTGGACCTGGACCGCCGTGGTTAACAAATCTGCTGTTGCTGTAAATACAGGTGTTTGTATTTACAGCAAAGGCTTGTATATCCTTAGCAGAACATTATCCACTCTAAATGTTATACTGTAAAACATCACCTGACAGTATTACACTATTATTATAATAATTATTTTACACATTATGGCTATTTTTGCATTCCGTGTCATTTTTTGTAATCATTTCTGGTCAGATTTCTGATTCAGTGTGGAAACGTCACCTCACACCTGTTGGAGTTGCTGCTAAACGCTGTTTAATTTAACACCAGTTGACTCTGTGTCGTGCGTCCTTGGCCTTATTCCCAGGCCTGAGAAACAACAGATTACAGTTCACATAGCTGTCAGCGTTTTCACCTGATTTCTGGCAATGTCCCCCGCCGCGCTCTGATCATGTCTGGTCGAAGTGCTTCTTGCTCTCCCAGACCACAAGTATCAACTTGCCTCACGGTCTTGAATCTCAAAAACCTACTTTATCTGAATTCAGATGTTTTTTTGTTTTCTTTTTTTTTGTGCTCAAGGGGCTTTACAGCAAGCCTGACATCACTTTTTAGCACCACTGCTGCACCCTGTTTGGTTCTGAAATGCCATAAATTTAGCGCTGAGGTCAGCGGTTTATGTCTTGTGGTTATTCTCACACCCTAGCGAGAAGCCAGCGTCTCTCCGGTTTTCCCTAAAAGGTGGAACTAATGTATGTCTAATTCTGCTTTCCTTCCCAGTTTAGTCTTCATCCCGCTCGAACAATAATTCCCCCCCCCCCCGACTGTTGCGCAACAGCCGAGCCCGGAGCAGCAAGCTCTGTCTCTGCTTGCTGCCGCCGACGTTGCAACACGTTGAACTCGAGAAGAACTGCTCCTGTCAAATCTTTAACAGATGTGATGCTGTTAGCTTGTTGATATTAACTTTGAAACCGGGTTTCCATTGAAACCCGCTCCTTCAGCTTCAACATCATCATTTTTGTCATGACTGGAAATATTTCCAAACAGCCATTCTTGTCCTCCTTGGAAGTGAGGGGACATGTTTGAGGTTTTCTTTCAGCCAGCTGTAAGGCAGTATGCAGCGGTGGAGAAGGTAATGCACATGAAAACTCCCATCTACCCCACGCTTCCTCTGGACTCGCATCAGTACGAGTTTAAGCTCTAGAAACTTGGGGTGCGCCGATTCCAATTTTCGGCAAAAGCAATTTTTTTTCTGTGTGAAGCTAAATGTAGCAAAAGAAGAGAAAAGTTGCTAAATTGGCAAAAGTGGGGCGACTATTGTTAACCGCGCATTACATCAATCAGATGTAATGTGATTGACGACTTTTGCGGAGGTAGATGAGATCAGTTTTACTTGCAAGTATCTCCCAAAGTTAAATAAATCGGCTTATCGGTGCATCCGTCCCTAGTAAAAACCGCATCATCAGTCTTAGAAACCCTCTGTGTACTTTGACGATTAGTGGCCTACGTCTGCTTTTTGGGTGTTTTAAGTCGCTTTGCACATTTTCCTCACCAGTCAAAGTAATAACAGAGGTTTTCGCTCACTGATTACTTGACAAAAAAGTCTTGTGTTGACATTTGCAGCTAGAATGAGCACAGCTTCCTGCTTCAGTCACTCAGTAACCGGAGCAGAACCGGGCACGGTGTTGATGATTGCCTCTTCCTCCTCTGCTCTGTGTTCAACTGCAGCAGCAACCATCTTGTGCCAAATCTGCGTTAAGTGAAAGAATCTTTAAACCTTTGCGCTCAGCCGATGGCTGAATCTGCTGGTAATTACAAGGAAAGAGAAGCAAAGCTCAGAGGTAGAATCTCCCAAACACAAAGATGCAAAAGAACAAACTTCCCAACTTTTAAGGAGCTTCATTAAGAGCAGTGGGAATTCATCCACCTGGCCAGATTGATTATGGAAATGTGACACGTTGTATCCTTTCGAGTCCCGCATACGAATCATCCACTCCGACTAACGAGGTTCCTTCTGCTTTTTGCCAGAAGGACCAACAGCAGGCCAACACGAACCCAGAGGCCGTCCAGCAACCCCAGGAGGCTCCGGCGACGAGAGCCAGGTCCAGGGGAGGCTCCGGCGATGAGGGAGGGGGCGACAACTCCGGACCCGAGCCGAACGGCCAGCCCCCGGCCGCCCATCCCGCTCGAGTGGTGGAGAACGAAGAGGAGGAGGACGAGGAGATGACCTTGAAATACGGGGCCAAGCACGTCATCATGCTCTTTGTTCCCGTGACGCTGTGCATGGTGGTGGTGGTGGCGACAATAAAGTCCGTCAGCTTCTACACCAAGAACGACGGCCAGAGGCTGTGAGTGCTTTATGAGCCTTATCGGGCCCTGAACGGGGACGTAGCTGTGGACTCTGACCTCATTTAAAACCAGTCACACCTTTGATTTGGGGTGTAGTAGATCAGAACTACCACTAGGTGGAGGCATTGTGTTTTTCTTTTTTTTTTTTTTTTTTTTTTAATTCTGTCAGCAATTGACAGTATAACGGGTCATTTGGACCAAGCCTTGTTTCTAGGAAACAGTTAAAACATTGATTAGATATGTATGAGGAACTCTTTAATGTAAGAACTCCATTGGCAACGTGGTTAAACTTTTAACTCTTAAAAATATGTTTTCATGCTTGAAAGTGAATTTGGTCCACCATAATTTCATGAGGGTTGTGTTTAGAATATAACCTGTACTTTTAGGTATTTTTTTTATGTATCAGTTGTGCCATATATAAGCTACTGCATGAGGAGACGTGAAATACTTTTTTAAAGTCGAAAGATCGCTTTGCGGCAAGTTGAGCTCAGTTATGATTCTGTCCTCCTGCTTTTCTTTTCTCCCTCCAATTATTATTATTTTTTTAAATAAACGACAATTTAGCTGTAATTTACAACATGAAAAAAAGTAATTTCACCGGTTGAATCCTGTACATCAAATAAAATACACTTGATGGAAAAAATTTGATTCATTTAGAAAAAAAAATGGGGAAACGGAGGGCGTGTTTCTTATTTCCTAAATATGAAAAGTGGTTGATCTGGCGATGACGGAGGAGCATTTGTGCTACAACGACTATTGTTGTCATGAGCAGATATATATATATGTACATACACATATACACAATTTTTGAGATACTTAATCAGCTTTGTATCCAACATCGTCTCCAGGATCTACACGCCATTCCCTGAAGAGACGGACACCGTAGCACAGCGAGCCGTCAACTCCATCCTGAACGCCACCATCATGATCACTGTGATCATCGTCATGACTCTGGTGCTGGTGTTGTTGTACAAGTATCGCTGCTACAAGGTACGTTCATCTTCAGTGACATAGTGCATAAATGTGGAGATTTTTTTTCCCCCCTTTCTAGTTCATGCTACCTTTGCTTTTGTTACCGTTTTACATCTTATATTGCAAAAGAAAAGTCTGTATCTTTGCGCTGTTTCCTATTTTAGAAAGAAATATAATACTTATTTTAAGAAAATTCTGAGTGAAGCTACAATAAGGCATATTTTTGTGAAAACTTTCACAGATGTTTGATTAAATTGGGGAAAGAAAAAAAAAATCATAATTAAAACCTCCGGTTCCTTCAGTGACAACACTGAAACAAACACGTAGATTAACCAAGCTGCTCTAGCCGTGCTACATGCTAACCAGCCTCACGTTTCCTTTCTCAGGTGATCCAAGGCTGGCTGTTTCTCTCCTCCCTCCTCTTGCTCTTCTTCTTCTCCTTCATCTACCTCCAGTAAGTCTCGCCAACGTACATTTAAATTCATTTTTCCGAATGTACCAGCGGGTTTCCGTGCGTGCGGAGGAGTCTGCCACTCCCTGACGTCCGTGCCCTTTCCGTTAGGGAGGTTTTCAAAACCTACAACGTAGCAATGGACTACTTCACCCTGGCAATAGTAGTGTGGAACTTCGGCGTGGTTGGCATGATCTGCATTCACTGGAAAGGACCTCTGCGGCTCCAGCAGGCCTACCTCATCATGATTAGCGCCTTGATGGCACTGGTTTTCATCAAATACCTGCCAGAGTGGACCGCCTGGCTCATCCTGGCAGTCATATCCGTTTACGGTAAATCTTCTCGCCCGTTTCCCAACCCTCCGAAAGCCCAGTGTTTTTTTTGTCTTCGTTTCCCTTTCACCAACATTTTAAGTTCATACAGAGGCTGCCAGACATGTGGTTTTTATTTTAACCTCATAAACATATGACATGTCGGGATGCGGCTTACAATGTTTTTCCTTTGTGTTGACAAAAAGGAAAACACAAAGAATCAGACCCGGCCTTTATCGTCATTGCACAGAAGCACAACCAAATTCATGCCGGTACGGCTCATCCAAAGACAAACAACATAAGACATGCGTAGACGGTTGCCTGAGGCGGCCACCATCATGGGACAAGCTGTCCTTTTGTTAGACAAGGAAAAAAATAACTGGAGGGTAGGTGAGGACAAAAAAATTGTATCTCTGCGCATGAATAACAACGTATTGTCAACATAAAAACACAAAGCATGTGGAGTGGGAAAACGGGTCCCAGATTGAGCATATTTTGTCACACTGCAATCACCAGTGTTTTGGTTTGTTTTCTGCCATCCAGTTCAAAATTTTCTCATGGCCGATGTCCCGAAATTAAGGGAAAATGGGCCAGTTCATCGGCGGCTGATTCATGAGAAACCTTTTAAAGGGGAATATTTAGGATCGTAGGAGCCAGAAAATCTGCAGTTTCTTATTTGTTGTTGTCGATGACACCTTATAAACATGATGTTCCTGGTTTTCATGGTCTCTCCGATCACAGACCTGCTGGCTGTGCTCTGCCCCAAAGGACCACTGAGGATTCTTGTAGAAACGGCTCAGGAGAGAAACGAACCCATTTTTCCAGCTCTCATCTATTCTTGTAAGTCAGACAAGATAAGATTTTCAGTCTGTTTTGTTTTTAGTTATCACGCAGTAGAGACACTATTAAGGCTGAGATAAATTAGCTTGTTCATTATTTTGAAGAGTCTAGAAAAGCGTGTGTTTGATTGCTGAATAAATATGGAAAAATGTAATACGGAATGAAATTTGAGATTCCACATGTAGCATCTGATTCCATTAGTTAAAGATAAAAATCAGGGTTTGTTGGAAAATGAAATGTTTTTCTACTGTGAATATATTTAGGCCGTAACCTGTATTTTCAGCTTGGCATATCACAACCAGTGATTTTGTCATTTATCATACTGATTTTTAATTACTAAAAATAAATAAAAAAATAGAAAACAGCTACTTCACTGTTTTTTTGTGTAAAGGTACTTTTGTGTGTATTTAGAGCTGGAGGTTTCTAACATTTTATCACTGCAATTCTCACATTTTACTAGTTTTATTACTCATGACTTATTAAAATGTCCTGATTGAACCAATAACTGATCACAAACTATGACTTAAAGAGTCAGTGCTTCACATGATTCTCTTTATTTAGTATTATATATTTTATCTGATCTAAGTTTATCAAGGTGCCAAATAAAATGGCAAAATGAACCTTAACCACACAGCTGAAACGGAAGCTTCTTTTAGACTTTGTGTTTGATTTTTTTTTTTTTTTCTTTTTCTCTCTTTTTTTCCTCGTTTGCTTCTTCCCCAGCTACAATGGTATGGCTCGTCAACATGGCCGACACCGACAGGCCAAAGAGGAACTCCACAGAAGCGCCTCCGCCTCAACAACAGACTCAGGACTGTGAGTAGGGATTCAGATGATTGAAAAAAGTTCAGTCCCGGACGATTTTTAACATTCGAAACTCATGGCTGTTCGCCAGCCGCCATAGAGTCTCCGGCGCCGTCGAGTCCCTCGCAGGACGACGGCGGCTTCACCTCCTCCTGGGTCAGTCAGCAGGAGCACCGGCTGGGGCAGCTCCAGTCCACGGAGGAGACCAGACGGGAGATCCAACAGATGCCGTCTGCGCGTCCGCCCGTGGAAGACGACGATGAGGAGAGTGAGTGCTTGAAATGGAATCTTTTTATTTTCATTTAATCTTTATTTTACCAGGATTAAAAAAAAAAAAAAAAACATTGATAATTTAATTAGTGGTATTGGATATAAAACAGGTCAGAAAGCGAAATATTTACATGAGTTCATGTGTGTCTTTATTAACTTTAGCTGCGTTTCCATTAAGCGTATAATTGTGCAAATAGGAGTGTTTCTTCCTGGAAACATGGCAATTAAAAAAAACAGACAATGTTTTTTTGATAAACGGTTTGACAAACTAACATTTCCCTGTTTTTGTCTGAGAGTAGCTTAAAAGAAACAGAGCTCAAAAAGGCGACACGCGGCTATTTCCGTGCCTCTTCATCTAAAATGATAGATTCACTTTTGTGCAGATAGCTGGAAAATTAATCAAACTTGCTAAATGATGACAACATAAAACATAAAGAAATTTGGGGATTTGGAACAAAAAACTAATAGAGGTAAACCTTTTGTTCACTGCGTCTTTAAATAACTTGGGATTACTTTTTTAATGTGGAAGCAAAAGGGCTGAGATGATTAATCAGCTTAATTGTAATTATTTAAATTATGGTCAACTAATTTAATAATTTATTAATTCTTAACTGGAGTAGATAGTCGCAACAAAAGGCCTTTTGGTGAAATAAAACAGCATATTCTGAAAATTGATTACACCGAAAAATACATACGTTTTGCATTTAGGACAAAAAACACCTTTGTATGTAAATATATTACATACAAAGTGTTACAGCTTTAGCTTCACTCGCTCCAGATTTACTAAAGAGGTACTATGTTGTTGCTTTTAGGGAGTAAAATAAAAATGAATCAGTTATTTGTTTGCATATGTTGCATATTGCATTTCTAATATTGTATCAAAAAAAAGGGTCAAGTGGTAAAATAAAAAATCTGCAGAGTAAAAAAAAAAAAAAAAAAAAAAATCTATTAATCGTCAGGACACTTGATTAATCATCAAAAATCGATTAATCGCCAGAATAATCAATCATTGAAATGCTTACCATCTCCTGTATAATGACGATGCAAAACAAGGCAGGTTTATTTCTGAAGCCCAAGTCTCAAACCGTTTACAAAGGCGACCATTAGGCCCAAAAAGGAAAGTGTTCAAACATGGCTTCCCTGGTATTCATAAACAGCCGTAATGGTTCATTATGAGTTCTTCGGCTTTCCTCCCCAGCTTTAACATGAACATGAGCTTTGTAATCTTTACCCCATTAAATCGCAGATTCTTTTCTGCTTCATCGCCTCCGTTTCCTTCTCGGCAAACATATAAAACATTTTTGGAAAGTGTCTTTACCCGTCTTCTCTCTCTCTCTCTCCGTGCCGCAGTCACTCCTCCTTTCGGTCGAAACAGATTAGGAAGTGATCATTTATGGCAATTGCTAGTTTTTATGTCCTTTATCCATCTGGACACGCCGTGCTCTTTCTAACTTAAATCTTCTGTAAATATGGGGTCGGAGCTCTTTATTTTTACTTTTTTTTTTTCCCCACAGTAATTGCAGCTGTGAAAAGCAGAAGGGGGGGGGTTGTTTTCTGACTGAGCTTGGAAGCGTTTATAGTCGACTACACCCTAAAAAATGTGGCGACCTCCTCCTGTGTTCTCAGGGGGAGTCAAGCTGGGGCTCGGGGACTTCATCTTCTACAGCATGCTGGTGGGGAAGGCCTCGGCCACGGCCAGCGGCGACTGGAACACCACGCTGGCCTGCTTCGTAGCCATCCTCATCGTGAGTGCACAGCCGCTTATTTTCACGTCAAGCGCACGCCACTGCAGTCTGCCCTTTCTCTTTCAGCGCCATATCTGTTCTTAATTTATGAAAACCGCTTGGCTTTTTTTAAAAAAGAAAAGAATCTGTTTGGTTGCAGAGATGAGTTTGTTTGGATCATAATCACAGAGTGTGCTATGTTCGCCTCTCCGCCCCCTGCAGGGTTTATGTCTGACTCTTCTCCTGCTCGCCATCTTCCGGAAAGCTCTCCCCGCTCTGCCCATCTCCATCTTCTTCGGCCTCGTCTTCTACTTCGCCACGGATAACCTGGTGCGGCCGTTCATGGACGAGCTGGCGCTGCACCAGTTTTACATTTAGCAGGACCACGCAACCCCCGAGACGACCCTCAACCCGCACAGCACGAGAGCGCTCCCCCGCCGCCCCCCCAACACACACGCACACACACGCACACACACACACACACACACACACACACACACTCCTTTCACCTTCCCCTTTGCGGCCCGGAAGAACAAAGAAACGACGCAGCCGTCCGTCATACAAACACCTCCTCACGATGCTGGAACACGACGACGGCTGCTCTTAAAGGTTTTACGTCCATTTTCTTTTTTTTTTTTTTTTTTTTAAGTGACATTTTTTCATCGAGATGACTTGTAACCTTCAGCTTGGCCAGCAAAGGAGGCTCTTTAGTTTCCGTCTCTTTCATCAAGGGGCTTTACAGCAGGTGCCTTCCTCAGGGACACCTACACAGTCGCTGTTTCAAGAAGAGGGAATATTCTCTTTACGATTATAGCAAAAAACCCTCTCTGGTCCATTTCTGCTCCAAACCTTTATAGCGCCTTTCATCAAAAATAACGGACGGATGGACGGCGCCGCCGACCAGTAGATAGAGATGTGTGGTTTTGAACGCGTACGAGACGTCAGAGCGCGCTTCGCTCACCGCTGTTAAAGAGCGAAATATTAATTGCGTCATCATCGTTTTGCTTCACTTAAGGAACAAAATTCAAACTTGACTGATTTTCATACCCGCGAAGGCGAAGCGCCTCATCGGACAAGAGTCTCCGTTCCCGGCGACGAAAGCGCGGCGGGGGTGCGGGGGAGGGATCTGAGTTTCCCCGCGCGAGCCACCGAGCGATTCCGCTGGAGCACTCTGAGAGTTCAGTGCCTTGCTCGAGGGCATTTCAGTAGTTGTTGTTATAATTGTGTGACAGACATGTGCTTTGTTTTGTTTTTCTTTCCTTTCCTCCCCGAAATCTGTCCAGGGATTGTAACCTGTGATCATCCGGTCACAAACTCTAAACCTTTAGGCTACAGCTGCCCTCATGACGCTCGCCTGGTGCTGTTTGGAACTATGCTACATCAAACACTGAACTTTACTGCGTCACACGGATGCCGTTGGGATAAATTTTCTCCTTTAATTGTGCTGAGAAGAAAATGCGTTTTGCTTTGTTTTGGCTTTTCTTTTTCTTTTTTTTTTTTTTTATCGGGGTAAGTGTTTAGACATCTAAAATTGTATGTCTGCAGCATTTGGTGCTGCTAAATGACAGAATCTGATATTTTTGGAAAACTATTCACACTTTCCTCCTGCACCATAAGGTGTTTCGGCCACAAAAAAAAAGAAAAAAAAAAATCAAACCTAAAATACATAGTCTGGTTTAAATAAAAAAAAACAAACTGTGAATTATGAACTAATATTGAACATAAAGGAGGACCAGCTGCACTGATTGCTTCTTTGTTGCACTCGGGTTTTGTGCTTATGAAGAACCCCTGAGGGAACAAAAGAGTAATACTTGCTATGAGACGGCTTTTACTCCCGCTTTTTGTTTTATTGGGAAACTCTTGGCTTACTTTAGTTTCCTTCACAGGCTTTTGTGTGTTATGCAGGTTGTTCCGATTCCAATTTTGTTCTTTTTTTAAATAAACAGTGAAACATAAAATGTTTCCTTTTTAACGCTTGCAGAGTTTTGTTGCACGTTACACAACTGACTGGATTCTAAGATGCTACGTTAAACCATGTGGTGGTTTAAAGTTGCTAAAATATACTCACCACATCCTGACATACACCAAGTCATCTTATAGATAGGTCATTAAACTTAAAACATTTTCAACAATATTTTATAGTATTTGTTATAATAAGTGACGATAAGAAGTCTTTTTAGTTAAAAGTATGGCTGTTACTGCAAATATATATCTCTTAATAAACATACCCATTTTAATCGGGGTAAGTGTTTAGACATCTAAACACTTACATAAAGGGCACCACTTACATAAAGTTTCTGAAAAATCATTTCACATTCACAAACTTATGGTGGCAATAGTAGCAACAGCTTCCGTACACAGCGACACTGGACCCTTTGATCACCACCAGCAGTCGGGTGAAGTGTCTTGGCCAAGCACACAACGACCTGCAAACCACCATTTACAAGACAAACTTCTCCCGTTGTCGGCACAATCACCCAAGGCAAAACGGCGTCCGAGCTTGTACTAGCAGGACGTACCTAATCCAGTGGTTGGCGAGTGATTTTTATTCAGCTATCATTTATTTCAGCGATTCATTCCTTGTTCTCCTTTAGCATTCAGACCGCTGGTCAGGCTGTGACACGACTCAGCAGCCTGTAGGCTAGTTTAATTGTCATATTGCACAGTCACAAAATGAAGTGACTCTTGGAACTGATGCTGAGCAGATGATGTGGGAAATTGTGAAAATTCCTTGGTAATTTGTCACACCAGCATTCCTCACTCACCTTCTCCTGGTGCCAGTTGGCTGATGGGAGCACTTGGCCTTCTGCCTGTTAGTGCCAGCCACTTTTGCCGTCTCCATGGGAACTGTTTAGCCTCATTGGCCTGCACTCTGGCAGCTTAGGGCGGCTTACCCAGAACGTTTCGGCTCATTTTGTGACTTGCCTAACAAGTCCTCAGCGATTCCTCTGTGTGGAATGTCGACTCTGAAGCTACACGGTTCTTTTCTAGGCTCCTGGCTCGGATAGGGTCGCTAGGATGCTTTGAAAGCATTGTAGCAAAATCCTCCCACTTCTTCCACTTTTAGCAGATGTTGAGCATATTTGGTACGTTTTCATTCTTAATAAATGGCTAAAAAAAACCAAGACTTTGCACTTCAGTCACCGTTGCAATGTCTCCACCAGGTGTGAACACAAAGCGACTGTAATTTTTACTCATTCTTTCCCGTCACTGCAAAGTAGCTTCTAGCTCAGTCAGATTCAACTGTAAACACAAACTTTGACTGGACCATTCAAACAGAGTGCCTTGTCTGGGTCAGCGACATATGGTCCTGCCCCAAGTGGAGGAATTCAAGTGTCTCTGCGTCTTGTTCACAAATTGGATTTTCCGGTTGCTCTATTGTGAAACAGGAAAGAGTCTGATGACATAAGTGAGTTTCCTCCCAAGGGTTTCTGGGCTCTCCCTTTGAAGTAGGGTGAGACGTTCGGTTTTCCGGGAGGCACTCGGAGTCGCTGCTTCCACACATTGAGAAGAACCAGGTGAACAGCATCAGGCATCTAGTTAGGATGCCTGATCCTGGAGGCAATCCTCCTGAGGGGTTTTGAGGACGTCCCACGGGGAGAAAATCCAGAAGAAAACCCAGCACACACGCTGCAGGGAGTATGTTTCTCGGCTGGCCTGGGAAGACCTTAGGATTTCTCCATATGAGCTGGCCCCAAAGAGAGGAACGTCTGGGCCCCTGTGTTTTGGTCTGCTGCCGTCGTGATCTGACCTTGGATTAAGCGGCTGATAATGGACGGCTGCATGTAACTCTTGTTGTATGCATACAGTTGTCATCCTGCTGAAAGGTAGAGCTTCACCCCAGTCTCTCTCTTCCAGAATTACCCCATATTTATGTGCATCCGTCGTCCCCCTCAACTAAGACCATCTTCCCTATTCCCACAGAAGAGCAGAATTCAAACAGAATGTGTTCTGTTTGGATTATGGGATACAACAAAGATGGGGGAGCTCAAGACAAATTGTGAAATTACAAGGTTTTCCACACACACACACACACACACACACACACGCAGCTCTTTGTATGGTCTCATTTCGGTCTCATTTTACCAGAGTTTGCGGACTTTTCCTACAAGCTGTTCCAAACTATAAACAGATTTTCTTATGGCTTTCTCGCAGCAAAGTCTTTGTTCTCGCACCTCCTCCATAAAGGCCATAGTTTCCCACTTGAGCTGTGGATTTTTGTTACTCCCCCAGAGGTACCGCAGATCCATAAGCCGCTTCTTTGATGGCTGACGTCAGTTTAGGCGCATGGCCAAGTCCCGCTAGGTTTGCACACTTTCATTTTCTTTGCACTTCACAATTATCCGCTGCCTTAAGTGTCGGTCATTCGACTAAAATCCTGATGCCCGACTCTTAATTTTGCTACACGTGAAAGAAGCAAGACTGCCAATACAATGGGAGAAGGAAGACTTTTCAGCCGACGTCACATTTCTTTAAGCTCGTTTGAGACTTGAGGGAACTGAGGTAATCTGCCCATCACTCTCATCCTCCATGGAGTGGACTTATGCACGAGATGCTGTCGCTGTGTGGAGCTCTTATGCGCGTTACGGGTTTCCAGGGATAACTCTGCTAAGGGGATTACCGAGCAGGGAGGGACGTCTGTTCCATGTGAAGCCTGCAGCCAACCTGCAGCGAGGATTAGGTTTTACCGATCACCGCAGACAAGCGTTGAGCTCAGACACCTCAGAACAACCCAGGGGGAAAGCCTTTCCGAAAAGAACAGAAAACACACTCCACGTAAAAAAAAATAAATAAAAAAATTAAACAAGATGTCTAAGGAAAAGCTGGAGAGCCTGGTGAAGCGCATGGAGGAGACTCTGTCGGAGATGGAGCAACTGAAGCTGCACTGTGGGAAGCAGAGCGAGGAGCTGAGCCAGCTGGTGGTGGAGCTCCGACGGGAGAACCAGGAGCTGATCGAGAAGTACAACCAGCTCACCGTGGAGATGAAGGAGGCCAAGGAGATCATAGAGCAGCTGCAGGACACAAAGTACGCCTTTAACGCCAAGGAGCGGCAGGCGCAGAAGCTCAGCCGGCAGCTTTGAGGGCCGGCGCGCTCCGACGGGAGGCTTGACTGGCCGGGAATATGAAGTTGGCATGAGGAAGACCGACAACGGAAAACAACTAGAGACGGAGGAACGGGGAGCTGGGGGGGGGGAAACCATGTTGCACAAGGTTTCAAAAGGCTGGGTGGCCAAGGAAGCTAAACTGAGTGCAGCTGTTTTCTTTAACATGTAGACGGTTTTCTTTGACTCAGTGTAAGGATGGATGTAAAGCTTAGTAATTTGAACCTAAATCCTGTGGCTTAGAGCTGTTTTTAAAGCTATGGCTAGACTTAACGACCTGAAATCAAAGCAGAAGGTCTGGTTGTGGAAAGTGTAAACTCTGGTTAAAAAAAAAAAAAATGTTTTTTGTCTTTTTTTGTCAACGTCCAAAGCTTTGTACTCATTAGGCTTTGGTAATAAAAATACTATTCCTGGAACATATGATGCAAAACCTTGTAAAGATCTTACGAAATGCCAACTTGGATTTTTTTTTTTTTTTCTTTTAAGTGGGTGGTCATCTATTTTTGGTCTTCTGCAGATCTGAGCACCAAAAATACCTGATTATCCGTCCTTACCCTCAAGCATCTTGAGGTTTGAGACCGCAAGTCAACCACACTTTGCTGAAACGGAAGCCACGTGCAAAACAAAAGCAGCTTGAAATCATGTCAAGCTGTGGACATGATTTCATGCGAGCCGTTTGCGCAACATTCTGCTGTTGCGATCTTAAAAATGAATTCTCGTACATGTGCAATAAAGTTGAAAAGCAATTATCTTTCTGGATGTACGCCTTTTGTCGTTTTGATCTTCGCCCGCAAATGCATGCAATGGGTTCTGGTCTCACGTGGGGAAAAGCGTCAGATCCGCGAATAACAAAGTAGATCTGAAGCATCAAGGTTGGTCGCTCCGTCACCAAGATGTGAAGGTGGTTCTGCTGTGTTTTTGTTGGAAACCCTTTAGCAGTCACACTGACTGTGCTGCGGGATTATCGGACGCATCTGTGCAATTGAATTAATCCCACACCCATGCCAATTCCCTCGACAGTCCAAATAAGGAGGGCATTATGCAGAGAAGTAGCTCCTCTGGAGGAGCTGCAGAGATCCTAAGCTCAGGTGAGATTATCTGTTGACTGGACAGATATTCGTCACTCAACAGATCTGGCCAATTTTGAGAGGAAACCGGAAGATACCCGTTTGTGGCTTGCTAAAAGAACACAAATCACAAGTTTATGACTTCTTGCCTATATACTACAAGCATATGTTGTAAAAAAAAAAAAAAAAAGAAAAGAAAAGTAAAAAGCTAAAGATGCACACCCCATGGTTGTGGCATTGTTGTTTTGTGAGGATGCTTTTCTACCCCCGTGGGAATTCTGGGAGAATTCTGGTTCACCTTTCAGCCAGAAAGACACACTAATTACAACAAGATTGACTTTTAAAAGGGTATTTGAGTGTTCAGATAGCAAACCTATTCAGTCACTAGATGTCCAAAAACAGTTCGCTCCAAAAGACTTGAAGTTGTAACTAAAATAAAAGTTGGTTCTATAAAGTATTGAGTCAGTAGGAGTGAGTACACAAGCGTGATGCACGTCAAATTTCTCAGTGTTATTCGCTTGCTCTGACTTTTGAACTTTGCCTCTTTTCCTTTGATACTTTGTTTCAATGATCATGTAATAATACCCCGATACTAATGTCAGAACCCTTGAGACGCGTCATTTACAAAAGCAGGGACTCATGAACTTTCACCCGATCGAGGCTGATCACGTCAAAATCTAGTCCAGCCCGTTACTACGGGTCGCTCGGCTGAATCGAAAAGGGACGAGGACTGAAGTAAAGCTAAAGTCTCACGTCGTCAGAACCGCAACTAACTTGTAAATGAGAGGTTTTAATTCGACAGTTTTCATTTGGCTTACCGATGTCTGCAGAGAGTCTCTGCGGGGCCACGGTGGCTCGCCGCCGCCTCACCAATTCCTTGTACATTTATTTCTGAAAGTGTTCCGAGCGTAAACATATCGCATGAAAAAAAAAAAAAGAAGAAATTGGTGAAAGTTAAATACATATCAAACTCAACATGTAGTTACTTTTGAAGGCGTTCCTCAACAGATAATTTTAGATGATTGAGGTGTTGAAGGGGGGGGCCAGAAAAAAAGCCTCACGACTAAAATGAAAGAAGACATTCTTCCAAAGAAATATTTTGGCAGATATATAAAGACGGCTTTGCTGATGTGGTTTCCCTTTAAAAGCTCCAAAATAAAAACTTTTTTTTCTTGTTTACATGTTGTCCTGACATGTTTTTTTTTTTTTTTTTTTTTTTTTCTCAGATGGCCACGAAAATATCTATTATAAGCACCGCTGGGTTGTGTGTCGCCTTTGATGGGTCGTTTTAAGTAACGTTTGAAAAAGCGCTAGATGGAGAACACGTCTTTGCTTTGATTATTTATTGGTTCCCTCTTTGCTCCCAACAAACTAATCTAATCAGAAGGTTGCAGCCTGTAAATCGGTCAATATTGGTCACAGCTCGCCTCCCCGAAAAATGTCTGCCTCCTTCCAGATTTCTTCTGCTTTTTCCTTTTCTTTTTTTTTCTTTTTTTTTTTTTTTTTTATATCACGCTTAAACGAAACCCATCATCAGGCTGCACAATCTCAAAATGCTACTGGCGGTATAGTGTCATGGTGTCCTGTGTTTTTCCAGGTTCTGAACGTCTTGCCGTGATGGACAAACTCGTGAATGCTGCACTCTGGGTGACAATTCACTGCCGGGTAATCGGTTCAAGGCCATAAACACAAATGGTGTTGTGGTGCGCACTGAAGGAGTGCGCGTCAGATTACGTTTCATTAATTAATGGAGCAGCTTTCACTCGAAGCTGCAGAATGCAGCGTTGTTTTTTTTTTTTAACGTATTTGTAAAAAGAGTCGCCATGTCGTGACACCCGCTCAGAAACGACACGCAAGAGCCAGAAGGAGAGTCCTGGTGCTGTCAATCAAGCTTCTGCACACGCTGCTCAATGTGCTAGTTATGGATGAGAAACACCTTAGCATTACAGAACAACAGTTTATTCTCTGTCATCGGTGGCTAGCCGGCCTCAGCATTGTGGCAGGCTCCGTTAACTGGAAGCAACTGTAGCGCAGCGAGGAAGGGGTACACAAGCCTGATTGGCAGCGCCAATACCCTCCTCCCAGCTTTGGTTGTTCTTGACGGAGTTGTGAGAAGGCAGAGAAGCTTAAGTTTTTTTTTTTTGTTGTTGTTGTTTTTTTTTTTTTCCAACAGATCATGTCTCATGACAGAGACAGTTTTAACAAGGGGTAGCAATGCGAACGTTGTAATTTCTAAAATTTGTTGGAGGTACATTTTAAATATTGATACATTTTTGGAGGAATGTCTGTAATATCAAACAACTTTTTATTGTAATATTAAACAACTTTTTGGGTTTTTTTTTGTGTAATATTACAACAAAAAGTTCTATCTATCTAAACATACATATACATATATATATACATACATATATATATCTATATATATATAGATATATATATGTATAATAGGCCTCTAGGGGCTTATTAACGATGCTGGACTTAAAAATAAAACATGACCGTAAAAACGGTTCCGGGTTGCCAAGGTAACATTTGGGGCTCATTTGCGGCTGAACCTGTAACGGAGCCTTAGCATTAGACCCACATGGCGTTGCATGATTGCCCTGCTATTACATAACTCACTGTACAAACACCCCCCCCCCCCCCCCCCCCCCCCCCCCCCATGTCTGTGGCATACCTACGGAGAGCCAAACACAAAACGAAAGCTCGCGCTCACTGTTATTTGTGTAGTCTAAAATTACACAGTGGGCGTGAAACATCCCCGCGTCTGCCAGGAGGGGCTGTAATTGGGCCGCGAGGGCTGCGGGTTAAAAGGCGCGGAGCAGACGCCCCGCAACGAGTTTCAAGCAGCGCCACTTTCTCCGCTTTACCTGCTGGCCTCCCGCCGGGACACGGAGGAGGAAAGAGGCGAGGGCTTCCGGGCAGACATACCCCAGGACACCGCGACCCTCTCTCTCTCTTTTTTTTTTTCTTTTTTTTTTCTTTTTTCTTCTTCCCACGGACGCCTCGAGCCAGCTCCCCCCCACCCCCTGCTGACAGCTGAGCCGCGTCCACGCGACAAGAGATCTTCCGTTAGAAATAAATAACACTGAACAGGGTGAGTGGACATTATTTTTATAATCCAAAATCTTTCAACACATCTTTAATTAGCATTTTTTGTTGTTGCTGTTGTTATTGACGAAGTGACTCCCCACTAATAAACTCATAAGTCAATAACATCATGTCAGTTCAGGGGTTTAATGGATATAAATATGTAGCATAATCATAATAATAATAAGTACCCAGATAATCTATTAATAAAGACTCCTGATTAAGTTCTGGCTAGCTTCAGACTTCTTAGCTGGTGCAAGACTCTGCTTGTCCTGCTGACTTAGAGCAGGATAATAGGTCATTTAGTTTGATAAAAGCGAGCAGGTAGTGACCCGAGGGCTCTATGACCCGGTGCATTGATGACACATGAACCTTACAAGAAGTTTCAGTGATTCATCAGTCTAGCCGATCACTGCCTCCAAGGGATTTTTTTTTTTTTTTTCTTCCAGGATCTTCAGTCAAACTGATGTAACTTTCCTGCTGGTCTCCAGGCTTCCTATGAATTTAAGGAGCTGATTGTTTTGTGTGACCTTCCTCACCGCGTCACAGCGTGGGTCCGGACCCACTCTGGCCCGGTTTCGTCATGTCAGTTTGTTGTTGAAGTCTTTCTATGAAGCAAATGATTTTGCTTTTCTTTGTGGAGACAGGCACTGGGGCAGTGGTCCCACCAGTGGAGAGAGTGGAGGGTCTAATGGCCCGCCCTATAAATTTTCACTTTGGTTTTGATTATAGGCAGACACTCAGGATCAGCCATCCTTCACAAAAAGGGGGGGGGGGGGTCACTGTCCTCTCGGTGGGGGCGTTTGGTGGTCAAGTGGGGTTCAGCAGCCCCAGCTGATCCTCATTCCTCATCTCAGGAGAGGCAGTAAACTCTGTTCAGCCACAGATAAACAGTCCTTCCTGCTGCAGCGAAGAAAAATATGTTTAATTCATTTAATCCGCTAAGCAATAGCGTGAGAAAGAAGGAACGAGAGTGTAGATGCGGCTTTTGTCAAAAGTGTCTCAGTTCAAAATGTGGACTGCTGTCATGAGCTCTTAATAGAAACAAAGTCCATGTTGGCTGAATTCAATTTCGCTGATGATGATGGCAAAAAACGAAACCCACACGGAATCACCAAAACTCTAAAAACGAGACAAGAAATGAGTGGAAGGAGATAAAATACGACCAGGTCTAATTTTGAAGAATAGTTAGTGATACTTGATTTCAATTTCTTCTGCCATCATCGTCTTTTGGCGTGGCAGTGTTCTGTTCTGCTGATTACTCCGTACACAATCAATCAGATGGAGAACAAAGTGTCTTCAGTCAGAGGCGTGGTTTCACACCGCTGTAGTACAGACTGCTACAGGAGCTCCTTCCTGCTCACAGGCATCAGCCTCTTCATGATCTCTTTGATAAACCATGGATAATATGAGTTACAACATTCGGTTTATGAATTTAATGAGTCTTTGTATGCATTCATGTCTGATTTAATGTTTCACCTTGATGTAGGACACTGTCGACTAAAAACTAAACAAAAGCTAAAATGACTAATTGTAACCAAAATGAAAGACATTTGCAGCTTCGTCACCCTTCTCTAAAAGTGACCAGTTCCAAATATTTTGACCCAAATTGATTCATTTTACCACCATGTGTTTTTGAAATCCTCTTATTTAGTTCTTATCAGACTGTTTTCAAACCTCTCCGGACGCAAAACGTTTAAGATTTCTTGAATTTCTTCTGCAAATCCTAAATGAAAGGATAAACATGGCGTAGCAAACGTGGAGTCGATAAGACTTAGATGTCCGCTCGCCAAAAGCGAGCAGCTTCTCATCCAGTTCGACGATCAAAGCTTCGATAGCGCCGCTGCACAAGCTGATTTACACAGTTGGAAAGGGTTTGGGAAACGCTGCAGGGCAACGCAACCAAAGCTGTTTCAGTCAAGGACCTCATGCAGTCTCTTCTCTCTGGTTTCATTTTGAACGAGTTGGACAGAGACTCATGTATTACATCAATGTCTGGAATGCTTTAGTTGCTCTGGCGGACATGACAGACTAAGTAACTTTAAATCCTTTGTGTGTGTGTTTTTTTTTTTTTCTTTTTCTTCTTTCTTTTTTTTTTTTGACAGGGTTCAGCGAAGATGCTACTTCCTCTGATAATCCTGCAGCTGCTTCTGGCTCCAGGATTCATGGTAAAGTGGTTCTGTTGTAAATAAAGGCTCAGTAAGACAGAGGAGGTTTGGATCCATAGTAGCAACGTGTCCAAAACCAAAACTCCCCCTTTGACTGGTTACATTTCGAAATCTTCCACTGTGGTATTCCTACCTCTTCATTTTGACACATTTTGTCCCAGTGGATGTTTTTAGTATTTCATGTTGATGAACCAGCCAGGCCTGTCGCAATAAATTGTCCCAGAAATTATTCCGATAAATTATAATGTTGTTGTTTCGAGAGCGTCTGTAATATAACGGCAGCATAACGTAGGTTTGCTTTCTCAAAAAACTGGTAAACTTTAATTTTGTAAAGAACACTTGACATTTTGCACATTATCCAAAATAAAACACAACAACCAAAAAAACAGTTCATAAAAAGGAAATGGAAAAAAAACATTTACAGCAGAAAACCTTAAATAAAATTTCTTATGAAGTCTCTGTGAACAAAACTAAACCTTTAAAAAGTATTAGTCATCAGAATGGAAATGATCATGCTCATTTTAATTTATCATGCGATTGATCTACAATCAACGCAAAGCCACAACTGCCAGGTGGAAGGAAAAGAATTGATGTCATTTTGTGATTTTAATAAATGAAAATGGTGTGGGATTAATATGTGATCATGTGGCTCCCGTCACGTAATTGTTTTTCTTCCGTTTCTCTGCTATGCAATGCTTTTTGTTGGTTTCTCACCTAAAATCTCCATAAAAACACAATAAAGTTTATGGTTTGATAGCTACTGTATGATTTATTCTGTAGGCCACTGAATCGATCAAAGAGTACAAAAACAATAAATGCATTTTCAAGAATAAATAGGATTTTTGTCAAAGATCTTTTCTGTTGAATTTTAGTAAACCAAAAGTCTGTCACGTAATTAATGCAAAAATAAATAAATAAATAAAAAAATAAGCTGCAGAAATGTTTTCATCCAGAATTAGTTGTAATAAATCCTTGTTTTTGAATCCAGCTGCCCAATGTGGATTACTGGGACTCTTGGGGTCCTTACGGTGAGTGCAGCCGTAGCTGCGGCGGCGGCGTTACCATGAGAACACGAACCTGCATCACCCAGAGGTAGGTCCTCTTTTCTTTAATCCTGTTTCTAAAGTCCCACATTGCAGTTTGGCTCTATTGAGATGCCCACAGTACTAAAGCGATCCTCAGTCAGTATTCTGATGGGAAGAGAGTGATGCATGAATTCAGCAGAGATGCTTGTCCTGAGTTGGGCGTTGGCTCCTGAGAAGGATCAGTTTTGGCGTCAATATGCACTTTTGACTTGCACAAGTTTTCTCCTGAATGGGTCCTTTTTGGCCTTTAAGGTATCATTTTGATAATTTTAGGTCTTGTTTTCATTTGTTTTGTCAAGCTGCTTCTCCTCATTCTCACGGCATCGGTATACGGTTTGGTGTATTAATTCATAATGGGTGTTGTTGCTCGAACGTTGTTTTCACAGCTTGTTATTGCTGGCACCTTGCCTCATCTAATCCCTAAAGACATCGGTATTCATAAGATCAAGAATGTGCTTCTTCTCAGTAATTCACCCTACAAAACACAAAATCCTACCAGGTATTTTTTGTCTATCATTTTTAGCGAAACTATCTTAGTACACTTGAAATGATACAAAACTAACCAACTTAAGTAATTTCTCAGCAAAGTACAGGAGCTTGTTTTAAGTAAATAATTTCTTAATATGGATGAAAAAAAAAGCACTTGATCCACTGGCAGATTTTTTTTCACAGATGACACGTCCCTCTTGCAGGGCTGTTAACTTTGCTGCTCCACATAGCTGTGACTCAAATATTGCAGTACTAACATGATGTGCCATGCTATGTTGTCCACACTAATAAAGATTCACTCACATCGGGATGCTTGATGCTTGAAACTGAGAGTGAAACTTTGCTTACTTTCTGATCATAGAAAGTAATAGCAATAATAAATACAGTGCTTTGCAAAAGTATTTATGGCCATTGAACCTTTTCATGTTTTATGACGTTACAACCACAAACTTTAATGGATTTGATTGAAATTTGACACCAACAAAAAGTAGCACGTAATTTTAAAACCAAATGAAAATGAAATATTGTCCTCTTTACTCCGATACCCCGATAAAATCCTTCACTACCAACTGCTCTTATACACCACCTAACAATAATATAGACAGCTTAATTTTCAATAACTTAAGCTCAGTATAAATTACATCTGTTCTGTTTTTAAAACAACAAACATCACATTATGTCTCTGTTAGAAAGACCCAGTCAAAGTTCAGAAGAGAAACCGTGTAACGCCTTGGAGATAAATGTTCGCTGACGCTCTCTCCATCCAGTCTGATCTGTTTTGCAGAGAACAATGGAGAAAAATGTCGACCTTTAAATGTAATTGTCGAACCGCTGAACTCTGGTTCCCTAAAGCGTTGATTGAAGCGGGTGGAGCGCAGACTCACGTCGCGCTGCTCAGATGTTATTCATGCAAATTTTTTCACACATAAATCAATCCGAATCACATTGTACTTAGTGTTGGCCTGCCGCCGCTTTGGGCCCCGCCGACGAGATATCAAGAGCGTTGATGCGACTCAGTAATTGAGCAATCCGTTCGTGTGGGAATTTTTTGATAAAACCAACAATTTCACTGCTTCCCAACATGTCCATGCAGCCAGTCAGTGAGTCAGACAGTCTGTTAAGTGAGTGACTCCCCTCTATACCTCAGTGATCACACAAAACAAGGTGCCCTGCCCATCTGCTCGCATCCCAAATGGACTTTGCCATATCTTGTCTGGCATGTTGGCCTGAATCACTCCTTTAAAAACAGTGATTTGGCGCGTTGACTCATTATGTGCTTTACAACAGCTCCCGTTTTGCCATATGTTCTTTTCAGGCTCGTCTGTGAAAACAAAACTTTTCCTCCATAATTTCGCTCGTCTATCATGTCTAAGTGAAAGGCCCCCGTTTTGAGCCGCGCGAGTCGGATTTTGCATTCTTCAGTGAAAGGCTGTTCGGTATGGTTGTTTCGACGTGTCGTAGTCTTAGATCTGGCCTGCTGACAGGAGCGTGCCTTGCTCTTGCCAGCCTAAGGGCAGGGACTTTAAAAAAAAGAGAAAAAAAAAGAAAAGGTGGCCTAATCATGCGCTCGCTGCGCAGCGGGAATGGAGGCCTTGCAGATGATATTTAGAGCTGAAAGTAGCTATTTCTGCACTTTCAGACTGCTTGAACTCTGCTTTTATATGGCTTCTGCAGCTGGTCATTAACCCATTTGCCTTGCGGTGATAAATAAGAGGGTGCTACCAAAATTTGCCAAGCTAAGACAGAAAAATGGACTTGTATTAAGTTGGTCGTTAGGTTGTGAGAACCTCTGAACTTTACGTTCCTTGGCTGATTCAAAGATCGCCTCTGTTTTGTTTTGTCTCTTAATATCTGAACTTTCAACCCCCTGTCTGATTTTTTAAAATGTCCGTAAAACAACCTCAGAAACTGAGTCTTAGTTTTGGGACCACAAATCCCAAAACCACAAGTTTTGGGATTTGTGACTCCCCTCTAAAGCCTAGTGATCACACACTGCGGTATGTGTGTGATATAGAGAAACATTTTCTCTTTTTCAATATTTATTGAACATTGTAGCTTACAAATAATGTACTCCAGTGACATTAATAAAAATAATAATGTCAACGTTGATGCTAATAATGATATAATATCAGCAATAAAATATATCAAGATAATTTCGAGTAATTAGTGTCGTTTAAATTGTTTGTTTGGTCAATTTTTAATTCCACAGTCAAACTCTTCCATAGTTTCACTCCAAGGATTAAAACAGAACAAACATGTTGTTGTTCTGATCTTACAAGTTTTGAATTAGAATTTTTTTCTGGGATGATAAAGTCCTTCTTCTTTGAAATAAAAAAAAAAACAAAAGCTCTTGAATATTTTTGATATGAATGTTTTTCCAAGGCACTGTGCATAATAACGGTCAGTGTGAATGACTTGCCATGTTTAAAAAAAACAAAAACACACGGTACTGGTGCAGAGTCATAAATAAATTTACAATTCAGTGTGTTTTAAAAAAAAAAAGAAAAAAAAGAAAAGTTTTAAGCCAATTCAGCGGTATTTTCTGTATCGTATTGTATCGGCCGATACGAGGCCTCAGATATCTGCATCAGTATCAGAAGTAAAAAAAAGCAAACCGGTGCCTCCTTATTAGTAAGCAAACCATTTTCAAAGTATCCGATGGTCTTTCGTTTTTTTCACTTCCTATTCTCACAGGACAGATGGTGGACACAACTGTGTGGGACCAGACAAGTCTTATCGCATCTGCAACATCCAGGTGAACAAAGAAAGCTGACAGGAGGACTGTTAAAAAAAATTAAATATCGATATAATGTCATTTGAAGCAGTAATTATTTCTGGATAATTAACCTTCAGCCTCTCTGTTCCCCTTCGTTATTCCAATCAGGATTGTCCAGAGGGATCCAGAGACTTTCGGGAAGAACAATGTTCCCAGTTTGATGGGACTGACTTCCAGGGAAAACGCTACAAGTGGCTCCCATACTACGGAGGTCAGAGTTACTCTGTTTGGGACATTAGATTGAAATGAAAACCACAGATGTTAGATGAAGCTGGACTGGATTTCTCAGTTTTGATGCGAAACTAAGTTCTCTATTTCTTCCTTCCTTCCGTTCTTTTTCTTTTTTTTTTTTAACAGCGGAGAACCCCTGCGAGCTGAACTGCATGCCGAGAGGGGAAAACTTTTACTATCGCCACCGCAGCTCCGTCGCTGACGGTACCCCGTGCCACCCGGGACGGAGGGATATCTGTGTGGGCGGAGTCTGCAAGGTAACTTCCTGTGCAGATCAAACAGTTGAGCAAATCAAAGAGGAAGACGGGAATATTTTCTTCCCAGTGTTAAACGTCATCTAAAAAAAAAAAAAACATTGCTACAAAACGTCTGCGAACATTTTAATCAACGGAGAGCTATTCGAAATTATTCAAACCCCTTTCAATTCCAGAAATTAGAAACGCATATCCACAGCTGGCCCAAAGCAACCACAAGTTAAGAAGCTTCTTAGGACCCCCACACCACCAGAGGGACCCCAAGAGCACGAAACCAGCTTGATAAAATACCTATATATATATTGAATAATACAAACTAAATGCCATCACACATGGAAAAATTATTTCTATATTAATTGTAGAGCAGGTGAAAGAAATAACGCCATAAAATATCTCTAACAAAATGGTAAAGGGGTTTTAGAAGTAATTCATTTTTTTGGGCTTTGAACTTTTTCGTTTGTTTGTTTTCAAATATAAAAATGGAAATGTATTTTAGCTTCATTTCTTTCTCTTTCAAAATAAAACATTTCATTTACTACATATTTATTAACTCTATTTTTTATTTATTTTGCAGCGGAAGCAAAATAAAAGGTTGCTAATCCTCCATGTATCACATAAGCTCCATAAATACATTAAAGATTGGGGTTTAATGAGAAAATAATATGAAAATATTCTGAGAGATGCATATTTTTGATCAATTAAACACTGCAAAAACAAAACTTTGCCAAGTACCCTGCTGCCGCTGGTGGGGAAACACAAGATCTTAAACTTTCAGATTTAAACTTGTAAGGCCAAATGAAAACCTCTTATCATTTTCCTTCTAATTCAGACTTTTGCTCTCTTCCATGTTTTTGTTCGTTTGTTTCTAAGAAACAAAGCCCATCTGATGAGAGCCACATTTTTCTCTCAGCAGAGGTCATATTCACGTCTATAGCTCATTTGTGATTAATGGCTTCAGCCAGAGGGGCATTTTAGCCAAGAACAGTGAAGTGCTGCCTCCTCCAAACTATGCAGGAAGCTCAAGTTTCACGCTTTAAAAAACCATTAGTCTCTATAGTTTTAACTTGCTAAGGAAAAAAACAACAAAAAAAAAAGGTAACTGTATGATTCTTAAATAATAATAATGAAATAATTCACTAGTACATATAAAATCCTGCTGGGGTTTAGGGATTTGACTAGAAAATCAAACAAACATCAAACTGTCTAATAGCATCACAGTTGCTCCTCCGTGATGCGTTCAGTGAATTGGTCACAGCGGGATCAGATCTAACTGCTCTGAAGTCCTCACCGAACCAATTATGAGCGTCGCTTTATTAACGAGCGGCGACACACTCACAGGAGCCACGCAGCGCACAGGGCTGGAGGCTACGTGGCAACGTCGGACGCGTTGTCCTGTTCTCACCTGTTTCTCGTGGAATCAAAACTCCAGATCACCAGCCCCCATCAGCTTCATCGCACCAAAAGCCCCCCAGCCAGGAAAAACTCGCCAAACGGGTTCCTGCAAAACGAAGATCAACAAAAGAACTGTCAATATCTATTTCGCCAATTTCAACCAGCTTCAGCTCTCATTACAAAGTGTACAATTTTTTTTGCTGTTGTCGTCATAGTAACAACCATGCCTGCCTGAATGAAGAAGCAAGTGGAGCAACTGCTTCCGAGGAGGAAACTTATGTTCCCCCACATCACTGTTTTTTTTCTTCTTTTGTCTCCAAAAAAAAAAAAAAACGCTTTCTGACATAAAATAAACTAAAAATAGCTTTAAAAAAATGAATGCAAAATTTCAGTGTCACCATCCTTCTCGTAATTGGTTCAGTCACACTCACTTAGTTCACCTTGATTGGATTCGGGAACATTTTTGGCTTGTAGAAGGATCAAGAGTTTCTTCCCCATATTTGCTCCTTATTTTCATAACCTAATCCGTAACAGCGCCCCCTATGTGAATCAAGGAAATACAGAAAGTATCTTTTCTGATTTGTAGGGCTTTTTTGGCTAATTGTTTTTCTTCAGTTCCCCAATTTACAATCAACATTCACATTAACTCAGACCTTTTACTATTACTATTACTTCAACATGTAAATTCATGAAAAGTGATAAAATGAAAGAAAATTTCATTGAAATTTAAATTTAGAGTCATAGATTAACAAATGAAGTCACGGGCTTCACTCGATGTAATGGCCCCATTCATAAAAACGTTTGAATGGAGGCCACAGGGGACCCATCGGGGCCAATGTGTGCACTGGACATGCAACTAAAACTGTGAAGGAGAAAAAAACCCCAAACTCCTAATGAATGTCTCTGTCATTTTACGCCTCATTAAAGCCCAGGAACGCGTGTGAGCGGCCGTCCTGAGTAGTGTTTGCACACATGCTGCATGTTCAAAGATGTGGGTCAGGTTGTCGGAATCCATTTTTCGGCCACTCGGTTACCTCATCTTTGGTAACTTTGGGCAAAGTCAAATCAGGCTAAGGTTGCGACTTCCATATAAGTTTTTTTTCTCTTTTTTTTTTTCCGTTTTTCAGCGCCTGGGCTGTGACAACATGCTGGAGTCTTCCCAGCAGGAAGACCCGTGCCTGCAGTGTGGGGGCAGCGGCCAGTCCTGCCACCTTGTCAAGAACACCTTCACCTCTCGCGACCTGCCAGCCGGTACGATGTTGGGATTTCTTAATCGAGCACTAATTTGCTTCTTGCATCAAAAATGTAGTCAGAGTCTAAGTTTGGGGGACTTTGTTGCTCAAAAGCCAGTCTGATTGTGTTAGCACCTAATCGTAGCTTGTCCTGATTTGCCAGACCTTCTTCTCCATGTAAAACATATAACTAACTCAAACTTTCTGCCTATTTGCACCCATGCCTAAAAAAAAAAAAAAAAAACAAACAAAAAAAAAGACTTGTTGACTTGGGTGTACCCTGCCTCTCGCCCGGAACGTTAGCTGGAGATAGGCACCAGCACCTCCCGCTTGGGGCAAGGGTCAACAGAAAATGGATGGATGGATGAACTTGTATGGCAAATAGCTGCCCTGTCGACAAATATTTCCACCTGGTGTTTGGGTCTCCTACTTGAAAGAAATACCTCGCTTCCGCATTAATTGAAGTGAGACCAGCTGATGACTAGCTGCTGCCTCTCCTGCTGTGTTTGTTTAAAGGTGCGGAGCGCTTGCTTGCTTGCTGGCTTGTTTGTTTCGGGCAGCTGTCATGCCGAGGTACATCTGGTTCCTCTGTGCCTTGAGAGTTCCCTTGGGTGGAAGGCCAGCGCGCGTTCGTTCACCCCGAAGGGCTCATGCAAAGCCTAAATATTGTTTTTGTAGATTTGCATGCGTAAGTAAGTACAGTTTAGCGGACTCACAGTCCAGTCACCCAGAGCCAGGTTGCTATTAAATTTAGCTCTGTCTGTATGACACAGAAAAGAAAAATGCAATGCAAACGCAAGTGAGGTTGAAGGCAGACAAAAAATTACAGTCTATTTCAATTGGATATTGTTTTCTATTTATGTCATGATAAGTACTTAAGCTAAAGCCGAGTCCCTTATCTGTGAACCCTGCTCGTTTATGTGTGTGTGTGTGTGTGTGTGTGTGTGCGTGTGCGTGCGTGTGTGTGTGATATAGATGAAATCCAAATCTAAATGTCCTTTTGTCATGTTTTATTTGGGGTTTATGTGAGGCCAGGGCCAAAGAGTGAGGAGGACAGGAGAATAAAGTGAGGAGGAGGTTAGGGATGGATAAGCTGAAGGTCAAATAACTCAGATTACTCTGTTTCTTCCCCACAGTTTTGTAAACTCAGTGAACTAGATGTATTTGTTGTACAGTGTTGTCTATATTGCTTCTCAGACGGTGTTGTTCTTTCATCAAACTTTCTTTTTTGGAGTTTGTACTCTCCCGTTAAAACCGCTCGATTCCTAAGTGAGTGGGCAGTTATTTCCGTAATCGATTAATCGCGAACAATTCAATCAGTCGCTTCAGACCTGTGCCAACTGGAATGAGAGAAAAACGTGAAGTTGTCTCTGAAAACATCTTCGTGATGAATTCTCTTCAACGTGTTTGCGTCTGAATCCTCAGCTTGTGTTTCCCGTCCCAGGCTACAACCAGATGTTCATCATCCCCGTCGGAGCCACAACCATCAGCGTCAGAGAGACGACGGCCACGCGGAACTACCTCGGTGAGTCCGAGCTGACTTTTTGGAAAACAAGAGAAAAGGCAGTGAAAGAAAATACTTCAAACGGTTTGATGGCACCCTGAAATTCATTCAAACGAGGCCTGCAAATAACAATTATTTTAGTAACTGATAAATCTATTGATTATTCTGACAATTTATTGATTAATCAGATAAAAAAAAAGACTCATTCTACATACTTTAACAATGTAACCCCTTTAGCCTTTTATACTTAATATTAGAAATACATTAATCGATTACTAAATCAGTTGACAATTATTTCAAGAGTTGATTAGTCATGATTTATTTGATTGATCTTTTCTAACTCAAACCTTTCTTGCTCTGCATGATCAGCCATCAAGAACCTGCGTGGCGAGTACTACCTCAATGGCCACTGGGTAATTGAGTTTTCCAGGGCGACGCCCATTGCCGGGACCATGCTCTACTACCAAAGAGGCGCTGAGGGCGAAAACGTACCCGAAACCATCATCGGCCGCGGCCCTACCACTGAACCACTAGTTGTTGAGGTGCTTTGTTTTATTATTTTTTTTCTCTTCCAGGAATTTTGTCGCCGCCAATAGTCGTCAGTGATCGGTTGTTTGATCCTTATTTATGTGCTTACTCGACCTTCTCAGCTGATCAGCCAGGAGCCTAACCTCGGCATCGAGTACGAGTATTACCTTCCAAATGGCCGTTCCAGGCAGGGCTACTACTGGAGCTTTGGATCATGGTCTCCTTGCAGCAAAGAGTGTGGATCAGGTCAGACAGGACACACAACGTAGATCGACTCCCGAGCTCAAATACTCTGAAAGGAAACAATTCATCCCTTTGGTTCTCCATCAGGCTATCAGTCCCGCTTGGTATTCTGCTCGATCGACAACGAAGCCTATCCCGACTACCTCTGCGCTTCTCTGCCAAGGCCACAGTCAAACCGCACCTGCAACCCCCATCCGTGCCCACAGACCCAAAGGTTAGTCGACTGAAAATATGTCAGGCACATTTCTGGCAGCGGATCCCAGATGAATTGTCGTCCAGATTTCAACTACTGATCTCCAACACAGCTTTTTGACTGTTTTTACTTTTTCATCATTATTATTACTACGGCTGTCTGAAAGGATGGCATACCTGTATCCACCACAGTTGTGGAGATCCTCCATCAGACCCAGGGTGCTCAGGTAACTCAGGGTCGGTAGTCGTAGCGACGTTCAAATTGACTGCAAACCCAAGAGGGAGATGAAACTAGAGCTGGGCAATTGTCGCATTGTATTATCATTTATCGTGGTAAATTTCTTGTCATGATGATAGCTTTGATTTATGGTTGTCATGATGAACTCCAATTAATGAAGTCTGAAGCGCCACAAAACTGTTCTTACTGTCTGGATTGATAGTTTTACTATTATCTCCACTGCTTGTCAAATAAAAGTACAAATAAACACCAATAAATCAGTTTAGTGATTCAAATTTTTTTACATGACTGCTGCACCAAAAAAGCACTTTACAAATTGTTGTTTTGGTGGGGCTATAATTGCTGCAACACATAGTCGGAGTCATACAGTTAACTAAAACAGATCTTTGAGATATTTCTTATTGTCACAAAATATTGTGATCAAACGTCAAAGCCCATGTCGCCCTCCTCTAGGTGAAACATCTCCTTTTTGGCAGTCTTATTAGTTAGTCTACATTTTCTTTGTAAATTTGAGATACGCCGGTGAATATTTGGCTTCAGATCCACAAAATGTGCTGAATCAGCCAAAGCAGATTCATAAATCTCTCAACTATTCATTCAGAGTCACATTATCTCTCTCTTCGCTCCTGTTTGCATGTAGTGCAAAAGCCTATTCCTGCATGTAGAGTAAGAACAAAGTTACAAAGTAGCATCTGTCCTGCTCAGAGATCCTCTTTCCCATTGGATCTGCTTACTTTGCCTCTTGAGGAACATACAATGGAGATCTGACACCTCTGACCTTGTTACCCCTCCCGGCCTGCAGCTTCCACACCGGATTTCTGAGCTGGACTGATTGCTACAATAAATCACGCAGCTTTCTGTCCTTGTCCATTAACGTAGGAATGTATTATAATTGTTCTCAGCTCATAGTTTGTCTTCAAGTGTTGCTGTTTTGTCTGTCTACGTAGAACAGAGCAATTTTTGTCAGTTCGCTAGCCAATTCCTGGATGGAATATGGATTAATCCTACCCGTTTACCGCGTCAGACCGGGTTAGGTATTCAACCCAAACATTGGTCAAAGTGGCTGATAGACCTTTATCATGCAACAGCACATTTTGCTGGACGATAAATTGTTCCAGAAGTTATTGCGATAAACAATAATACTGTTATTTAGAGATCGTTTCTAAGTGCTATAATGGTAATGGCAAAATAATAATACAAAAACACATTCTAAAATATCAGTAAACTTTAACATTTGATACTACAAATGGAAGATGTTTAAATATCCAAAATAAATAAAATGGATTTGTAAACAAACATGTCCTACAATAAAGGGTTAGTTGACACCAAAGCACCAAACTGAAGACTTTTATCATTCAGTTTTTAGTAGAAAGACAGAAAAAAAAGATAAACAATAAATCATGGCAATGGAAATAATTGAGTTTGGTTTAATTTATTATTCAATTATTTGACTTATTGATTATTGTGACAGTCCTGGAGGTTGATGTTTGGAGTTAAAGCGAAACATTGATGCAGATTTGTTAAAGCAGTCACTATTTCCTGACAGTAGAAGATGGGGAAAAAAATCGATTTCCTCTGCGTTCTCCCTGTGGCCCTTCTGCCATCTGCAGAAATGCACAGCTCCAGGTCAGAAACGGCCAATCAGAGCCAGGAGGAGGCTCCTAGTGCTGTAAATCATGCTTGAATACGCACCGCTTATAGATAGATAGATTATAGATCAGTTTTGCATGAGAAAGTGCATTTTACAATCAATCTCGTATTTCTGCAATAGCTTTAGTTAAATCCCTTTTAGCAGTAGATCTCCAGTGTTTTAGTAGCAACACATGAGGAGTGACTGAGGCTAACTTTTGTCCGTCTCTACGACGGCTTTCCCAGCTGGAGAACTGGGGAGTGGAACGCCTGCTCTGTGACCTGCGGTGGCGGCTCTCAGCTGCGCTCCGTGCAGTGCATACTGCACGACGCGTCCGGCCCCCAGGTGATGGAGGACTCCGTTTGTGCCGCCTACGCCGACGCACCTCCCTCTCTGCGGACCTGCAACATGCACAAATGCGCAGAGTACCGCGTGACCGGATGGAGCTCGGTGAGTAAAGCGGGAGCAAACAGCGGGAGCAAACAGCGGGACAGACCTTTAGAAATTAACATTTTTAAATAAGTTCTTTTGTCCGCAACATGTAGTTTTTTAAATATAGTTGATTGATGTGTTGCTTTGCAGTGCTCAGTGAGCTGTGGGTCAGGCGAACAGACCAGAGAGGTCACCTGCGTGGGATCAGGTGGCACCCTGTTAGAAGAAGCGTCCTGCAGGACTTTGCTCCGCCCGCCTTCCGTCCAGTCGTGTGAGATGCCCGCTTGTCCCAAACAGATCCATTGGCATGTGGGAGCCTGGGGGCTGGTGAGTCGGGTGCACGCGTTCTCATAGATATTGGTCGTCTGAAATTTAACTGTCTTGTAAAGTTGCCAAATGGCAAATGAAATGCCAAATCCCGCAGTTTGGTATTTCAAAAATGAATTTGCTTAATGGAAAGATTCCAATATCAAAAACTTCTGTTTTCTCAATCAAAGGTTCAGAATACTTTTCGCTAATTACAATCTGCGTTTGTCTTCCTGCAGTGCTCCAGAAGCTGTGGTTCTGGCTCACGAGAGCGCCAGGTGATCTGCTCGGATCAGGAGCGGAACCTCTATCATGTGGACCAATGCAACGCTCACCCCAAACCCTCCACGATGGAGCGCTGCAACACCCAGCCATGCTTCAGTCCACAGGGTAAGCGCCTCCAAAACGTCCGAATTGGACTTTTATAGCAAAACACCTCAAATTCTGTCACATGCTGTCATTAGCATGTTGAATTATGTCGTTAATATCCATTTTACTTCCTGTTCTTGTTTTCCTGGTCATTCTATTTCAGTGCTATCACCATGACTACCACATCTACATCCCAATCCTCAGAACTTCCTTTAATTTAAGACGTTTCTGTGCCTTACTGTGCAAGGTGAATCCCCAGTAGTATTTTTATAACCTCAGTTTATTCTGGAACCGCAGTACTTTAATGGGCACGCGTTGGAAGGTATGCACATTCGAGTGTAAGGCATGGCTCTTTAGTTGGAACCATTAATACGCTTTGTAATAGGAAAACATGTTGTTTTTTTCCTGTCTAAACATGATGTCAGAGCTTTGGTCTAATTGCTTTTTAAACTCCAGTCAAAAAAAAAACACACAAATTAATTCGTGTTGTAACAACTCCGCCGATCCAGGTGGATGAGCAATCTGGGGACGTGTGCGCTGCTTCCCAGCTTGTGGGCAGTACTTCATGGGGAGAGCTGATGTTTATATGGACATGGCGCTGTTTTGGTGACTGCGAATTTGCCAAGAGCGACGCAGCAACTCATTTTGGGCGCTGTCAAATCACGATGAGCCAGTGGGCCTCATTATGACAGTTCTCTTACGACCAATCGTCATCATTTATTAGATGTAGACCAGGCATAACGGACATGTTGGTGATGATAAACCACTAAGATATGTCTGAATCTAGGTTTCAGACATATCTTAGTGTGTCTGAGATGTTAGCCAGCGTGATTCGCTACCCATAAAATCATTTCAGTTTGCATAATCGTTGCTCACTCAGGGTGACTAAAGGTTGTGTTCTCTAATAAAAAAATGGCCACACCTCAATTCCCCTGAATTAATTTTTTCTTGTTGTTGTTTTCAGTCGTCCCCAGCATCCAGAACCCGCAAGGACACGACAGCGCTCAGACTAGCTTCCAGCCCTACGCGCCAGATCTGTCAACAGGTGACAATTCTTCTTATTTTTCTTCTTCTTTTCCTAAGATTTTCTGTTGTGCTCTCATGAATAATCGTTTTGAACCAAACAGAAAACTGTAAAAAAGAAATAAAAAAATTGTTTTCTACCTTTAAAGTCAACATTTTCCATCTTGATTTAGAGCGACGGACAAATGTTGGAGATTTTAACTTTCAGCCCCACTTCCTCTTCATCTAATCCCTTTGTGTTGCTATGGCGACTGTCCCCAACTGTCCCCCCTCATGCTTTTTGACGTCCCCCATCCACCCGTCCTCCCCCCTGGCTCTAATTATCCAGGCCTGATTGACATGTTTTCGGGACTCGGTGAGCGTTGTTGGCCTGATTAAAATATTTCAGAAGCGGTGAACTGTGCCGTTCCTGACCACAGTGGTTCTGGAATGTTTTCTGCGATGCCATGCGCTGCCCCAGCGCTCGGGGAATTTGAAGTGTTTGTTTTTGTTTGTGCCTTTCACGTTGTTTCTGATCACTGGAACCGATCGCTGGGTTGTCACAAGCATTGTCGGTTCTCATCAAGTACTGTGTGAGCCATTAGACGGTGTGAACACGGTGAACTGTGTGGCGTCTTGTTTGCTTTTACATCGACGACGTTCTCTGGTCTGGTCTCAGCCCGCAGGCCAGAGACCAGAGACCCCATCCAGAGGAACACGGTGCAGGACCCTCACGACTTCTCCCCGGCCCTCCACTGCAGCCAGTCCAACTACGGGTGCTGCCCAGACGGCCGGACCTCAGCCAGGGGCCCCCAGGGCCTGGGCTGCCCGCAGGCTGCAGCTCCCACTCCTGCCCCGTCGTCTTGCGACCAGACAAGGTATGCGCCCTCAACCCACCGTGGTCACAACGTGGATGGAGTCCGTTTTTAGACTCGTTCTGTGGGTGTTACTTTTATGACTCCGTTACCACACCAACCACACAATGCATGGCAAAAACAAAATCCCCCATACACCACAATAGGCACAAATCTGTTTTTCTGCACATTTTTCTTTATTTTTGATATGGACATTCAGTGCTTCTTGCTCAATTGTTTGTGCTTGTTTCCTGTTTTGTGTTCCAGTTATGGCTGCTGCCAGGATGGTGTGAGAGCTGCTCAGGGCCCCAACAGAGAGGGCTGCTTCGAGAATGTGGCCCCTGCACCCACAGTAATCAAAAACCGTTTTACTTGTTAGCTTAAAAAAAAACACTGTTTGTTCTTAAAACACATTTAAAAAAAAAAAAAAACAATTATCTTGTATCCTCAGGTTGCTTCTCTTCCAACTGAGAACGCCGTGGAGTGCCGCACCACCACTTACGGGTGCTGCTATGATCGCAAGACACCAGCAGGGGGCCCTAACGGCGAGGGCTGCCCCAACCCACCCAACCACAGTAAGAAGATAAAGAGTTGTTCTCGTAGAATGTATTTAGTAGAAATTGTATGATAGACAAACAGAAAGCCATGCATGAATCAACACATGGTTGATTCATGCACCATGTGCAACCAAGTCACCAGTCAGTAAATTAGAATAAATTTGTAACTTAGAATCACAGTAATTATAGATGTTCTATGAAGGCCCCAGTTTTCTTATAGAGGGAGCATTAAGTAAATCCCCCCCTTCCAAAACATACCTGGAACGTTTCTTTGATTCTTTCATCCTTTTATCTCCCAAGGCAACCATTGATGTGTACAAAACGCCTGGGTGGACCTAGCTCCGCCTTAGAAATGCAGCACTTTCAAATACTGCCAAGATGGTGGCGTGTCCTTTCTTGTTTTTCCACAGTTTTCACCACAGTTAATTATTTTTAAGCAATTATGAGGTGAAACCTGAAATTCCTGCTGCAAAAGTTACTCAACATGTTGTTGCTAGGAAACCAAGCAAGGCTGAGTTACCAACCTTGCTCTGCTGACCGTCAGAGGTTTCCTCTGCCTACATTTTCCTGAATGTAGTGCGATTCTGGATCCAATTTCAGTGAAATTATTGATTTCAGACACATTATCCACGGCATCAATCACTATAGGTATAGTTATTGATTAATAACTGTTATTTGTGGGCTGTCGTTGCAGTCGAACAGTCCATCTGCTCCCTGCCTCGCGCCGCCGGCTCCTGCAGCAGCTGGGTGGCTCGGTACCACTTTGACGTCGTCACCTCCAAGTGCGCCCACTTCTGGTACGGCGGTTGCCACGGCAACAGCAACAACTTCATGAGCCGGGCGGAGTGCCAGCGGGCGTGTCAGGTGCCGGCGCCCAGCCAGCAGCGGCCTCAGCCGGTCGCGCCCGTCGGACGCTCGACGCCCGCGAGGGAATCTGCTCTCGAAAGAACCGCGCCCAGAGGGTCGCCCGACGCCCAGTCGCCCAGCGACTCCGGCAGACACGGCACTAGCGCCGCCAGACACGCCCACAGAGCTCGGGTGTATCTGAGGACGCGCCGCCCTTCGACTGGAGCGCGGGCTCAGATGACCGGGCCAGCTGCCAGGTAAGAAACCCGCAACTCCAATCCCACCATCGCCGCCGGCTTCACACAGCCGGTCGACAGCCTTCTAGACGCTGCTGAAGGAGCTCCAATTCGCTTGGTGCTATAAAGCCAAGGAGTAAACGCAAGGAGATTGGAAGAAAGTTTCCAAAGTGTCGTTCTGGATTAGAATGAGGAAGTTTGTGTTTTATGCATGCGAAGGTCTAAATATCCTTTAAAATGTATTCTTGATCCCAAATAAAGGCCAGCTATTAAGGGAAAAACTTAATAATATGAAAGTAGTAATAATACGTAAAGAAAGTCACAGAACAATGGAAGTCTAACGGCTTGCGAGACAGACTGATATTGGTCATTCAAAGGCAAAATAAAAATTCTCCACACCCAAAAGATGCGATGTTATCTTAGCGAATAGTGAATGCCCACACTTTGAAATGAGTCTTGTTAATTCAGAGTTTTATGTTTTTGCAGCTAAACTGCCCCAAGTTATCAGGTGGATTAAAAACTTTAGGATGGCAAAACAAGACATTGGTTGGTTGTGGGAAAAGCAAGAACTAAATTCTAAATAGCTAAGATAAGCTGAAATGTTAGCTGTTAGTCTTCCATCTTTCTACTGATTTCGTCCCTTTTTGTGACATCTTTCTACTACAGGTGTTTGATTAGACAGCATCTTCACAGAACGTAATATAAAAAAATTCTTACCATCCCTTTAATTCCAGTTACCTAAACATCTCAGAAACACAACAGATATTTTTGTTAGAATAATGATGAACTGGCCTGTTTCTGCCTGCTATTAAATCAGTGAACTGAGGCAGGAGTTCCCACAGATTATGTTGTTTGCAGATGATATTGTGATCTATATTCAGAGGGATACGGTATTGTAGAGATACTTTCTTGTTTTATGTCAACAAAATCAGCATATAAATCAACTGTACTTCCACTTTATGCACGCTATACTCCTGCAAATCCTGTTTTGTACATTGTTTTATACCACTTTCCATTTTATGTGTTTGTGACGCTAATATAATCAGCACTCGCTCTTTCTAGCTGTTCTAGCTCCACCCGCTGGGGTTTTTTTCTGTTTACACAGTGTCGCCTTATTTCTTGCTGTAGCCCCAAAGATATTAGGGGACAAAACTTTCTTTGACTCTACGTCTAAATGGACTGTTCAGGTGTTCAAGTCTTTGTTGATTCTTTGCTGTTTGTCTGATTTAATGTTGGCGTTTCTCTGTGTCTGCTAACTCACTGTGTCACTTGTTAGCACCTCTGGGCTCTGTTTGTGTGGACAAAAAAAATCAAACTAATAAAGCTTTCGTTGTGATACTGTCATCGTATGTGTGTGTCATGGTGTCGTGTTTGGGGGCATTTGGGAGTTTCAAAAAGATTTTTGTGTTTGTGTTCATGTGGGGTGTCATAATTGTTGGTTTTAATGTGTTCAGATCTGTTGTCTTGGACTGTTGGACCGCAGTGAATGTCGTGGTGATTGTCATGTCGCATGTCTCCTTTCTGAGCGTCTTTTTTATGTCCATTCCCTTGCCTTTTTCGTTTCCTGACGCACCTGAAAAGCCAGGCCGGGGGCTCTCTTTATGCTTGCTTTGTCCACCAACAGTAGAGCATAAAGTGAATTTTGTTCTCTTCTCCTCAAACCTCTCTCCGCTTCCTTCATTTCTTCTCGTCCTTTCTGTCGTCCTTCCTCGTATCTCCTCATGTTCCCTCAGTTTGACCCTGGCAGGTGTTAGCATTGATAAGAGCGACCCAGACAAAGTGGAGGCCTTAGTCGGCCAGACGGTGGTGCTGCCCTGCAGAGTCAGCCCCCCGCCTTCGTCGACCGTCGTCGTGGAGTGGAGAAGAGATGGGATCCCCCTGTCGGCTCACAGGTTGGCTCCAGCGCAGATTCAATGGATCCGTTCACGTCTCGTTCTTCTGTGTCATGCATTGTTTCTGATCTCCTCAGACATCACCAGCAGCCCAACGGCTCCCTGTTAGTCGGTCCTCTTACGACGTCAGACTCCGGCTGGTTCTTGTGCTTCGTCACTCGAGAACGGGAGAGAGATCACCGCTACATTTACCTGTCTGTCTCAGGTATTCAAGAATTTGACACAAACCTGTGGCAGAGTATCAGGGCCAACAAAAAAAACGTAATTGTGAGAACAAAGTACGATATTACATCATAACAATACAGGAAAAAGCCATGATAACGCAAGAATAAAGTCATAATATTAGGTGAATGAAATATCAATTTTATAATAACTAAAATCAAGTGAGAAATACTGAGCATTCTGTCTGACTGGACTTGAGTTATTTGGACTTGGTGACTCTTTTGCGAAAATCACTTTTGGCCAAATTCTTTAGGAACGTGACGATATTCAAACGCGAGTTTGTTCAAGTGCTCATTCATCGTCAAAATATGTGTTTTACACAGATGCCCCACCTCATCCTTTCCCAACGTTGCTGCCTAAAGACGGCCCGATCCCCAGGTGAGAAAGTCCGAACTCAGAATCAGTGTCCCTCAGTACTTCTGTCTGCTGTACTTCTAGTACCTCTCCAGTTTCACATTTGGCGTGTGAATGTCAAGAGATTTGTTTCCGTACCGTTTCTCAGGTTCAGCATCGATCAGTCGAGCCCGTCGACAATAGAAATGCGAGCGGGTCAAGCCGTGAGACTCCCCTGCACCATCGTCCCGGCTGCAGCTCTGCCGTCCGTCAGCATTCAGTGGACCAAAGACGGAAAAACCCTCAGTGACCCCAGGCATGTAGCAAAGATCCGATATCTGGTCATTTTCAAGCAAGCCGTGGCGTTCTTGGGAATTATTTGATTATCTCCACGGTTGTTACTTTAAAAGCAATTTTCTGTTTGTGCAGCATCTGAAAAAAATTGCACTCTAAATATAGTGAGTTAAAAGCTAAATGTATTTTTGTTTTTATGAAAAAAATTATGACTTAGAGATGAAGAAAGGGAATTATGGCAGCATCCTAATTATGGGCTTGGTATAAATGAAATCTGTTGCATGACAGTGAATTATCTGACCTCAGAAACTTGGACCAACTCGTAAGTAAAAAACAGAATCTTGCCATAGATACATTAGGAGAAGAGACAACAAGAAGAGATATCTGAAAGACTATATTACAATCTGAAAGTAAAGGCGGTGAAGGTCATACTTAATTTTTGCATCATATTTTTAGACTTGGTTACAATCTAGTTGCATCAGAAATCACAAAAAAAAAAACCAAACACTTCCATTCAAGGGTTTTGTTTGGAGATAGAACTTAGTTTTTCTCTGGTTTACCTCCAGATCAAGTGTAGAGCTGTTGCATTTGTGATCCCCAGAGTTTATGAAGAATAAAATGTACATACAGAGAAAAAGTGACCAGGAAAACAAAAGGGGACCAAGTTCTGACCACAGACGCGCCCAAAAAACCAAAACCAGAGAAATAATACAGTTCAATCATAAGTTTCTGCTATTTTGTTGTGGATTTCCATCAACGTTCTGCTGCTCGTGTTGCTATTATGATCGTATTTCATGTACCAGGCAGTGAAAAAGAAGAACAAAACAAAACATGAAAGGAATAAACTCACGACTCTGCTGCCTGTGCTGACAGATCAAATACGTTTCTTTTCATTTCTTCAATAAAAAGAAATCGAATCCAATTTCTTTTTATTAATCTCACCGGCTTCAACAAGTTTTCTGACTGACTGGTGTCGTTTCAGGATCAACACGCACGGCGACGGCACGCTGATGATCGGCCCTCTGAGGTCTGACGACTCCGGGGTCTACACATGTACAGCTGCCAGCCAGCAGCAGCTGGAGCAGAGGCAACTGCAGCTCAGGGTGCAGGGTAAAAATGTTCACACGTTCACATGCAGTTCTGATCATCCTGATCACACGCAAGCACCAAATGTGTGCAGTTTGGATTTCAAACACTCACCACCAGGAGGCAGTAGATGCCATTTGATGCTCCTGACGTTCTTAACCTTTTTTAGGACATTTATTTGTTTGTAAAGTTGATCTGAAAAGTTCTGGTTCTTTTTTCTATTTATTACTATTTGTAGCCGACTTGAAGATCACCACGGCTCCCAACAACATCCAGGTGTCTGAAGGCAGCGCAGCTCTGCTGCCATGCGTCGTGTCCGGAGACAACGTCAACATCGGCTGGTCCAGGTAAAAGTTGCCGTTGTTCTGCGGAAAAGTTGAATTTCTAAGTGGACCTGACTATTGTTAAAGCTTATTTTAAATATCTTTTTTTTTTTAATGCAAATTATCAACGGTTTCGCTGCAATCGAATCCTTTTTGTAATTGTTGACCAGACTATATATGTGTACTGGTATATAGACAGTTGATTTTTGTTGATCATTTCTAAGCAGTAGCAAGTTTAGACCGTGTGGCTCACTACCCAGGGCGTCATGTCATGGGTGGGAGTTGCAGTTTACCTGTTGTTCTTTGCACAGTGTAAGGCAGCCATTTTGGTTTTGAAAGCTGGAATTGAAACTTTCCATTCCATCATCTTGAAGAAATTTTTCAGGCTCCAGACTGAATTTTTCGAACTCTATCACCTCTCGTCCAACAGGCCGTCGCTCAGGGTCTCTCCTGGGTCTCTCTGGGTTTATCAGGTTGAAATGCCTCATGGCCATCACCCTAATATTTAGCTACCTCCATAAATTCACTATCAGATTCAAGCCTGGACTCTGGCAGCGTCTCCCCAAGGATTTACTGTAAAAGGGCATTGAAAATGAATTTGAGTGAAAAAAAAAAAAAACACTACAATTTAGGAAATATAAAATTATTTAAAGAAGTTCGAAATCAATGAACAATTTTAAATCTATTTTTAAATATCCTTTTAATGTCTGCCAATAGATCTTGTTCTCCTGTTGAGGTCGATAAAACGGGGCGTTTGCTTGGACCTGTTTCTGTTCCCGTTCGGTTAGCAGCTCAAGCGTCGGGAAGCTAAAGGAGTCTCACTGAGCCTCCGCTTGTGTCGACAGGAACGGCGTGCTGGTGCGTCCGGACGGCCGCAGCATCCTGGTGTCGCCTGACGGCAGCCTCATCATCAACAACGTGAAGACCTCTGATGAGGGAACCTATACCTGTAACGCCTACACAGGCATTTATTCTGTGAGCGCCACGGCTGAAGTCAGGGTGATAAAAGACTCGCAGGGTGAGAATTAATGACTCCATTAATATGTTCCGTAATCTGATTTAGATTATATTCCAGTAGATGCTGATTTTCCTTTCAATCAAAGAGTAAGTACAACAACTATGTAGATTTTTGAAACTAATATATGATTATAGTAGGTAAGAATAAATCAGAAATATTTAAAAACAAAGTATTTCACTTTTCACCTGTTTTACACCTTGTGCATCAGTTGAAAGTTTCTCAAAAGACAAACAAAAGAATTATATATTAAAATGAAAACTGTTCTTGCTGTGCTTTTTTTTTTTTTTTTTTTTTTTTAATCCATGAAATTTGGCTGTTGCCTTTCGGAGAGAAATTATAACTTCAACCTGTTTGTTGGAATCAAGCTGTTTAAATCTAATGATGTTGTGGACGATAGAATAATCTCATGCGCTGTTCCAGGTGTTGACGTGCCGCCAGGCTGCGTGGACCAGCCTGAACTCGCCAACTGCAAACTCATCGTCTACGCCCGCCTGTGCGACCACCAGTACTACTCCAGCTTCTGCTGCGCCAGCTGCGCCAGGCACGCGCCAAAGAACGGCAGGACCGGGCGGCATGTCTTTTGAGACGCTGACCTTTCACCTTTGAACTTCTGCATTTGCCAAACGGAATCCAAAGGGGGGTACCGGACCGCGCCGAATTATTTGTTATTTTAGAAAAGACCCGACGAACGGGGAGTTCTACAGGCAGCACTTTGCTCAGATTGCCTTCTGTATCAAGCAACCGTGAAACCTTAACATGAAACATCCCATAATATGATCTGTGGATATGAGGAGGCACTGAAAATAAGCTATCAACTCACTGGACTTATTCTTTCTCTGTTTTTTAGAGAATCTAATAACCTAATATAATGTAATTTTATTGTTCACTTCATGATGTTTCTTTTTTTTTTTTGTAATCAAAATGTGTACAAATTCTCCATTCCTTATTGGTCTGTGGTGTTTTTATTGTATATTTTTATGTGAATAAACCTATTTTGCTAACCTTGGTGTAGCTTGAGTACATGTTCCTGTTTTCACCACATGGGGGCACTCTGCCCAACTCGACTGGTGATGCTGGGCTTCAGTTTCTTATGTGTCCAAATACTTTAGACTTTAGACTCCTTTATTGTCCATTAAACTTACATAAAATGGAAATTTATCTTTGGTAATAGCACAAAAACACACAAGATCTGCAAAATAAAATCAAGTCATACTACTCTACTCATGTCACCCAGTTAAAAACCATTTAAAATTTACCATATTACTGCTAAGAAGAGCACACAGAGCTTCTACACTGAGTCACAATGCATGCGTAAGTTGTTTTCTTTTTTATGAGTGTGTAATGAAAGTCAGAAAAACCCAAAACCAACCAACCCTGCAAATAGTGTCAAAATTTTTTTATTTTTTTTAGAATTTTTATTTGTACTTTTTGTTCTGTGTGACGACAGAATGCTGGTTTCTCTGAAAACTCGCTTTATTCAGCCGAGTTCTCTGCCAGCGTCTCCTCCAGAGAAAGTGATGGATCATCACAGGTGTTATTGGTTGTTGCACATGAGGTGTTTTTTAAATAAATCAATAAATGAAAGAGTTAAAACCAAGCCATAGAATCAATATTTAAACCGTCATAAGGCGACACACCTGGGAATGTGCTCCACATTCCCAGGTGTGTCGCGTTTCCGTTGCTAAAACATGTCAGGGACAAACAGATGTTTTCTGACATGTTTTAAAGAAACGCGGGCGAACAAAGCTGAGCGTGTTCTCTGGGCATTTAAACTCAAGTTAAATGCTGTGAAGTGACACAATTAATTTATGGTCTGGGGTCATTTACAGGGAATCTGTTGTTTTGTAGCTCACATGACAAATCCCATGGAAACAACTAATGTAAACACTCGGATATAAAAAAAATCATTTGATTCCTGAAAGTTTTTCTCTTTTATTTATTTATCTTTTTTTTGTGGCCTAATTTAGTTTTTTTTTTTTGTGTGACCTTTTCCACACGGATCTGGTATTTTTATTTTATCATTTCATTTTTTTAAATGATTTTTTTCCCCCCCTCCCTTTGAATCTTTTTTAAGGTTGCTGATCCTCCCTAAAGATATTATTAAGAATATTTTATTCTGCATGTCTGGCAGAAATCAGACTCTGGTATTTAGATGGAAGTGACTCAAAATGTCCCTAATCAGTTGATTCATGACTTCGCAGGAGCTTTTATATTTCCACACAGAGCCAGGCGAGTTAAGACATTTCATATTGAGTATGATGATCTGAAACAATGTAGGTGTAGTGCAAAAAAACCCCAACAAAAAACAAAAAAAACACAATCTTGCCAAGTAATTTTGTCCAGTTTCCAGTGTAAATATCTTTAAACTTAAAATAAAACAAAACTAACTTTCAAGTGACTTTTCAGCAACATATAGGAACTTTTTTCAAGTCAATAATTGCTTAACAGCAAAGAAAAAGTACTTCACTTCAAACAGTTTCCCTTGTTAGAACAGGCCAGTTTGTCATCGTCGTTAAGGAATCAGCAACTTAAGTTTTGTCTCATTTCAGGTGAAGCAGGATATTTGCTGGAAGCTGGATTACAAATGATAACAAAACAAACTCCTGCTCAAGGCTTAGTTTTGTTGCAGCGTCTGACAGAGAAGCAGAAACAGAAGAAATTTGCGAGAAGTGACACTTTTTCCACACGACTAAACTCATTTGACTTGATCTCTGCCAAAACAAAACAAAACAAAACAAAACAAAACAAAACAAAAAAACTCTTTCAGCTCCGGATCACAGCAAACAGCTGCTGTTTGTCATTTAGACACAAACAGTTTTTAGCTTCAGTTGACACAGAAACTGAGCGTTTACCAGCTGTGTGTGTGTGTGTGTGTGCCTGTGCGTGTGTGTGTGCGGAGGTGGTTGTTTTTTTTTTTTGCACAGACGCAGGTGCGACGGCAGAGCCGGATGCGGCGGTAAAGGTTGAAGGTCGTTTCTCGGCAGAGAGAGGCGGCGCTGCAGGCCGCCACGCGACCGCATCCTGCTTCTCTGCTCAACGTCGACTTCCTGTCCTCGCGCTCTTTCCTCTCTCAGCTTCGGCGTCTCGACCCGAAAGCGAGGCGTTTCGCGTAGACGCGGGGCGTGAAAATGAGCTGGCTTTTCAGAAAGCAGCTAAAAATACCTGACGCCGTCTCTGGAAGAAGTGATGGAGGGAGCGAAGCGACGGTTTTTGCTGTCAGCGTCACGTTCTCGTTTTCAGTCGAACTTTCACGCTTTCACGCTCATTCGTGCCATTTTGTTTTCGTGTTGTGCACAAAAAAAAAACAACAGGTTTGGCTTTTGAGTCGTTTCCCAAACAAAGTGCGGGCAGAAACAGTGAGCAGCCATGACGTCAGGCGCGATTAAAAACGCTTTTATTGAAGATCATATGAGGAAAAACAGAAAGTATGTGAAAAAATACAACAATACACTGACAAAATACAAAACCAAAATCTTACATTTTGATCTGGTTTCTATTGCAGATATCTTAGGACACTTGAAATAAGACAAAACCAACTTACATTTGACTTTCCAGCGAGAAATAGAAGCTTGTTTTAAGTCTTAATATCGATGAAAAGATTCTGACTCACAACATGGAGAAAATGTTTTCTTAAAAGTTAAATAATCTGCCAATGGAGCAAGTTTATCACCAGTAAAGGACTATTGATTCAAAACGATCTTATAACTCGCTGAAACGTTATTTGTGAGTTACTTCAACGTGGAATCGACGATCAAAAACTAAATTAACTCCGTTAATAAACTTCATGCAGAATAAGTTTGATCAATTCTGCAGGATAACATGAAACAGTCAGAGATTATTTCGTCTGTGCAGATCAACAGCAGGTCAGGTTCGTTATGCACAGGGAGGAAGATTCACAGCGTCAGCTCTGCTGTCACTTGGCCTGCTTTTCACGTTTCCCCTGGAAAAGACAGAAAAATAAAATAAAATAAAATAAAATAAAATATCCTCCCTCTACATCAGAAGCTCTTTGTCTCACTGACAGGACAGTTAATCAGAACCAACAGGGACGTTTTCTGGACCGACCTTCAGCTTCCAGACCAGAAGGGAGACCAAGGCGGCGTAGAGGCAGCTCTTCACGATCAGGACGGTGTAGGACAGTTTGGCGTTCTGGGTGATCCTTAAGTATTTCCCTGTGGGGAGATCAAGTGTTTACAGTGTGAGGAACAAGAAAACTTTCTGAAATCCATCGACTTTCTGCCAGCTGTTTTCTGGGCTTCTAAGAGTGAAATGTTGCCGTTTACCTCGAGTCATGTCGGGGATGAATGGGGGTTTTACTGCAGGAATAAAGCAAAGTCATCAGGAGAGTAGCTACAAGGAGCAGTTTAGGATAGTTGTTTGTGAAATGAACGTACTTGTAAAAATATCAGTTTTATTGATGGTAATCTTGCCATCAAAGAAGCTGACGATGCATGTAAATTTTGTGTTCTTCTTCTTCTTCTCCTTCCAGACTTTACCAGGAACCGTCAACCGGCTGGTGATTTTGTAATATCTGCCTTCTCTGGTGGCGGCGGCGTCGGTCGACACTTTACCAATTTTGTCGATGTTGCTCTCCCAGGACACGCCGACATGATCCGGGTAGAAACCAGACGCCGTACAGACCAGGGTCCTGTCCTCCGTTTTACTGTTTTCACATGAAGGTTGGAGAATTCTCACAGTCGGGGGAGTGACCTTAATGCCATCTTCTAAAACAAGAGATAAAACAATTCATTGAGTCAAAACTCCGTCACCCGAATCTGAACATCTGGACATGTGGATGTTTGGACGTACGCGTGTCTCTTTGACGTTGTCGAATTTAATTGTTCACAAACCTTCAAGAATCTAGTTTATAACGTGCAAAACCTGCACTGGTCTTAGATCCAACCAGGGAATCCCACCAAGAAGTTCTTGTCCCTGAGAAAATGATCAGTTTCGACCGTCTCCTCTGGCCTTGTGCGTTTAGAACGAGTGTGAAAAGTTGCACGGCTGAAATTAAAATGAGCCCGATGCATCATTGCTTTATGTGATTTTTTTTTTTTTTTTTTTTTTTGCACAAAGTGCGGCTGAACCGAACATGTTTTACTTTTAATTTTTTAGGTTTTTAGGTTTTTCTTCTCTCATCTTTGGTTTAAATAAATCCTCATCTGCAAAGAGTACGACATAAATAGACTTTTACACTGAAACTGAAAACAAAGACAGTCTTTTCTAGGAGTTACATTTATTCTGCAATTATCCAACTCTCTGTAACATCAGTCAATAAGCAGCAAACCCAAATAAAAACACTCTAAAGGCTACGTTACTCATCCTAGTTTTTACATTCTAGCGTCAGAAACTGGACGTTACTTCAGAATGTTTTGACTTTGACGTTCAATATTTCTGTCTGTTCCAAATCTTTAAAGGAAACACATAGTATATTTTATGGACACAGAATTTTACAGAGCATTGGTGGTCTAGTTGTTGGTGCAAACATTTCGGTTCACTCGAATAAGACAAAACGAGTTCACAAGTAGCTTTTGAGCTGAAAATAGGAGTTTAAGTTTAAAAAATGTCTATGAAAAAGTCCAGATTATTTCACTGATGGGCAAAAATGTCTTGTCATAAGTGAAACGAACACACTTTTCTCATCAACATTAAGGAACTTAAAACAATCTCTTAAATCTTACTGAAAAGTTTCTCATAATTTAGCACATCTGAACTGAGAGAAAACAAAGATATTTTCACTAGAAACTGGACCAGAATTACTTGGTAAAGTTTTTCTTGTCAGCGTGAAGTTAAAAAGCGAGAATGTCTGGCTGTGCGGAGACAAAAGCAAGCAAGTAAGTATAGCATTATTATTTTACGCAGTCAGCACATTAAATCCGTGGTTACCATAAACTTATTTTTTATTACTATTATCATTTTTTTTTTTTTTTTTTTTTTTAGATGCTCTTACCCAGGACTGTCAGCTTGGTTCCTTCTCCAAACTCAGCAGGGTAAGAGCCGGAGCACAACGCTCAGTCGCAACAGCAAAACCTGAACTCAGACCTGCATCTCTGTGACTTAATGTTTCAACAACACAATGACTCCATCTTAATTGGTTATAGTGACCTGCTGCACAGGTTATAGTCACTAAAAGTTAAAAACAAATGTTTTTTTTTTTTGTTTTTTGTTTTCGTTTCTCAACTTCAGTTCCCCAGATCAGATATTAGCTGATTACTCGACCTCGCAGTAGTTTTCTAAAAGTACATTTTTGTAAAGAAATAAGTCGTTGATTTTCTTTGTTTTCTCACCTAAGACTGTGAGTCTGGTGCCTCTGCCAAAGTAAGCAGGTTCGTAGTTGGTCACACTGAGAAGCAGCTGCAGGAAAAGCTGCTGAACTCCACGAGCTCGACGCCAACTTGCACTCATGCAGAGCAGCAAGAGCAAAAACCACCGAATCAGTTATTCTAAAAGTCCTAAGTTTTGGTTTCTAACCTCTTTTCTGACAATAAGTTTGAAAACTCGAAGCAGAAACTCCACAAGCCTCTGAGCTGCAGCTCGTTTTCTGTCCAGCAGTTTTTCCCTCAAAGCGAGTTTTACGGTGCAATGATTCTCAAGAGTTTTTGTTTTCTTACCCAGGACTGTGAGTTTGGTGCCTTTGCCAAAGTAAGCAGGTTCATAGCTGCTCACACCGACAAACAGCTGCAGGAAAAGCTGCTGGGAGCCAACCGCCTCGTTTCACTGGCCTTATTTCACTCAACCTGAAGCGTTCAGTCGCACAAACTGAAAACGACTCATCTCCAGGCCAGACTTTGGGTTTCTGCACTTTTTCAGACAATTAATCGAATACTTCCTGGAAAGAGCCAAACGTAGATTTCGCCTGAGCTCTTTCTTTCCTTTCCCGTCAACACTCAGTCCTCATTTCATTCCAAAACAATCTGGGTTTTTCTTCTTTTCTTACCCAAAACGGTGAGCCTGGTGCCTCTGCCAAAGTAAGCGGGGTCGTACTGGTTCACACTGACAGACGGCTGCAGAAAAAGCTGCTGCCATTGAAAGCCAGAGGCTGTCTTTTATACTAGAAAGTTGTCGGCGAAGGAGACAGACTGCTGGCTAAAACACTCCAACATGGACAGATTTTGTCCCGTTTCGCGGTCTTACCTAAAACGGTGAGTTTGGTTCCAGCTCCAAAGTAAGCGGGATCGAAGTTGTTCACACTGACAAACAGCTGCAGGAAAAGCTGCTGAAAGCTGCCACCGTCTCCAACCACTTTGACACACGAACTAAACGACCTCTGGAGCAAAACTAAACCAGAAACTAATTCTTTCACCTCCTCCTGTTAGTTTTTTACTCCTTTTTTCTTTTACATCTACACTAGAGCTAAAGATTAAATGCTTTTTTATATGTATATACAACATCCAAACCAATTTTCCATTACATCTGATCTTTTCTGTTGATTTATTGTGAACATTTTTTTGAGTTTCTTACCTAAAACGGTGAGTTTGGTTCCAGCTCCAAAGTAAGCTTCAGACTGGGAGTCACAGTGTTTAACCCACTGACAGACTGATAATCTGGGCTTCGAGCCAAAACCTGGTTTAAAAGCTTCTCCACTTTGACCGGAGAACATTTGAGACGTTCCTCAAACATTATGTCTTCTACGGTTCAGAAAAAGCTCAATCGATGCTCTAACGCTCCTTCCAGCTTCTGCTTTTTTTTTTTTCTTACCTAAAACGGTGAGTTTGGTTCCAGCTCCAAAGTAAGCTTCGCTGCCCAAGGAGCACAGAGACTCCAGACTGCAACACAAACTCTCCGCCGCTACAAAACCTTCCCAGCTTCACTTATTTTCCTGGGACGTTTAAAACGTTTTCGCTCACAGTCTCGACGTTTTTTTTTTTTTTGAATTTTTTGCCAACACTTTTGGCAAAGTTATTTGACCAGGCACAGGCACTCTGACAACTTTCATACCATTTTTTGGGGGGGATCTTTTAGGTCATATTAGTTATTCATTTAGATTTTGAAATGGTTTCTTACCTAAAACAGTCAGTTTAGTTCCTCCACCAAAGTAAGCTTCAGACGTGCCGGCCACAGTGAGCAGGATCAGAGCTCAAAGCAGCCAGACAAGCTGCTCTCCCGTCATTTCAGTTTCCACCGAGTTCAATTTTCCTTTTGAAACCCGCAAACATTGCACACAAAACCTCACAGACTCACAGAAACGTCCCTTTCAGAGTCGCGAAATGACCTTATTTCTGACCCAGTTTTGGTTAATCGATTAAAGTCGAACCTGTGTTTGTATTTCTTGCTGTTTTTCAAGCGGATCTCTTACCTAAAACCGTTAACTTGGTCCCTGCTCCGAAGTAAGCTTCAGCTCCACCACCAGAGTCACAGTGAGCATCATCGGTGCCCAAAACAACCTCAGCCTCTTCTGTCTTCGCCACATTGCACTTTACATTATTTCTGGCTGTTTTTCCGTCTCAAACCGCTCTTCGCATTTGCCGCGACGCAAACGTCTGACCTTGTTTTTTTTCAAACTTGTGTTTAATTTAAAATGAAGCTGAACCTTTTCAGCTTAGTGAAACGGCGTTAACTGCTTTCGTGAGCATCAAATTTCTGAGTTTTACTCACCTAAAACAGTCAGTTTTGTTCCCTGGCCGAAGTAAGCTTCATAGTTGGCACAGAGGTTAAAGTTCAGAGCAAAAAGCACGGCGCTCAGGCGGCGAGCGGCTCAACTTTCACTGGAAATATTTTTTTTACGTATGCTCATATTTTTAAATTTGTTTTTTTTTTTAAAGACATGTCAGAGAAACGTTTATATGTTTGCATTTCTCACCTAAAACTGTTAACTTTGTTCCTCCTCCGAAGAAAGCTTCATAACCACCAGAGGCACAGTGAACAGATCCGATGTGTAAAACACGACAACCTGCAGCTTTATATTTGCTTCACTTCTCCTATTATTGGTCGATTTTTTTTCCTCAGAGATATTTAAAAAGGTTGCAGATTGCAGCCAGAAGATCTGCCGCATCAGTTTGCCTCTCAAATCGACTTTCTTTGGACTTTTACTCACCCAGAACCGTCAGCTTCGTTCCCTGGCCGAAATAAGCTTCTCTGTCATCACACAGCTTCAGCTTCGTATCAAAAAGTGCCGACTTTGACTGGAAACGCCTGCTTTCCGGCTGCTTGTTCGAGCGTCGTTTACGGCTTAAAATTTGCTTGGCTTTTGCAAACCGTACTCACCTAAAACTGTGAGTTTGGTTCCTTTTCCAAAGTAAGCTTCGTTGAGGTTGTCACAGTGCAGCAATACTCGACAGATAACTCCTTAACCGTAGCATTTACGTTAAAATGACGCTAACACAACGTCAACCTCGAGGCCTGGTTGAGTGCAATCTGTTAAGATTTCAGTATTGAGAGCGAAATATTTACCCAAAACTGTGAGTTTGGTTCCTTTTCCAAAGTAAGCGGGCTCTCCGTAGGTCACAGTGATTTGACTTCAGCTCAATAAGCCAAAAACGTTTCATGTCACCAAATTTTACTTCAATCCAAGAATTAGTTTAGTTTAAATCTGATCAGATGAACTGAACGTGTGTAAGAAGTTAAACTCACCTAAAACTGTGAGTTTGGTTCCTTGGCCAAAGTAAGCTTCAGCATTGTCACAGTGCAGTGATATTGAACATGAACCTGTTTTTCTGCCAGAATTAACTTTACAAAGACACATCTGTCTGTACAGACGTCCTAATCAAAGTATTACTCAATAAAACTCTGTAATAAAGTGAAATATTTACCTAAAACTGTGAGTTTGGTTCCTTGGCCAAAGTAAGCAGGTTGAGTGTTGGTCACAGTGCTTCAACTTCAGGTTAATACGTCTGAACTTTTAAATTGAGACTTTTTCTTTATTCCCACCTGACCTTTGTGCTCACTTTAAATCTAATCTAAACCTGAACATGTGAGAATCCAACTTACCTAAAACTGTCAGTTTGGTTCCTTGGCCAAAGTAAGCAGGATTTCCGTAGTTCACAGTGTTTTGAGTTTGACTCAATATGTCAGAACATTTTAGCTCAACACATTTTTATTTTACTTCAATTTAGGAATTACTTTAGCTTGAATTGGATCTAAACCTGAACATGTGAGAATCCAACTTACCTAAAACTGTGAGTTTGGTTCCTTGGCCAAAGTAAGCTTCGCTTCCAGTGTCACACTGAATCTCTCCTGGACCAAAAAGTCTCCAAACTTTCCAGAATCTTCTCCTTCAGACTGGCTGCAAAAGCCCAGGTCATCATGAAGGTCAAACCTGCAGGATGAGCTTCATAACGTTTGAAGAAGTTGTGATTTCTGACCCTGAGGGACACGCGACCCAATGGCTCCATGTGTAAACTCAAACATCTGTTAATAAAAGCTGCTTCTGGTTCACTTTCTACATATTAAAGTGTTTCTTAAGGCCTGGCTGAGCCTCCACCCTGCCCACCTCCACCTGCTTCCCGCTGCTGCTCTCTGAGATCCACTCAGCCGTCCACATGATGGATGTTAATGGCAGGAGGTTTTTGTACGGCGGCTCTATGGGATTGTATCACCGTGGCCCCCTGTCCCCACGGTGAAAAAGCATCACACAAAAACCTGCCTCCTCCGTCTCTCCCCTCCCCCCAGCCAGCCTCTCTGTATCTCAGCCTCCATCTGTGAGTCTCTGTGGGAGCAGCTGTGGAGGTCGGGCCCACTCGACGCTGGAGCCGCTCCAAGCTGCCTGCTGCTATTTCTGGGTCGACTAAGAAAAGAAGGCAGAGCAGAGGACAGGAAGCTGCTGGCTGCTTTTGTTTGTTTGGAGATATAAACAGGAAGTGACACGTCAGCTGGTCACGACTCTGCAGCCAATCAGTCAGCAGAGAGAGAGAGAGAGAACATCCACTGATGTGTGTGTTGAGTTTAAGGTTGTTGTGTTATCAAAAGATAAAAATGGAACGGTGACAATGAAACTGAAACAATGTTGAAAGCTGAAATTAGTTCTTCTATATGAGCCTTTAACCTGTAAAGTAGACACTCATCAGTGTCGACAGAAAGTTTGTCCGTCTTTTCTAAAATAGCTAAAACTCAGTCAGAACTCCCAGTTGGATCAGGCTCCGAACTTTGACTGGGCCATTCAGACACGAGAAAAAGCCACATCTGCATGTCTGGGGTTCTTCCTCCACAACGTTTCCTACCAGCACTGAATTCATAAACTTGTGGCGAAATGGATACAAAAACTTCATATGTGTTTTTATTTTATTGCCATTCTTCTGTCAAGGCCTTATATGTAGAGTGGACAGTTGTCGTAGCAACTGAGCTAAGTTTTTATTGAAGGCTGAGCTTCTTAAAATCTGTTTCAGTCACATCAATTGTTACTTCGCTGCCATCGTTTTACTTGAAGTGTGTAAAATAAACAACACGTCCAGAAGCGCTAAAGTCTGAGGACAAAAACCTGGATACATTTTGCATATTTAACTTCATTCATCCTGATGGAATCCATCTTTCTATCAGTAGGTGTTGAAAATGTAACTCCACTGGAAGTTGAGTTTTTGTGAATCGATCCACTTGTATTTTTCACGCGTGGCCAGTAGAGGTCAGTGTAAGATGAGAATTTTAACTTCCTCATCCTCTAGTAGCTCAAGACATGTGAAATTCAGTTTTTTGGAAAAACTCATCTACATATTATTAGGCTGCAAAACTGAACTAATAACATGTTTTCTTGCGTTTTCTTAAATTCCACTGCAGCAGCGTCCAAAGTTTTTCCCCTTTAGGGCCAAAAATGTCAAATTGAGAGGAGCCCAGAGCCACAGTTACTGCTCAACACAACAAATGTGTCATTATGCATTAAAGGAATAAATAGATAATCTGAATAAATTGAATAATCTAAATAGACAATATTTTAATAAAGTAGTCTTGGTAGAAAATGAATAATAAATCATTGCTGATTTAAAAAAAATATGAACAGGGTCTTTGACAGTTGCTGTTTTAAATACTGATTTTATTTTTTTTACAACTTTGGTAATTAAACAAAAACACTTTATCTTGTGCCTAAGGAAATACGTTTTAAGAAGATTTGATATGTAAAAAAGAAAAAAAAATCAATAATGAATCGTGAATTGGCTCCATTCATGGAAAGAGGGGTCAAACAGGATCGCTCACTTTGGACCTATAGTTTTGTAATTACTGACATTTCCTGGAACACTTTGACCTCTTGGCTGTGATTGGTTCTTTTCCATTTAATGCTAATGGGATGAAAACTTCCATTGCGGTTGCTTTCTAGTTAGTAACGTTCTTTGCATATGAAAGACACATGAAATGTCACATCTTTTTGGCCTTCTTGGTGTTCCATATGTGAGGAGGTGCAAAGGCCCACACACACACACACACACACACACACACACACGCACATGCACACGCACGCACGCACACGCACACACACACACACACACACACACCCTAACCCCTTTCCTCTTTGCCTCAGTCGTAAACTGCGAGAATACAGGTGTATGTCTTTTGACGGGAACCTTTTCTGTTCCCGTGGGGAAACTCCACCCACAGTGGACGCTCAGGAGGGGAAAACATATAAATGTTCTCCAGAAGGAAATCCTAAAAACATTGCATAACAATTGTCCTTGAAGCTACAGAAAACAACCAACAGAATTGAAAAAGACAGCCCTGAAATCGCTGGAACTGATCGTGAAACACAGCAGGAGGCGTCTGAAGCTGAGGACTGCATAGTGGCGAATTCTGAGTCTTGATCATTCTTATATTGAATCAAATGATGAAAACACTAATCGCAAGGCATTCCTGTAAAAATAAGACTCAATATGGAAAATCCCTCTTGAAACGGCTAATCTGGAAGGAAGGCGTGTTTGAGGGGAGAAAGCGTTTGCACGCTTATTTTGGAGTCTTGGTCCCGGCTGGCATCTGTGAGGGTGAAGCAACAGGGAACCGATTTCTGGACTCAGTTATTTCTGGTTCAACATCAGCAATTGAGGAAAACTGACTGTCAGTGCACACCCTCATGAGTCACTTGTTTTGGTGTGAAATTAGCAGGCCAACTCGACCCAGAACAAAATATCTGAAGCACCGACATAAATGTCACTATTTACAGAAGTATATATAAATATATTACATATATTGTACACATAATTTTGTATGAATCCCTTTAAAAATAACCATTTATTTATTTTCTGTAGGCTTTTTTTAGTGGACTGTAAAAATAAGAAACAAAGCGCAATCATTAAGAGTTAATACAAATATGTTTTGTGTGAAATGTTTCTGGCTTCTGAAACTGCACTGCCTGGGTCGATTTGACCCGGGACCATTGTTACTGCACATCAGAAAGTGAACATAACAGGAGGGATGAAGAGTGTGTTTACTCCACCCAGGCTCATTATGTCACGACGGCGTTATCGCTTCCTCCTAAAAAAAAAAGAAAAAGAAAAAAAAGAAACAACTCGCTCTGAGACAGGGCTCACACAAAAATAAAACCTGCAGGAAGGCGACTTAAAGATGGCACCCGGGCCTAAGATGTCAACCGTGCAAAAACAGCTGATTAGTCTTCCATCCGGTTTACGCATCCGGTTTGGCAACAGCATGTCCCTTGCAAGCAAGGGACATTTTCTGTCAAGGTTGAAAAAAAAAAATCAACATTGACTCCAGAAATAAATGTGGCCACCATTTAACCTACTGAGTCACCAGTGACATTCCAATAAACAACCATTCATTTCACTTCAGCGTGAAACAGGACAAAGTGATACAAATACAGTCATCAGTTGTGATTTTGATCTCTTGTCAACAAGAATGACTTAATGCTCACAAAGACGATCAGGATATTTAGCGGAAGACCTTTTGTTGTACAGTACAGGGATGTCAATGGGAAGTTATTTTATAATGCTTTCATCAACAATGTGTCTCCACCTATATGGTTGAACTGAAGGGGGGATTGTTTAATGGTTACACCAATACAAAAAATTGCTGATGAACAGTGAAGCTGCTTGTGCGCTGCAGTGACTTTGCGCCCCACTAGACGCTCGAAGCGCACTGCAATAGCCCTCCACGCTGTGGCCTGCGGGCCGGTTCTGATAGTAATTAAATATAATCCAGGGGGCCACAGATAATTAATTCGCGGGCCGGATGCGCACATATTTATGACATCCTTTGATTCAACTAATTTATCTTTGGCGTAATTCCAGTACTGAAAGATTATCTAGCGAGTCTCTCTAACCTGAGAATGTGAACCAGCACTGGGCTGATTTTGCAGAAGATTCATAACTTATAACTTACAAATCTGATACAGGAAGAGGTTTGAAAAAACAGTCTGTGTGCGACACTCGAGAGAGATTCATTTTATCCATCCAAGAGTGATGTCATCCCTGCTGATGTCATTGTTACCATTGACGCTGAACATTCTTATGGTGCGTTCGCATGAAACACGTTTTGAAAATCAGGCGATTCTGGTTTATATTCAAGGTCTATGTGGAGAGTTGGATGCGCTCGATGTGTCAAACGCTCCAAACGGATCAAATCGCACCGTGCCAGACGCTCTAAGCGCCGCAATAGCCCTCGATGCGCCTCCACATAGACTGAATGCAAACCAGATGCGCCTGACGCTCAAAACGCATTTGGTGTGAACGCACCATTATATGTCCGGTGTCACTTTAGGTCAGTGTTTCTCAATTCCAGTCCTCAGGCCCCCACTGCTCTGCATGTTTCAGATGCGTCTCCATTTCAGAAGAGCTGATCCAAATGATTGCAGGACCTCTTCTGCAGAAGCTCACCAGGGTTGAATCACAGATTCAGTCCAGGTGAGTGGCAGAAGGGGAACACATAAAACATGCAGGGCAGGGGATCCGCCTGAGGACGGGAATTGAGAAACACTGCATTAGTTCCATCATATTAGCACCAAAGCCTGGTCCTAATATGATGGACTCATTGATTTCACACCTTAGGACAATTTAGAGAGACCAATTAATTAATGCAGAGTTTTAGCAAAACCTGCATTAC
>VMRN01000137.1:604704-620716 GCA_010277015.1 Poeciliopsis turrubarensis | reverse complement strand
AGAAGGGGAACACATAAAACATGCAGGGCAGGGGATCCGCCTGAGGAGGGGAATTGAGAAACACTGCATTAGTTCCATCATATTAGCACCAAAGCCTGGTCCTAATATGATGGACTCATTGATTTCACACCTTAGGACAATTTAGAGAGACCAATTAATTAATGCAGAGTTTTAGCAAAACCTGCATTACTTAGGGTCTGACCTCAGGCCCTCGGTAATGTAGGTTATCTAGGTCAGGTGGGTCTGACCTCAGGCCCTAGGTAATGTAGGTTACCTAGGTCAGGTGGGTCTGACGTAGGCTTCTAGGTAGTGCAGGTTACCTAGGTCAGGTGGTACTAACCTCAGTTAATTCCACCCAGGTGTGGGCCGGCGCAAAGGCCGAGCTGGGCACAGCTTGCCCTTCATACGAAGGCCAACACGATGCCCCTCCGTGCAACCAGGTGAAGTTGGCTGCATCGACGTCGGCCTTTCCTCCGACCTCCATGTATGTGTGGAGGTCTGGGTTTGCGTGGACTCCTCCGTTTGCAACCTGGGTGTTAGTTGGCGCAAAGGCGGAGCCAGGCTATGGATGGAGACCTCCGGTTGAATCAAGGTCTTCCTTTCCATCGTCTCCTGTGGGCGCAGGGGGGCCTCTGGTTGGCTGCAGACTCTGGGATGGTTATTTTCCAGAGCAAGTTTTAACTTACTCTTCAAGTCTGCAACCTGGCCCTGCAGAGACTTGACCATTTCCTCCTGTTCTATAAATTTGGACGCTTGCTCAGCGTGTCGTTTGAGCTGCTCCTCGTAATTCAGTCTCACTCGATACTCTTCAACCATGACTTCAATGAGGCCCTTATTGTGAGAGGCGCATTTTGCAGCCTCCCGCTTGAAGTAGTCCAGTTGTTGAAGAAGGTTCCTGTCAGCTGAAACCTTGGTTGAGCAAGAAGCCCTTGAGCCACTTGTCGTCTCTGGTACCTGATCTTGTTTGACTCGCTGGTGACGTTCTTTTTGCAACATGTCTTGCAGCCTTCGAATCTCCTCCTGCTGTGATTTCACTTCAGCTTGACACGCAATTCTCCGGTCTCGTTCTTCCTGGAGGTCAAAGGTCTTACGCTGCAATTGTTTCTGAAGATCGTCCACCAGCGTTGTCAGGTCAGTGACGCGTTGGCTTGTCTTCTCCTCGACTTCCACCGAGGGGGTGCTCTCGAAGCCAGCAGAGCGAGGTGTTTCCTGCTGGACTTCAGAAGATGTTGGATTGTCAAAGTGGCCGGAAGGACTCGATTCCCCCTGGATCTTTGATGGTACATCTTCCGGCTCGAAGGGGCTGTCGCTGTCACCCTCGAAAGGGAAAACGACAGCGTCGTAGTCGACTTGGACATCCAGGTCCATTATGTCGACCCATGAAAGCTTAGATGGAAAAGCTTCATGGTCACATGCAAGCTGTTGCTGCTTCATGTCGATGATCTTGCTCTGAAAGGCGATATCTTGAATCGATATGCCGCTTGTTTCAATGACTTTCTAACGTGCTTTGTAGAGTGATCTGCCACAATTGAACTGAGGAACAGGTCTGACAAAACGCTCTCTGTGAGCTACATTCAAGAGAGAGATTCCTTTGTGGTGTCAGAGAGTTATGACATCACTGCTGTTGTCATTAATACCATTGGAAAAACATTCTTTTTCTTTGGGGGTTGATGAGCAACCAGTCCTAAAGTTCTGCCATCTGCTGGCCTCTGTTGGAAGTGCACTTCTAAATAAAATTACTGCGACGCCGTTCATCATCATCACCTGTTGAAGAAAGGCTGAAAAATTCTGACGCTTTTCTTTAGAATTCTAAAATACATTTAGTTTTTCTCCACAGCCCCACTAATATTCTTTTACACCAGCAAAGACAATCAGGTTTTTTATATATTGATCATCTAGTCATGACAAAAGCAGCAACAACAACAACAAAAGAAGCTGGTATGCTCTGGACTTAATACGGAGTACTTTAACAGATAGAGCAATAGAGCATTCTGCAGACATACAGCAATCATCCTAGTGTATGTACTGCTTACATCCTTTACTTTGCTCTTTGCTAGGCTGCTGCTCGTTCCCCAATCCGGAGTATGACGTGAATGCTCACCCTAGCTTCAGCCGAGCAACTGATGACACGATGAACAGTTTTCCTGTAACCTTAAGTTGCTACTACGCCATTAACACATTGAGCAGCTTGTACATGAGCTTGACTGACAACAATGAGACCTTCCTCCTGGTTCCGATTGGTTTTTCTGAGCTGGAGCGGTGTTTTTCTGCAAGTGGCAGTATGACCACAAAGAGGAGGCAGAGAGGCTTGATTTTTTTATTTATTTATTTATTTATTTATTTTACTTGTTTTGTTCACCATCATGAGATGCTGTCAGTTTGAACAAAAATGTCTTTAAAAAACGTTACTTATAAAAGTTACATTCTGCTGTTTTAAGAAACAGAAGTGAAATTATGCAGAATCATAACTCCGGACTAATTTGGGTTTTGTGACTCATACAGTTGAAGTTGTCACAATGTTCTTTTTTGCTTTATGAAATGGAGCAAAGTAGAACGCAAAGGATCTTTATAATCTTTTCCCAACAGAATTTTTTTTCTTTTTCAATTTGTCTTTAATGGGACTTCCAGTAACAAAACTAAAGCCTAAACTTGTCAATTCACACTCAATGGGGAAAGGGCTCAACTTGTCTTCTTTTTTACACACCCAGTCAGGTTATGATTCAGGATGTGCTGGCCAACATATGGAGTAATCTCTCATGTGGGGATCCTGCAGGTGTTCATAGAAGAGCTAAAATAACATGGTGTGAGAAACTATGAGAAGTCGGCGTTGTGTCAATAAGGGAGGGCTACGCTTTCTTTTCGTGTATTTAGCAAAGTTTGTCCAAAATGGGAGACTGTGCCTGGGCATGCGACCGGGCATCTCCATTTAGCTGCATTTTATTTTCAGTCATGCTCTTGTCTTGGAATGCGTGTGCCTGCAATAAAGATGGATTTCTATTCATCATCAGATTGTGCAGACAGTGTGTATTTTAGCTGTTGTTTTCTTACCGTTTCTCCCCTATTTTCAAATATTTTAAAAGAGGAAACATTTAAGAATGGCAAATGAACAACCCCAGTGAGTTTGCGCACCCCTGATTTTCACTATTAATGTGCCCACAGAGCTGGATGCTGTCTGGAGAAAGAGGGGAACCACCCTTCAGAGCCTGCAGGTGTGAAGACAAAGCACAGGGCAAAGACGGAACCGAGACATTGTGGGGACAATGACAGAGACAAGGGTCAGAGACCTGCAAACCGCCCAGACTGACAGAAACAGCATCACAAAATCCTGAACAAGTAAAGGAGTTGAACAGCATAACCCAAAAACATCTAACTATCCTGCATCAGTGTTGCAGCGTAGAGTTTCCCCTCGTGTCCAATGCAGTTCTGGCAGAGTGCAAAACCACTCATCCCAGCTCTATCGGAGACCTAAATTTGCCCTTAGGTATAGGTGTGTTCCTAAGCGGTTAATGTCTTTTCTGCCCTTGTATTACTCTGAGATGGATCTGTCCAGGGTGCATCCTGCATTTCCAATGACCGCTTGAGATGCGCGCCAGAACCTCCAAGCTCTGCATGGGACATTCTGGGTAAATACAATCAAAACAAACCCAAGAACCCAACACTAGTGGGAGAAATTGCTAATGATCTTTAACCAGAGACAAAAAGGTTAATACTGCAATCGCTAAAATCTGAAACTACTCCATTTTTGTGTAGGTTTTGTAAAGTAAGCTGTTTCTTTGTACAGCACCATGAGATGCGAGAGGGGTGGAATAGTTTTTCCATTTTGATTTTTTTTATATGGTTTGGACTGTTTGACACGATGCGTTGTGAAAGCAAACTGCACCAGCTGAAAATGTAACAAAACGTTGCCGCTTTGGTCCCCAGTTTTACTGTCGAAACGCCAACGATGAACGTGAACCGCATTCATCCTCAGACCACAAGCTGACGCGTGTAAATGGACGTTCTGGAGTGGCCTAGTCAAAGGCCTGGTCTCTATTAGAGAATTTGTGGTTTGTAAGGAGGAGCTGAGGAAAAATTGCAGTGATTGCGCCCAAATCTAAATAATGACATGAAGGGGCGTGGATATTTACACAAGCTGCATTTCCACTGGCCATGAAATTTCACAAATTGGAATTACGAAAATAAATTAGTTTAAAGCCGCAGTGTGTAACTTTTATAAGAAATATTTTTTAAATATGTGATCAAAATGTCAATATTTCCCACACTCGGTCTGTCTCCGCTGCTCACCTCAACCATGGAGGTGGGATGTTTAGGGGAAAAACCCCCTCGGATCCCCGCTTTCTGTGTGGCCCAGTGCGTAAGACTCAGCGGTGCGCTCCACGAATCAAAAGCAATATACTTGCCAAAAATAAACTCATATTCACCAGCTCTCAAAGGCAAGGAGCATAAAGTAGTTCGTTAAAAACACTCTTAATTTCAACCACAGTTAAAGTTATTCCATGGCTGCTCTTTGTGAATGTAGATGATTTGGGATCAGGCACAGCCAGGCAAGACCACTAACTAGTCCCCGCTGGCCCTTTTAAGAGCTTATAGTTAACTGATGGAGACAAGCCAAAGTGGGGGAAGGAGACTGGATCCCCCACTGGAAAAACCTCCTGTCTGCTGGGTTGGTGTCAGTATATGTGTGTGTGTGCGTGGACATGTGTGTGTGCCATCAGATGAGGCCAACTCATCACGTCTCCTCTTCTTATCAGCCAATTATATTTATGAGTTGTCTGTATGGACATAATGACTCTGTGGAAGTCTGCACACACACACACACACACGCACACACACACACACACACACACACGCGCACACGCGCACACACACACACACACACGGCTGTCGGGTTTATTCTACTCACACGCTTTGTGCTGCTTAACCTGTTAATTTTAGCACAATTTGTGACAGGGTATGCATGTGTTTGAGGAGCATGGGTTCATGGGAGACGGAGGTGACACAAAGGAAAGCAGGTTTGGAGCAGAACTTTATGAAAAGCGAGGATGTTAACCTCAGTCACCACAAAAGACTGCAACACCCATACATGATCCTCTGGGTTTCTAAAAGTTTGCTTTGTCTCAGGCCAGTAGTCTTCAAAATATACCTCGTGTCACAACGCCGTGTTGAAGTTTTTGCCAGTGTTCTCCCTCCCTAACCCCGTCGCTGCCTCCTCCTGAGGTTGTTGTCAGGCGGCTGAGGCAGCCTGAAGCACTGTGCCAGACTGGAGGCGCAGTAATACACAGCAGAGTCTGCAGCCTCAGGAGAGTGGATCTGCAGGGAGGTTCTGAGCACTTCTGGACGGGTCATGGTGTATTTGGTCTTGCTGAAAGGAGCTTCAATGCTCGTGGTGTCTTGACCTGTAGAATATGCCACCAGCTCCATTTTCCCGCCGCCTGCCGGGTGTCTGTACCAGAACATGTAGTAGTTCTGACTGTTGTCCTGGTCGCACCGCAGGGTGACGCTCTGATCGCCGCCTCTGACCAGCACCGATGGAAGCTGCTGGAAGTTCACAGCAGACATGGAGAAATCTAGAAAACAAAGTAAAAAAAAAAAAAAAAAAAAAAAACACAATAAAATGTTTTTTTTTTTCTATTTTAATGAAATTAAATTCCTGTCTCATAGAGTGATTTTCTTACCAGGGAAAAATAAAACTGCGATCAAAACCAAGTGCATTTCTGCACTAATTTCACTGCTTTAACTTGTTAAGTAAAAAGGTAACAGAAGACGATCTGACCTCCTCCTCTCCTCTCACAGATCTGAGAGAGTTTCTCTCTGCAGCTGCTGGAGGCCGTCTTAAAGAGACAGTACTGAGATGTTTGAAGTGGGGTTCTGTTAAAAAGTGAGCAAAATGAAACTTGTGCGGGGCCAATAAAGAATGTGTTCACCGCCTCGCTATTGCTTATACAAATCAATAATCATTTTTTTATTATTATAATTTTTCTTTCTTTTTTTTTTTTTTTTACAGAAATACTAGGATATGTCTTTAGTGTCAAATTAAAAATTGATTTCTACAAATTAAAACATTTAACATAAAATAAGTGATGAAAAAAAATACCCACAGACCTAATTGAACAGCTGGTCGACTCACGTTGCCTTAATTGTTATATTTAACTCTGGTTCACTTTTTCCTAGTATTTGTTGCATTTTCCTTTTTTATTTTGCCACTGGGTTGCAGATGGGATTAAAATGTCGTCAAAACACACAGCACTGTAAAAACACTGCAGTGGTGTTAAATGTTTGATAGACTTTAAATATATTGATCTTTTATGATGTTTTCTTGCGTTATTATACTATTACAATCTCATTACTTGAAAATGATTTGACATGAACAATATTATTTTATCACAATAACCTGAGGGACAAATGAAAAACTGGTCATGAACATAATTTTTATCTGGAAGAACATATACTGGGTTTTTTTGTGTTTTTTTATTTATTTATTTTTTTTTGCTTTATTGATGATAATTTTGGTTAAATTGACTGTGCTTAACATTTGGGCGTTTTTTTTATGGGAATGTGGATCTTTCTGATCAATTTGAGAAGTTATTTTGATCAGATTTCACATTTTATTGCTGGTCTGGGTCTTGACTAAAGCACTGAGAATTACACAGATTTTTTTTCCTGGTCCTGCACTCATAGTAAGAATGTATCACAAGATATCTAAAGTCCATGTGAAACTGCAGTTCAACTTCCATTCAGCTGAAATTTCCTATTTTCACCATGTTTGACACTTTCTCTGCTAGTCAGAGAAGCCACGGCTCCTTCCTGCCTGCGTACCACAGACCGTCTCCTTATTTGTATGACAGTCTGATCTGCATGCATCACTGTGACTAGCGGCACAGTAGTAGGTGCTGCTGTCATTCGGGAACAACTTTGGGATTTGAAGAGAGAACAGATTTTGCTGCGGTTCGATCGAAGACCGGTAGCGTCCCACGGTTTCTTCGTACTCTTTGAGAATGAACTCCACTTGGGCCCCGGGGCTCCTCTGCCGGTACCAGAGCATGGTTTGGCTGCTCATGCTGTCGCCTGCTCCCAACCTGCACTCGAACGTCACGTCGTCTCCCGGCGAAGAGATTCGATGTGGAGACTGAAGAACGACAATAGAGAAACCTGCAGAGGGTGTGCAGAGCAAAGTTTCAGATCGTTCTATTCACAGACAAAACCGACGCAAACAAACTCGAAGTAAACGTTTGGGTCTCGGCAGTCCTTGCCGTTTGCACGTTTCTCAGAAATCTACCTGAGTGCGTCAACAGTGACAGATAAAAGACGGTCGCAAACATGTCAGCGACGGGTCTGGGTTCGGGTGAATGGAGGAGGCGATGGAACAACGACTCTAATGAGAAACAAACCAGGAAGTCACATGATGACCTGTCACTGCAGGATGTGACATATTCATTCACAAAATCTCCCATTACTCGAAGTCTCGTGTGCTAAACTCGCGTGCTGTTTGTGTTTTTTTTAACACGGGGAAGATAAAGCTATGAAACATTTTGATCAGGTTTCCGCCCACTTCTGCTGTCCTGACGCCTGTAGACTTTAAGGCACTCGTGTTGGTTTATTTGGCCCTAAAGCACATTAAAAACCTGCTGTTGTTGTTGTTGTATCAGCCTTCCAGATCTCTCAGGGCTTCTGGTTCTGGTTCTGCTCCACGTTCCCAGAACCAGAACCAAACATGGAGAAGCAGCATTCAGTTTGCATGCGCCACAAATCTGGAACAAACTTTTAGAAAACCAGAAAACAGCCGAAATGCTGAGTTCCTGTACGTAAAGGCTAAAAACCCACCTACTCAGCGCCGCGTTTGATTAGCGCTAAGTGAAACGCTGATCGATATATTTGATGTGTATTGGTGCGACGATTTGGATGCATTTGTAAAAATTGAAGGTTTGTTGCTCGCTTCATCACTGAACGTATGGCCTGAAGCACTTTGAGCTGAACGAGTCACCTTGTCTTCACAGTGATGGCTGCTGGGCTCCGTCTAGATTCAGAGAGGAGATAACGTGAGGCCGGAGGTTGGAGGTTTTTGTTCAGGGCTGCTGGATGTTTGGCGCAGTGTGCCTCCCTCGCAGCGCAGAAGTAAGTCGCCGTGTGTTCGGCTTTCAGACCGACGATGGAAAGAGAGAGGTTCTTCTTGGCTGCCGTCAAATCTCCACCTAACCTGAAGTGTTTCCTGAACTTTTCCTCCACGCTGTCGTTGCTGATCTGTCCGTATCCATAGCCGATGAGGTTCAGGGCCCGGTCTCCGGGAGTCTTCTGGTACCAGAGTACGACTCTGAAAGACGACTGGCTGTGCGAGCAGAAAAGCTGGACGTCGTCACTGGTGTTACGGACCATATTCGAGGGAAACTGGTGGATGTCCAGCCCCAGAGAAAAACCTGCAAAAAGCAGAACAAAAGGAAACTGTCAGAACAGCTAAATAAACGTCTGCAGCTGAACAAATAGTTGACATTACCTGTGAGGCAACAGAAAATTAAAATGGCAATCATTTCGTTACTTTGACGGAGGTTTTGCAGGAGTGATAACGCTGAAGGCGACGAGTACGGTGAACTCAAAAACAGGAGGAAATGATGTCAGTCGCGTGGTGACAGGCGAGCAGCTGGCTGAAAGCTGGTTCTTGACGTTCACTGCCTCCCATCAGCAGCAGGGAAATATAACCAGGAGGTCATGTGAGGATTAATTGGTTCATTAAGCTTCATAAATGGTGGAAGATGATGCGCCCTCTCAGTTTCTTTGCTGATGAATCTTTTCAACCAATGACCTACAAAAAGCCTTAAAATAATATATATATTTAAAAAAAAACTAACTAGAAACTTATTGACTTCATGTGTACTTCAGGGAAATTATTCACATATATAATGATAATGAGCAATGAGTTTTAAACATGCTATTTCCAAATTCTAGAGTTTCTGCTTCCAGAAAATCCAGAGAATCGAAGGCCATCAAACACTTATAAGTTCTTGATAAAAGAACTTATAAATAAATACATTGATAGAACTATTTAGTTTCAAAAATCACATTTTGACAGACAGATGTACAGACATACTAGCTATGTCTGTATGTCTGTATGTCTGTCTTTAGCTGTTTAGCCCAGCTAACAGCTAAAGACTGTTAGCTGGGCTAACAGTCTTTCTAGAAAGATAATTAGCTGGATAGAGAATTATAGATAGTCAGGTAGTTAGATAGATAATTAGTTAGCTAACTAACTAGCTTGTAAGTTAGCTATCCAACTAGACAGTTAGCTAGCAGTGTTCTGCAGTTAACTAGACAGCTAGCTGGCTAATTATCTGGCTAATTAGATTATTAACTAGTTAACCATGGTCAAGCTAAGACAATTAGCTACCTCGCTAAATATCTATCTATCTTGGTCTACAGATAATTGGCTAGGTGTCTAGATTGCCAGTTTGCTGGTATCTGGACTGACAGATGAAAAACTGCGTCTCTGATAACAAAAGCAAGAGATGTTTGACTGTGACAGGGTTCTAAAACATTCAGTAGAGATGTGCACAAAATAAAAATCAAAAACAAGTCATAGAAATCCCTCTGCTGTTGAGTGCTGTAATTACACTCAATGATTTCTTTGGGCTGTACAATTTTTTATATATTTTTTTTATGTATAGTTTTCCAGGTGAGTGAGCAATATGCACACAATCCCAAGATTTTGTAAATTGATTAACTTCTTTATTGTGAATATTCTATTTTTTTTCTTTTTTTGTTGTTGTTGCATTGATAGAGTGAGATGGTGAAGACGAGCCTTTGTTTCTGGGATGGAAGCTTTCACAAAACCTTGTAAATGAAAATCGCTTAAGGACCTCTGCCTGGTTGTCTTCCTGGTTATTTAAATAGAACCAAATGCTAAAAAGAAGAAAAAAAAAACAACTGTTGCCTTAGAAAACACCCTCATGCACACGTCGACCACAAACAGGCTGCACCGTGGAAACGTGGAAACCACGGATGATAAAACCATCCAACAGTTTTTGTACCATTCAGACGCGTCTCTTTGTCATTGTGCTTTACTTGCTGCACAGAAGTAGAAAGCGCTGTGCTTCTCCGCTGCAGCACTGATCGTAAGCGAGGCGTTTTTCAACGTGTTCACGCTCAGATCTCCAGAGATGTTGAAGTCCGTCCTGTGCGTCTCCTCCATGACGGCGTCTTTGTAGCTCAGGTAGCCCAGCAGGTTCATGGCCGTGTCTCCAGCTGGGCGCTGATACCACAGCGTCACCCTGTAGTCGGTCTTATCATAGGTGCAGAAGATCTGCACTTTATGACCGGCGCGTGTGATGAGACTGGAGGGAGACTGACTGACCTCAACACACAGACTGACGCCTAAAAGTGGGAGACGATGTTTAGTGAAACGTCGTAAAATGTTGACTCACCTACATTGTGATCATTTTTGTTTACCTGCGAGGCAAGAAAGGATGAAGATAGGATTCATTCTACCTCTGTAAGTTAAGCATTTGCTGACAATCCACCAGCACAGGGCAGACAGACAGACAGACAGACAGACAGACAGACAGACAGCGTTTAGGTTTTGGCAGCTGGAATCGAACCAGCGATGAAAGTGCAGGGCTGAGGATTTAACTGAGCCCTGCAGAGGAAAGGGAAGTGACGAAGAAACACAAAGCCTCAACACAGACGCCTGAAGTCAAAGGTTTCAGTTCAGGTTCAGCTGCTTTCTATTCAAAAAGTTCATTTTAAGCCTTGATTTTGTTTTTTCTTTCCTTCCATTACAATGGCAGATTTCAATGTTTTAAATTGGGATTTCATGATGGAACAACAGAAAGTGATACTGAAAGATGAAAAAAGCCAGTGGACGTCCAACTAAAAGTTCACCAAAAAAACCATGTGGGGGACAAAATGAAATATAAATGAATGTGATCTGGTCAGGTGAGACCCGAACTGAACTCTTTTAGATTGCGAATACATGGATGGCAGAAAACCAACCACAGCATCACCCTGATCAAACCATCACCCTAGTAAGACAACGAGATGATTTGGATCACAGCATGTTCAAGTTTTGGTATGGCCTAGTCAAAGTCCTGACCTAAAATGAGCTGAGATGTGAACAACCTCGGAGTCTCTATACGTATAAAGCTTGTCATTGTTTTTGCAGCCAGCAGCGCTCCTTCAATTCATTACCTGATTACAAATGCGAGCCACACTTTTCAGATTTTTATGTGTACATCTTTTTTTTCAACCCATAAATAATGTACATCCACTTTACAATTTACATCACTTAGTGTTTATTGCATCGATCCCTGTTAATTAAATTGAATTAAATAAAAAAAAAAAATACTTCATTAATCCCAAAGAAAAATAAAATGTTTTAAATAATTTATTAATACATTTATTTTAAAATAACATTTTTAAATTAAGGTTTCCTACAGCGATGGACCACAATGTAAACCACTGGGCTTAGTGAATAACACGGCTCCCTGCCCAGGGTGGTCTTCCACTGCGGGGCGCCAAAACCACCAACAAAGAAAAATCTGCTAACTGTGCAGCATTGACCAAGACTGACTGGTCAACACCTGTATATGCATCAACCACAATAATAAAGCAGCAGGGTAGCTAGCAGAGCGGATTAACCAGCTGCTAAAAGATTATTGATCGACAATAATATCCAATAATAATCATCATCTGAGCAGCAGTAGGACAAACAGTTGCTTTTCTGTTTGAAGCCATCAGATCATGTTCTAGATTTTGTAAAACCCATCAGTGGGTTTTGTAAAAGCAGTTTCTAAAACTGGTTTCTGTTTCTACCTGAAGCTAAACTCAAACACAAGCTGTGATCAAACTTCAGAGACGTCGAATCACTGATCATTTTTTGATCCCCAGCTCCCCCTAGTGGAGACTTTTGCAAGTGCAGATGTGGGTTTCTGATGAACTCTTGTTTAATTGTCAGTCGGGTTTTTGTTCAGCTGTTGTGTTTCCTCACATCACTGTGTTTTGCTGACAGCGCAGAAATAAACGCCGCTGTCTTCAGGCTGCAGGTCCTTCACAGTCAGAGCTCCGGTCTCTATGGTGTCTTTGACTGCCGAGTATTTGCTCTGCAGGTTCTCTCCGTAATCTGGCTGCCCACCGTACCCTGTGTACACAACGAGGGTCATGGCCTCCCCCGGCCGCTGCCGGTACCAGTACATCTGGGTATAAGAGATGTCTTTTTTGTGGCTGCATTTCATCTCAGCCGATTCGGCCTTCAGCCTCCAGCTGATGACGGGATCCTGGATGACGTCCTGGCAGTGAACTGTCAGGAAAAGAAGAAGAAGAAAAAATATTTTACTTAAAATAAAATCAAGTTAATTTACGCTAAATTTCTTTATAATAAATAAATAAATAAATAAATCCCTCTTAATTTACCTCGAATCCTCAGAGTAGGGAGTAGAAGGATGACGAGAACTTGCCACATCGTTTTCATTTTCAATGTTCAGTGTTTAGAATCTGTCATGTTGTGGTCCATCGGAGACGTGCTGAATATTTCTGGGAGGATAAATAGCGTGTCGCCTCACAGAAGATCCTCCCCTTTTAGAGAGACGAACTGGAGCTCCATCAAAACGAGTCGGTCCCGGGCGGAAATCCGTCAAACATGAACCGAGCAGCAAAGGAAACGTTTCACTCACAAGTGTTCGGCGTCATAACCTGTGTCGTTGTGTTCCACTCAACCTACGTGTAAATTAAAACCCATCCGTGCAAATTTCACTGACTTGCAGGACGGTTCGCTCGGTTCGGCAGACGGTGAGGTAAAACCCACTGCTGCTCTCGTTCAGCCCCTTCATCTGGTCTCTGTCTCCACTGCAGGTTCTGGAAAGCTTTCGTCCCCAAAGCCGATCCCCCAGCAGCTGCAGCTGTTCGTCCTCCAGTCTCCTGCCCCAGAGGATCACGTTGTGGTTCTGGATCCTGTGGGAGCAGCTGATGCTGGCCGCCTCTCCTCGCTTCGCCAGAATCTTCCACGGCGTCTGGCCGACCTGCACGGCGCTGAAAGCGGCTATCAGGAGTTTGGCTCTCATTCTGTTGGTTGTTGTTCTGCCGCGTTCGCGGCAGCTCAACGAGTTGCTCGACGTCTTTTCTTTCGAGGCGAAAGCAAAAAAAATAAAATAAAAATATCCGCTAGGATGGCGTTAGACCAGACCTGAATATTATCGTATTGGACCGGAGTGGAGTTGGCGTCTCCACCTCTTCAAATCACACAAAATTGGTGTCAAGCGTTTGTGCTACGTTTACGTTTGTGCTGGTACAAAGCGCAAACGCAGCCGAGTTGATTGACAGCTGCTTTGTTTGATTTTATGAAAGAGGAAGGACTGGTTGACCCTTTGACCTTTGAACTTTAATTAATATCTTCAAAGCCCAAGCAGCTACAAACAAAAAAATGTTGCTGCACAAACGTAGCACAAACGTTTGACACCAACTTTGTCTGATTTGAAGAAGGTGGGGGGGAGGCGACTTCACTCAGGTTCACATTAGTGGTGACACGCGGCCTCGCCTCATCAAAGGAGGTAAAGCAGCTGCGCGGGGAGCGTGAGGAGGTTTATGCGTTGAGGAGCAGAGACATGAGGCACTGTGGAAGCGGGCGGCACAGAAGTAAACCGCGCTGCTGTCTGGGCCCAGTCCCGCAATGGTTATGGTGCACGCTTTGTCTCTGTTGGCGTCCCCGTCTATCGTCACGTTCAGCTCCTTCTCCGGGAACGAAGCGGTTCCGTACATGTATCCCATCAGCCGCAGCTCGCGGCCGTCCGTCTGTCTGTACCAGAGGATTTGGTCGTAGCTCTCAATGCTGTGGGAACAGCTGATGGCGAGTGTTTCGCCGCGGTCTCGGAAAGCGTGGTCAGGAGCTTGGGCGATTTTGTCGCTCAGGGAGGAACCTGTGGAAGAGGCGACGAGAAACGAGAAACGACCAGGAAGCAAGAGTTCAAATCAAAGAAAATTTTTATGCTTTAAAAAAAAAAAAAAAAAGACAAAATTCATCCTTAAAATCAGCAGTTTACCTGAAACCAGAACGGCCTGCAGGCCAATGCAGCAGAGGAGGAACATTGCTGGTTCTGGTTGGGGCCACTTTGCCCTGAAGCTCTGTTGTAATCACAGAGCTGAACTAAAACAGGAGGAGCCTCCACGCCTCCTCCTCTTCCCAAAAGTCAAGCTGCTCTGATTTTGCATTGTTTTACATTCATAATAATCTTGAACTTACCTGGTTCAGATTTGGATTCCACAGAAAACGAGAGAAAAACAAATACAAACAAAGTTCCCCCCCAGAAAAACCTGCAGAGCCCGGCGGTTGGCCGCTGGACAGTCATCCGTCCAGCGGAAAGATTGGGACATAAATACCCGATCTTAAAAGTTTGAAAAAATGCAAACAAGCTTTCGCACTAGCGCTCTTGCTGAACTAGCTGACACTGTTTTCCGAACCCGAATTGTTTTTCTAAGACAGACATTCCCGACCTACAGTATTAAAGTTCTTAGCCTTTACTGAATTTACTGAATTCATGAGCGGCGCAACACAGATTAACATGCGCTCGATTTTCAAAATAAAATAAAGGGAATAAAGGGAATGAAGGCCTTTGTCTGATGTGTCTCAAATTCTTGCGAGATATAAAAAGTTCTGGCCAGACAGAACCTTTCTATTGTTCACAGGGGGCCTCAACAGATTAATACAAACAGCTAAATGTTTAAGAAGCTAAAATTATTCAGACGAATCCTTCCTGGACGCTACGTTTCCGTAGTAACATGCTTAACAAGTCATTTCAACTTGAAAGTATTTTGTTTTAACTGACAGCAATTATTGCAAGAAGTGTAACAATTCATTTTCTAATAATCCTTGGCAATTTTTTCCTCAACCGTACTACTTTCTCACCATACGCTCAGACCAAATATTTATTATTTAAAAGAAACAGCATACTTTGGTGGTGAGCTGAGATTTTTCTTTTAACTCAACTGCAGCCAAAATAATAAAAAATTCCTCACAGAAAGTATCTTTGAGAAAACACCACCCCCTGGCGGACAACATAATATTACACGTCTCACGTCGTGATCAGCCCAACAAAACCCTGGGGTTTTGTTGAATGTCATGTCATTATCAGCAGGTGTGACAGAGAAGGTTGCATCACGCCGACTTTTTGTAGAGGGGGAGACACGAACTGAGTCACTGTGTTGACGAGCTGCGCAGTAATACACGCTGCTGTCTGTCGGCTGCAGTTTCTCCACACGCAGCTCAGATTTCTTTGAGCCGTCTCCATTTATACTGAAGTGACCATCGAATTCAGCCTCCATCGTTGGGCTGTTGTACAAAATATGACCGACTAGCTTCAGAGCAGAGCCGCCCGTCGGCTTCTGGTACCACAGAATCACGTTGTACGAGCTGATTAAGTGGCTGCAGGTGATTGTTGCAGGACCCTGAAGAGTTCCCAATATCGCTGGTGGATCCTGCTGGACATCACCGCTCAGAGAACAACCTGTGTTGAAAGGGGAAAAAAAAAATAAAATACAAAATTTTTATACTTTTCTACATAAACGTTTGGAGTCCAACCTACGGCAGCAGCAGAGCAGCAGCAGAGCGAAGCTGCTGAGGTTTCTTGTCATGGCGTCTACAGCTTCCTGTTTGTCTCCTCAGGGACCGAGATGCTCCACGCATTTTACAGGTTGCGATGCGCTGTGTGCTGAAGGCGGAGTTTCAGAAAGAACAGGAGCTTCTTAAAGAGACAGAGGCCCAATTTCAAAGCGTTAATCGGCTAAATAATAATTTTTTTTTGGTCATGTTTTATATAATGGCATTTTTATAACAAATGAAGGTAACATAGCTGCTTGATAGTGCTACAAAATGGTTTTATGTGGCCAGGAAATACATAATACGTCTGTACGTACGTAAAATGTTCCGTCTCCAAACAGATGATCTCCAAGTCAGTTTATTTTTATCCTGAGTCTTAATGTTTAAAATAAGTGCAGAGGCTTGAAGTGAATTCACGTAGAATGGAGGAAGATCCTATGGAAA